>CM035595.1:23781426-24067261 GCA_020423425.1 Chrysopa pallens | reverse complement strand
CGTGGTCTAACATAATATATATATATATATATATATATATATATATATATATATATATATATATATATATATATATATATATATATATATATATATATATATATATATATATATATCGGTAAATTTTATGCACCATTTATTTTTACACGCGGGTCACTAATCAACTTTTTACGCTCTACTGTATTATGTTTATGAACCCCCAATAGATACTAAAAATTTTCAGAAAAGGTAATAAATATAGTTAGGTCAATATGCCATATGTCGCAAGTATAGTTAGGTTTTAATTATTAAGTTTTCAGTAAATATAGTTAGGTCAAAAATCCAATAGCCAATTAGATACAGAAAAAAATTAAAAAAGATATATCTCTTAGAATTATCAATCTCGAATATTTCAAAAACTATAGTCAAAACTGAATTTTTTTAAACTTAAGCTATGTGTTTATAATTATACAACTTTTAAAGCTATTTAAAAGTTTTCAAATATAAATATTATCTGTTCGAGATAAATTGACTCAAATAAATATATCGTTTAAAATTTTCACTTTATTCACATTTTTCCTTAAGTGATCAACATTAACATTACCCCAGTCTCCCCTATCGGTATATAACTAGATCTGGCTGCTCTACTTTCTGTTTCGAATTAAAATCTTTGGTTCCACCTATGTTTTCTCAAAATAAATATTAACAATATACAAATAAATAATAAATTATCAATTGAATTGATTAAATTCTGTTATACCAGGTGTTTTGTTTGAGTTTCAAATTCATAGAATTGGGTATTTCTCTAAATTTTTTTCACGAAGAGGGGATTGATGTTATTTGCAATAAATTTTTTTTAAAATAATCAAGGTATCTTGTAAATAATCAACGTACAAATCTCTATAAAGATTACATGTAAAATTTTATTTTTCTAGAAAGTGATCAATCTTTGAGAGCTTATAACTTCTTTGTTTTTGAATCAATTTTATTTTAATTGTTGAATTTTGATGTGAAATGTACCAAATTCTATATGAATCAAATATCCTATTTCTTCACATTTAAAATTTACCATCCTCTGAAGACAAATCAATTTCGAAAACTACTATATAAAAAAATCTACAATACTGACGATTCGTTTTGATTGTTAAAAAAAAAACTATCAAAAATATCAACTTGAATACAATTATAAAAATAATAAAAAATTATATTATATAAGAACCAAAAACTGGCATCTATTATAATAAGGGCAATGTTTAATGCAAATAAACGGGTGTTAAGAAAATAAATAGCATAGGATATATATTTCTTATCTGAAAATGTCATTTTCATGAAACATCCAGTATATTTAATTAAACTTGTCAGGAAATATTACGTAAGTAAAAATTAAAATTGAAATTGAAAATCAAGAATTTATCTTAAATTTTTTAAATCAATCTTCAATAAAAAATATTAGTTCATAATTTTCCTTTTATTGTTAGTATTTTATGTTATACAATTTGAATCACAAAAATTATACAACTGGCGGTTTATTTTAAAATATAATGAGGATATGCGTCAATAATAAATTATGAGATTAAAATTTTTCATATCACAAAAAACTTTTAAAAATTTAAAAACATAATTGAACACATCTTAAAATAATTAATGAAATGAATTAGTAAATTTTATTTCGATAAATTTATTTAATTTATTAAAATTCAATTACCAATTAAATAAAAAACTATTTTGATATCGAGATTAACTTAAGCAAGGACCTCTTACGTAGAAGAAAAGTTTCATTCAGTGATTACAGCAGTGTACGTAATTCTTCTAAAGTGTGATTCCCCAATTTTAATTTTAATCGAAAATTTACTTTTAAATATCTCTATAAAAAGTAAGTAAATTTTATTTTATAAGCAAAATCAATTTTTTTTTTATTGACATATGTCAATTTTTAATTGTAATCAAATGTATACTCTGTGTATTAATTCGTACAATATTATTTACCGGTAATTCCAAGTCACCTGATAACCCGAAAATGTTCATTCGTTTTCAAGATGATCGTATCGAGATCTAAGTCGTCTTCTTTCGATTATCATAATTAATTAAAAAAGCTAAAAAAAAACATATTGAAATAAAAACCATATAAATAATTTTTGTTTCTAAGTATGACATAATTATAAATTTAATCGATAAATTTATAAAGCTCTATTCGCTAAATTTTATCTTCTATACATAGAGGATGATTGATAATTCGACATAGGTTTTCTTCATACAATTTAAACATGAGGTTGGAAATGAATTAGTTTCGAGTTTTTGACTAAAATTAATTTTTTTCTTCAAGAAAAAATTATTACTTTAGTTTCAAACCCTGTTTTATTTTGTGCTTATAATTTATATTTTTCATTATTTTGATCGTGATTTTTTCTAGTAATAACCGCAATTTGTTTAATGCATAAATTAGTTTCAACCACAGACCTTGAATAAATAAGGTAATTGACTTTACCAAAAGCTGTGGCGTGGCACTTCTATTTGGATTAATTCAAAGTAGGGCTTACGCAATATATATATTAAGTTCAATACTAAAAGATTTGACCAATATAATGTATTTTATTTAATATAAATAATTGATCTTTTATTTTCCTAATGTAAACGGATCGAAATCATTTTGTAATTTTAGGAAAAAGTTCAAATTTGAAATTTCTTAAACTTCAATACAATAGTTTACTAAATTCAGGTACTGTTGGTCTGACTCCTAAAGGTCATATACACCAAGATTTGGAAAGAAAAAGTGTAATTTTTGTAGTAAAAGTATTTGTTTAGATAAATCAAAAACGTTTATATCTGTACCCCTAATAATTTATAAGATAAAAAAATAGTGAGGATGTTATCAAGGTCACACCTAATAAGTTAAATTCTCGAAAGTCCTGTCAATAATAAAATGAACTTTCAAAATACGTACTCACCCAAAACCCTGTAACAAATCACCTGTATGTGTGCAAATATTCTATTTGAGTATAAAGTTTTTATAAATATTTGGCAAAGCTAAACGTATATTATTTTGGCATTGGATATTATAATATTTAATTATGCATATTTTTTAGATGGGTCCACCACTATACTATGATTTGGGAAAACAAGCACTCGATATTTTCAACAGAGGATATCATTTTGGTTTAATCAAACTTGACTTAAAAACTAAAACTGGATCAGGTGTTGAATTCAACTCTGGTGGTGTTTCAAATCAAGAAACTGGAAAAGTATGTATATATCTTAATTTTTATTAAAAAGGTACACTATTTGTCGTATTCAGTTTGTGTGTATAGGTTTTACTTTCAAATACGTAATAATAGTTCCGAATGTATATCGTTATCTTATTATTTATTATGTACGTCCAGAGATTGTTTATCGTTTTTTTACACAAACTAGCAGAAAATATTGAATTACTAGAAAACGCACTGTTTCCAAAAGTTTAATTTACTAGCTCAATAAAACATTACAATTTTCTATTTTGAATTATGAGTATGTAAAATTAATTTTGGCAATTCTACTGAACTATTCTTGAAAATATAGGTAGTTACATCATGTCAAATGAAATTCGACACTGAAAAATATGGTTCTTATATTTCTAAAATTCAATTCGGCTCAAATTCGGATAATTCAAAAGATATAAAGGTAGGAATTTGTGCTGGAAATCTCGGAGACAATTTTTAACCTTTTTTACTATTTCTTACAAAATAAACAACGTATCTAGTAAAAATTATCTGCACTTGAAGTGTCAACTTCCCTTTTCGAATCAGTTGGCTGTAATCAAATTAGTTTATAGTAAATGTCAAATTATTATATATATAGATATTTTGTCATTTTAAAAATATCTATTTTGTTTTAAAAGCTGTTATCACATTCAACTTTGACCTTCGAAATTATTTTCACTCAATTATTTTGTTTTGGATTTTCTAAAATTAAAAAATACAATTGAAGGAAATATTTATAAACCTTACAATGACCTAATATTTTGTCAAAATTAAATTAAGCTTCATTATCAAAGTTTAATTTTTAATAATTTTTATGGAAAATGTAAATTATAATCCATAAATGTACTCAAGAAAATTATCTGTTTTAATTATAATTTTATCAAAAAAGAAATTTAAAACGATGTCACCGCTTTAAAAATACAATTGAGTAAATACAAATTATATTATCGAAATTTTGACCTTGAGGTAGCATAACATATTGTTTTTATGAACTTTCTACCCGTGACATGTAATATCCAAGAAAATGTATTTTTGTGCATATTAATCGAGAAATCAAGATCAAAAAGTCCTAGCCTTGAAGTGTATGCAATTGGTAATTGATAAGAATATGCAAATGTAAGTTTTTTTATAGTGGTTTACATTATTACAAATCCAAATGCTTGCAATAATATTTATTGGAATTTTTTTTAACATTTCTAAGGAAAGGAAATAGTACAAAAGATTCACCCAGATCCAAATTTGCTATACTTACTAGTTGCACCATAAAATCTTTTTATTTAAATAAACATGCATGAAACTGAAGCATTTTCATAAAGATTAATAAGTCAATTAATTAATAAATTAAGAGGGTCAATTAAATAAATTGTTTGTATTAAAAAGAGATAAGTATAATCTATTTTCATTATCCAACAAAAAAATTAATATTTTATTGTATCTAGGTATGTTAGAAATAGCCTTTATTCATGAAAACAAAAACCTATACGTCTATACTATTCGGATAAAAAATTTAATTTATTCTTAAAATAAATTCGTCAAATAATTAAAACGAGACATCAGTCTTGATTTTTATTCAATCTTTAAAGCTTTTAAATTATTGAAACCTATTTCAATGTTGCTTTTTCATTAATTGCAGGTTTTTGGAAGTCTCGAAACAAAATACAAAGTGTCAGAATATGGTCTAACATTTAGAGAAAAATGGAATACAGACAATACTTTAGCCACCGAAATATCACTCCAAGATCAAATGGCAAAAGGATTACGGCTTGCTGTTGATTGTTCATTTGCACCACTCACCGGTGTTAAATCCGGTCATTTTAAAACCGAATACAAACATGATAAAGTTGCATTCGAATCTTGTATGGATCTTGCTTTACATGGTCCAGTAGTTGGTGCATCTGTTGTACTTGGACATCAAGGATGGCTTGCTGGATATCAAACAGCTTTAGATACAGACAAAGGCAGACTAACTAAAAACAATTTTGCACTAGGTTATACTACTGGTGATTTTGTTTTACACACTAACGTGTAAGTTATTTTTAATATCGTAAATTTTTTCGAATATTAATTTTAAATTATTTGATTTGCAGCGATGATGGTCAAGAATTTGGTGGAAGTGTTTACCAAAAAGTTTCAGATGCATTAGAAACTGGTATCACATTAGCATGGTCATCAGGCAGCAATAACACACGTTTTGGTATTGGATGCAAATACAATTTGGATTCTAATGCTTCTTTAAGAGCTAAAGTTAATAATCACAGTCAAATTGGTCTAGGATATCAACAAAAATTACGTGACGGTAATTACTTATTTAAAATTTTTATATATTTCTGTATTATTTTGAAATGAAAGAAGAAATCTTAGCTTATTTAAAGATTTTAAATTCTACAATACACATCTTAGCATAAACTTCCACTAGGAATAAATACCTATAAATAATATTGCAAATATTATATATGAAAATAATTGCTTTCTTATGAAATAAACCAAATTTTTCGGTTTGTTTTCCAGCTTAAAAAATAATAATCCTTTATTTTTTCAGGAATCCTTTTAACACTTTCGGCATTAATCGACGGCAAGAACTTTAATAGTGGCGGACATAAAGTTGGTGTAGGATTAGAAATCGAAGCCTAAAAGGCTGGATTTTGATGGCGTTAATTACTTTTTAAGTTTCTTTTCTTTCTTGTCTGTGGGAGATGGTTGCCAGGTTATCGTAACAACGTAATTTTGGATAAAGCAACCGAACATAAATGTAGAATGTTACGCAGCACGTATTATTTTCAAGATTAGAATCATTTTCAACTTTTATATATTTTAAACAAATATTAGAAAACTAATATTATAAATGTAAATATATTTTCTTCGATTACATTTTTCTTTTGTTATAATTATTTCAACAATTTAAAAAGATTTTCTCTACTATAGCAAAAGCACCCAGAAATTATTGATTTTACAGTTTTTTATATCGTTAATTTTATTTTTTGTTTTTAATTCTTGGAAATTATATTCGTGTGAAAAACATTCTTCACAAAGAATTTTCCTATATTTATTCAAAAGATAATTCCAGTGAAAATATTAAAATAGGTCTGCTCTAGATAAGATAAAATAAATATTAAAAAAAAAAAAAAAAAGAAAAATATCGATGTATAAAATGGCATTTAGAAAAAAATTATTTTAAAGAAATATTAATTAATGCTGGAATTAAACCATAAAAAATAAATAATTTTTTTTTATTTCCATTTACATATATCGGAAAAAAACAATTGAACGTGTAATAATTTAGCAAAATATCACTAAAAAAATATGTGTAATGTGCTTCAAACAATCTTTCCTTTTATCAATAAGTTTGATTATATATCGATTGAAAATTGTTTCTAGTATATAGAACTAAAATTTATTGTTTGAATTCCATTCTTGTTATTTCTATAATTTATCCCTATATTTAATTGCTTTTGTAATTGTTTGCAATGAATGTATGGGTGTGAATTAAAAGAGAGAACATGCATGGGGTTTGAAAACGGAAGAAAAGTTATTATGTTTTACTTGGAAATACATAAGTAAAATCGCATTAGATTAACTTTACCATCACGAAGACAACGATTTGTTGTGCACAGTCATTATTTACATTTTTTAAAAAAATCTGTAAAAATAAAACAATTATTGTCTTAATTGTTGATGCTTTCTCAATAAATTTATTTGGAAAATTATGTAAATTGATATTATTTTTATCCTAGAAAACACCAAAACTCAGAAACATTCGATTTAAGAAGAAATTACTAAAAGTTTGTTACTACGAAGAAATTAAAATTCAACATATGGTCAAATACGAATAATAAAAAATAATTTATTTAATAAAAAACGATTTGAAATTAAATATAAAAAAAAATATATATGATAGTTCATAGATCAGCTGGGATATAACTGTCATCAATCTCTTTCGTAGCTGGGTAGTATAAACATTCGATTTAAGAAGAAATTACTAAAAGTTTGTTACTACGAGGAAATTAAAATTCAACATATGGTCAAATACGAATAATAAAAAATAATTTATTTAATAAAAATTAACGATTTGAAATTAAATATAAAAAAAAAATATACATGATAGTTCATAGATCAGCTGGAATATAACTGTCATCAATCTCTTTCGTAGCTGGGTAGTATACTTTAAATGAAAAATCATTTGTCGAAAATGGACCCTAAAATATACAGACAAATATATATGTTAAATGTATAAAAATAACATGTTAAATGTAATAACATCTATTTACCGGATTTATAACATCACATTCTTTGTATGATTGAGTAAATGCTTTAAACTTATCGCCCACAACAATTAAATCAGGCAATGGATATAACGACAAAGCATAATCGTAAGACCAATAAACTGGTAACACATTCAAGGTAAATGGTGATAAATGTCCTTGTCCCAATATTGTTTTTGTAAACTGAAATAGAAAAACATCAAAATTACACTCAACACAGAATTGAAAATGTTATTTGTGGATTAGAGAGTCCATTATAACACCACAACAGCTTTCTCCCGATCACAAACATTTGTTCACTTACTAAAATTATGTATGCATATATACAAAAAATACGTTTGCATAAATTACCATCATTAGTTATCCATTAAGCATAATTATCTTTCCAAACTATATAATTTTGTTTTATTTAATTGAATTAGATGAAAGCAAAATTTATAAAGAATAAAATATACAAGCTTCTATTTATTTCAACACACTAATGTACGTACACTGGCGATGAGTTTTGAGCTTATAAAATACACCAATAGACAAATTAGTAATCACAGTAAAGTAATAGGATCAAAGGAAGTCGATTAATATCTTGATCCTTTTAATAGCATTTTATATAAAAACACATATCTTCGCAAATTTGGCGGAAGGTTAGTGTTTCGAAGAAAATTAGATTAATTTAACCTTACTTTCAGTGTTTGATATAGTGGGGATTACTTCTGTGATTTAACTCAATCTTCAAAATAAAACTTATGAAAAATTATTTTACCGAACCAACTTTTTGAGTATTGATATACAATATTATCTGACTAACTTACATGTTCCGCAATATTATCATTTTGTTCGGGAAAATGAATTGTATTTCTGAACATTTTTGTCAGTAAATCTTCTCGTATCACAATGATTTCTTGAGTACAATATTGAATTCGACATGGATTTGTTGTAAATACAGATTTTGGCACTTTTTTACGAAATTCCTCTGTTATAAAATCTAATATTGATGATCTGAAACATGATTGAAATTAATAAAAATTTCATAGTTACTAATTTGATTCGAGGGATGAAGAAAAACAATTAAATTTCGGAATAGGAAAAACATTGAATTTTCCATGTCTTTATTTTCCATATTAATTGATAGATACCTAGGTAAAATATTTGCTGCATTTGGATCATTTTTCCCTGGTACAAATATAAAAGTACTTTGTTCAATTAAATTTTGATATCTCGAAATTAATTCACCCAATCCTTTGAATAATGTTTTTAATTCATACGCTTTTTCACATCCTTTATCGTTTGATAAAAAATTACCCATAAAGACAAAAGCTATTGGGGGTACATCATTGAAACCTTGGAAAAATACTTTCAATTTTTGTAATACCTATAAAAATATATTAAAATTTATTACTATGAATGGATTTATTTGGTTTCAGGAAAACTGTTTATAGCGACAATAAAAGGAGAAGTATAATCTCTGGCGGGTCTGTATCAACCCCGATGTACGTCGGTTTATTTTAATAGGTAATCTGCAATTATCATTTTCCCCTCAATATTTCCGTAACCAATGGACGATTAGTTTCATGTTTTTCGAAATGATTCTGATTTCTAATTGAATTATCAGAAAAAACGATTTTACACACAAATATCACGGCTATATGAAAAAGCTAATCAAAGAACACCAGTTTCTAAAATCAACCCCAAATGTTAATTAAAAGCCATCGGATTAATAATATCTTTTAATGTCGCTATAAAGAATTTCCAATCTTTAAAATATTTTACCTCGATTTTATCTAGCCAAACGTCCGATATAAATATAATACCATTTTGATTTTTCTTTTCAAGCTCTGATAAACGTTTAGAAAATTTTAAACTTGTTTTTGACGGCCCACCGAATGTATTTGTATCGTTAAAGTACTCTCTGAAAATTTATAAAATACATACAATTATAAAATTTTATATACACAGAAAGGTTTAAATACCTGCTATCTATACTTAATTCTACAGGTGGATGTGCCATTCCTTGTACGTATAATGTTTTTTCCTCGAAGGTGCCATCACAAAGAACAATACAATTGTCCGTAAATAAACCCACATGATATCTTAAATAACATGACAAAACCTAAACACATGATACTTAAAAAAATATGAATAATTATAATCAATTTTACCTAGCATTTGTTAAATCTAGCTGTAAAATTCCAGTAGGATCCTCAATAAACCATTTTCCTTCACTAATTTGTGTTAGTAAGCCTAAAACAATAGCGTTTTTCTTTTTATTTCCTGTACTCAACAATTGTTCGATTGAACTCAATTGTACATCTTGGCTTTTATCCCCCAATAATGTTGGCTTAAATAACTCATTTCGTAGAACTCGTTGTAATATAATTGTATATCTTAAAAAAAGATATATTTGTAAAATCAAATTTATCATACAAAATTTTTCAACAATACCTGCGTGTAAACAGTTCAGATTTCATATTAGCATTCGGAAAATACAACAAATTTTTAGTATCATCTTTGATAAATTTTTTTCGTTCGATATCATACGAAAATTTAGGAGTATCAAAGGCATTGATCACAGTTAAAATAGTTTCAGTATCATCTTGTCCGGAACGTAATGAATTCTTTGAAAATAAATTGTTTAATTGTAAGTATAATTTTGACTATCAGTCTATTTTGCTTACCCTCACTGCAGTTTCAATATCATTATTAGTTAAATTTGAATGAGATAATGATAAATTTTGAACATTATCGATAACCGTATCGATCCATTGATCAAAATCTACTCCATCATTCCAATTTTCAAGAATAATTTTACATAATTCACTAAAATTTTTAACAAATGTATTTAGTATCATTTTTCAATTTCCAAAAAGAATGTATTTTTACCTTTTAATTGTATAACCACTTAATTTAAAAGCATTTTGAACTTTTTTCTTGTACTTTTCATAATCCATGATAACAAAACTTTCCCGGTTTTTTTGTCATCAGAGTCATCTATAATGACTTTTTCATTGGCTGCATTCAGATTCTTTCACGTAAGTAAGAAACGTTCTAAACTGAAAATTCCCCTGTTGCACAATTCTTTCTTATTAATTCATTAATTTTAGACATCGAAAAATTAAAAATGTTTTTCGCAAAAACTCTCAAATAATTTTTCTTGACAGTCAAACTATCTTCAAGGATTCCCAAACGATTTGTACAAACAACAGATTGGAAAATTAAATAATTTAAATTTATTAAAATTTCTAAAGTTAGTCTTATGGTCCAAATAAAAAAATCTGACTAACTACTATTAATGGCTGTATAACTGAAAGTAGCTGAAGCTAGAAAAAACAAAAAAAACTACTATTAAAATTGAATCGGAAATGAATAAGATTGAAGAAACTCTAAATGGGGTTTAATCGAAATGAATTGGAAATAACTTTTAACTGATTTCGATTCAAAATTTTGAATAGGCTTTTTTGGAATGGATAGGAAATTTAATTTCTGATTTAATCCTATTCACATTTCATAATATTTTATCAGAGTTGATTAGGATATCGCTAAGCATAATTTATCTGAAATCATTAATTAATTTGTACATTAAATTAATATTTTGAAATTAAAAATGTCAGAGGTGCAGCTTACTTTCAACATAAATGAATACTTGCCATATTGATCCTATATATTCATACGATTCTTATTCGACGCAGCCATTGCGATTGAAAGTTAGTTTACACGTTGAAGCTAGTGACATCTATAATAACACAGTTATGACATGTGTTTTCATATAGATACATGTGGTTTTCAATGTGTATGAAAGAGGTTGATATACTAAATTTTGGAAAAAGTAAGGTACTCTAAAATTAAATATTTTACCAGAATAGAACATGACACGCTTTGCACGAGCAAAAGGTTCGAAATCTTCAAATGAACGATTACCAGAAGATGGAACACAATGGTCAGTTATGAAACAACAAATGGTTCAAAATGAAATTCAAAAGCAAGACATGAAAAAACGAAAAGAATTTGAGGAAAAACGAATGGAAAATTATAAAGCATTTTTAGCTGAACAAAAACAACCGTTTGCAGAACCTGCATGGGCAGAATTTTCGGAGGATGAATCCAATAATAATCAAAATCAATCGATCGCCAAGATTGAGAAGAAGAAATTAAAAAAAATTAAAGAAAACAATATAAACCCTGAATTGGATGTTAATATCAAAATCGATTTAAAAAATAATAAATTGAAGAAAAAAAGTAAAAAAGTGAAGAAACATTCAACAGTTAGTGAAGAAAACTGTGAGTTTAATATGGATATTGATTCTGAAATGAGTGTTGATACCAAACCAAAAGAGAAACTCGAATTGAAAAGTAAGAAAAAAAACAAGGCGAAAAATTTAACAAATGAAAGTGAAAGTTCTGATTTGAGTGATTTAACAAATGAAAATGAAAGTTCTGATTTGGATGAAGATGAAGTAGATAAATTTTGTAATGAAATTGGTTCTGAAGAGAATGTCAAATATGAAAAGTTAACTAAGAAGATTGAAAAAACGTTACATAAACTAGAAACAAAAGAAAAATCTAATACAAAGAAGAGGAAATTATCTGAAGATGATAATTTGAAGAATAATGATACGAAAAAACAAAAATCTGTTGAAAATTTAAGTCAAGTTTTTCCGAAAGAATCCAAGAATGAAAATGATAAAAAGAAGAAAAAAGCAGATAAAAATAATTTAATTTCAACAGTAGACAACAAAAATATCGTAAATGGTGATTCTGTAAAATCAAAGAAATCTAAAATCAAAAAAAATAAATCCAATAATTTGAATTCAAATGCTAATAATCAAAATAATGATAGTATCGCAGATACTCCTATTAAACTCTCCAAAAAATCTAAGAATAAAAAAAATAAATTAAAAGTGTTAGATTCTAGTGATAACCAAAATAATGAAAGTATTAGAGAAGATAATCAACTGAATATATCGGAAACAAATGAAAATTTAACCGATTCTGATGATGACGCTCCAGTTGAAGAACCTATTAAACATACTGAACAAAAAATGGATATTAAAATTAAAAAACCTAAAAAGAATAAAAAACTGCAAATTGATAATAATAGAATTGAACAAGAAAATAATGATTCTAAATCTGAAGATAAGTCAGATAAATCAGAATCAAATGTAAAAAATCCAAAGCTAACTAAAAATGGAAAGATAAAAACGCGCCGTAAACCCGAATCAAGTCAAAAACAATACGTTTTGGTTAACGGTGAAAAACATGAAATTGTTCAATACGCTGGTTTTCCAGTAAAAAAATCCGATGCTGAACGTTTGCAAAAATTAAAGGAAGATATGATAAAAAGAGGTATACCCAGAAATGAAGTATTCCATACAATGAAATTAGAACGACGTAAAGCTGAAAAAGCATTAACACGTGACAAAAAGAAAGTTTGTTTTCAATGTAGACAATCCGGACATTTGCTATCCGATTGTCCACAAATTGGTAACAAATCAACATCCCTTATTGAAACATCTGGAAGTGGTATTTGTTTTAAATGTGGTTCTACAGAGCATAGTAGTTTTGATTGTCGTGTTGTTAAGGGAAACACATTCAAATTTGCTAAATGTTTTATATGTGGAGAACAAGGTCATATATCAAAACAATGTCCTGATAATCCTAAAGGTTTGTATCCACAAGGTGGTGGATGTCGAATTTGTGGCGATGTTACACATTTGAAAAAAGATTGTCCACAATTTCAACAAAAACAAGAGGAAAATGCAATCACATTAAATACGTTGTCGTCATTTTCAAATGTGGAAGATGATTTTCCGGATAGTAATAATTTAAAATTTAATACAAAACCTAATATTACCAAACCAAAAATTGTTAAATTTTAAACATAGTTTTAAATTATTTTTTTACATTAATAAAATTGTTTAATGTTAATTTCGATCATTTTTTTAACCTTCTTGGATCTTTACCCTTTAACAGAAATTTTTACCCTTTCTGGATTATCTCTCATCGCTATTTCTCTAAAACGGTAAGATCTAGAAAGAGAAAGGACAGGAGTGGAAAAGTTATTTTGAATAAAATAACATAATTTTTGTTTTTAAATGATCACATTTAATTATAGCATAATTTATTGCCGCAAATAATATTTTATCTATTTATTCTTTTAAATTAAACCATTTATTTCTTATCTACGATAAAAATAAAAATCTATAAAATTTATAAGTTTTATGTCTTTATATTGAAAAAAAATTTAACAATTATCTAGTTTGAAAAATTTATTTAAACAAAATTTTGTAATATATAATATAGGCCAAATTTCCGAGCAAGCAAATAATAAAACAAAAATAGAATTAGTGTCATCTTGTCTCATTCGTAACCCAGAGATCACGAACTATAATCAATCGTTTTGGCTGAGTTTAAAAATTAATTTTTTAGTATAAAATAAGTAATGCTTTCGTCGTTTAACTATCAACTTTCAAGTTTTCAAAAACAACTTTTTTGTATGTATGAAAAATAATAAACATTCACATGTTACTTATATTTAAATAATACTTAAAGAAAATTGTTTTTTATCCAGTTAATTTGGTACAGAATTTGAAATATAAATTATATTATTTTTCATATAAAATATTGATTAGCATCTACCTAGTAGTTTTATTTATGATTTACAATACATGGAACATCTTGAAATACAAAAGTCTAGAATCAATAGTAATAAAATAGTATATCATTAGGCCGATTTATAATAAATAATTTTAAACATTAATTTTTCTTGATTTTTTTTATTTTCTCAAACATTAATTTTTCTTTTAAAAAATAAAAAAACCCTTTGAGAAATTAAATTTAGGTACTTTATAATTATATTATATAATATTTAAACATATAAAGACATAAAACACATTGAATTGGGTATACGTAAAATTAAGTTTTATTCTCGAAAATCAAAATGAATGTCATAGCTTAGCCCGTACACAATATATCTACATTTTTATATAAAAATTTTTTTGGTGCGAATTCATATTTTTACAAGGTTATCCTAAAATAAAAATTCATCCTCAATTGTTACAATTTTATTGTTACCAAAAATATACAATTAACCTCGACCGCTTAACAATTCCCCGCCGTTCTATGATTATCGGTTTGCAATTTTTTTCAATTCGTCTTGTTAAATAAGTAATTAAATTAGACTTTAGCAACTGCTGGTATTGCTATGTTTTATGTATACAAGTCCTTTGATGATAAATACATATAGAAGATTAATGAAAACACAAGATGCAACAACTTGATAAAATAAATTGAAAAATTTTACGTATACTCCTCAATTATTTAAATTAAATAAAAATGAAAATTGTTCTAAAATGGTTGAACAATCAATCATTTATGATAAATTATCTATATTTAATGACATTGTGAAATATATTAAATATAAAATTAATAAATTGTTCTAATAATAAAACATCTATTTATTTAAAAAATATTGTTAAACGCTAATAAAATATAGCTCTACTTATGACCCCAAACACACTCAAATCACACTTCCCTTCATCATACATACTCAAATAATAAACTTATTTCTAGCTTTTTGCAGTGTTGATAATTTCAACCAAACATCGTCCAAACTCTTTTAACACTGTACACTCAACTTCACTTCGATTTAGTCCTTTCTTTTCGGCCATTTCAGCGCTTGCTAATAAACATTGTACTGTTGCTTCAATTACTTCCGTTGTCATAAATGCGAATGCTTGCCTATAAAATAATTTTTTTTAAATATTATATTTATATTTTTGAATTAAATGGGTAAATTTCAAAATTAACTTACTTTGTGTTAGTTCCTAACATGGGTCTAAAATTAATTTCTACATTTGGTGTATTGTAACCTAAATAACGACCTTTATGATATGGTATAGGAGTAGGCAATTTATTTGTTGGTGTACTTTGTTTTAAACTTAAATTATTCGCATTGCTGTCATTCAAACTTATTAATGGTGCAATTCGCCGTAAACTTTTCTTTTCTAATGAATCTTCAATATTTCGACATCCAACACATTTACAATTATTTGAGCAAGCAATCTTTGCCTAAAAAACAATGTAACATTAAATAAATATCTTAATTTAAAAAAATTAGTTTTGAATCGAAAAGACACACATAAAAACTTTTAAAATTACCTCATAACATTCACAATAATTTTTCAAACATCCAGATCGTTTACAATTACATCCTTTAGTATGTTTTCTGATTGCAGCCTCGCCAGCATCACGTCCTTTACCAATTTTTGGCCGAAAAGCACTTGGATTACGTTCTAAACAACTACGAATTGCCTTTTGTCGTTCTTCCTCATTTTCTAAATTATTAAAACAATTTACACAATTGCACATATGACAGAATTCACCATTTGCAAAACAATCACAATATAATTTTAAACATTGCGATTTTGTACAATTACATGGTTTACGCGGTCGCAAACCATTCGGTTCTAATGTTGATGATGGTCGTGATACATATTCTTGTATTATCGATTCAGTTGTTAATTTTGTTGGTGAATCTAATTTTTCTATTTTGGGTGATACTTTTGGTACGGTATTATTATTACGATTCATATCTTGCTGTTGTAATTGTACAAATTGTGTTGGTAACATTACAATTGAATTACCCGGACTGGTTGGTAATATTGTTGTGCCTACAAAGAAATACAAAATATAAATAAATATATAGATTGAAAACATCTCTTCTATGAAGAAAACTGACAAGTATCGTAATACATATTTTTACAGCTATCAGTTTATATAATCATTTATACTAAAAGTCTCCAAATGGTTTTTAAAATTTTAGAAAAAATTGTTAAAAAAATAATTCAAGCTTATATTCTTTCTATATAAGAACTAGAATTATTTTATACCTTGTATTGTATTGACAGTTGAAACAGGTACTGCGGCTATTTTTCCTGGTGTAGTACCCGATGAGGCAACAATTGTTCGGTGTGCTGTACCCAATGTTGTTGCTGTTTTTGGAGCGACTGGTCGCACTGTTGTCGTTGCTGTTTGATTTGCACTTATTGGTACTACTTTAACAATGCTTTGTCCTTGTGAAATGTTTCCAGTTCGATCTACAAGTGCAACCGGTACAATTGTTTGTACTTTTTGTTGACCAGATGCGGTTGTTGTACGAACTAAAGTACTTCCCGATGTTGATGTTACAACTGTTGATGTTGCGGCACTGCTGTTTGATTGATTACTACTTGATGTGTTTACCAATCGAACATATTGAACCTAGGTGAATTATAAAATTACTTCAGTTATTTCGATGATAACCGATAGAGGTTAATACTGCTACAGATCCCGTGAAAAATTCGAAAAATTATGTTTACGGTTTTTTTTTTTTTTTTTTGTTAATTAAGGTCTAAAAAAATACAAAAATATTAATAACGAACACTTAACGATTAGATCCGTAGTTTCTGAGATATCTCGTAAAAATTACGAGCAACATCTAAGAAATTAGATAATCAATTTTAAAATAAATATTATTTTTGTGTTGTTTAGTCCTTAATTGCGCTAACAAATTTAAAAATAATTTTTTCAAAAACAAGAAAACTGAAAATGCTGAATTAAGGTTTGTTTTATATTTTTAAATAAAAAATACTAACTCCTTGACCAGGTAAATTAATCTGATGAATTTGTCCACTTGAACTTAGTTGACTCGCTGGAATTCTTAACACTTGTTGTCCAGTATTTATAATACCAGTTTTTAATTGATTGCCTTGTTTAATCAGAACTTTCTGTTGCCCACCAGGCTTTTGTACAAATTTTGGTGCTGGTAAAATTTTTGTTGGAGATTTTTGAAATTGACTGGTAGCAACTTTCACTAGCTGTGTGGTAGGTTTTGCTTGACCTGTTTTATTTATTATGATCTTATTGCCAACTGTATGTGGCAACAATTGTTGGACTTGTGTAGACGTTAATAAACCCATTTCTTGTGCTTGAGATAAGCTAATTGTTTTACTAGGATTACCCATGGACGTTGAACTAGGTGTATTTGTTATAATTTTCACCATTTGGGTAGTTGGTTCAGTCTAAATGAAAACAAAATACCGAGTTAAATTATAGATTGTGGATAAAAGAGCAGATTATAGCTCCAAGTCTTCTTAAAAATATTTTAAAAAAAGGTGTAATTTTATATCATGTGTTAAAAGGTGTTATTTTATATACCTTTAGAGTCTGTGTTCCAGGTGTCGTAACAAACATTTTTTTCTGTGTCATGGGTGACGAATGTACAATACGTTTCAAACTAGGATTAGTTTTCAACGTTCCTTGCGTAGTTGTTTGACCTTTTGGTAAAGCAGTGCGTAGAATTAAATTCCCATCAGTGGTTTTAACTAATTGTTGACGTGCTTGAAATTGTGGCAACGTAACTGGCTGCCCTGTTTGTGATATTAACTTTATCGGTTGCCCGGTACTTAAACTTACTGCATTTGCTGTCCCTCCTTAAGAAACATGAAAATTTTGTTTATAGTCTTTTATATATAAAAATAAATAATTGTTTTTTATATTACTGAATGAAAGGTACCTGGAGACTGAATAAGAACAATCTGTTGTCCCCCAGTATTTATAATATTTGATTTTGGTGTTGATTTTTGAGTGATCGAAGTGGTTATTGGTTTTGGAGCAATTGCTTTTAGTGTAGATGTCGGTATAGTTGTAACAAGTTTTATTTGCTGTTCTTTAATATCTGGACTACTTGCTATTGGTGAAGATGTTTGTTCCGTTTCAATTTCAACTTCAACATCATCAATTACCACATCTTCTTGAGTAGGATCATTTTCTAATTCTAATTCATTAGTATCTAAGAAAAATAAACAAAATATTTGGGTATATTTCAAAATTCCATTAGATTCTATATTAATGGAAACAATATAAAGATACGTAAAATTTTGCATTCAATTTCTAAAAACATGCACATATTTTTACATGATCCTTTACGTTAAGAAAGTAATCAAGCATATTCTAGACCTAAAAGATACATCTACGTTCAAGAATTAGTAAAATAGCCAATAGGGTTCCATGAAACCACAAGTAAGCGAAAAAGTTCAAATATAAAAAATGTTTGTTCAAATTTAGAGAAGTAATACAAAAATTATTATAATACATATTATTATACCATAAATTTTCCATAACTTAATAAATTACAAGTGTATTTTATAAATGTTATTAACTTTTTATAAATAGCTATAAAATTGATACTCACTCATATGTTGAGAGTATTTAAATAATTAACACTGTCAGTTGTTATCTTCATTTATTTTTATTATAGGTACCAATAAAATTTGAGTGTTATTAATAAGATTTATAATATTAATTGGGATAATTTTTTGGATAAAAATCAATCAATATTTTAAAAATTTTGGAAATTTTTAGACAAAATTTGTTATGTATAAAAATTTGTAGGTATTGTTTTTTTATGTTGGATAATAAAAAAAATTATATAAAAACTGATAATATTCACAAAATTGTTTTAGTAATTTAATATGCTGCAGGTAATTAAGTTTTTGAAAAGTAATGGGAGTGATTGCAAAATGAAGTTATTACCAAGAAAATAAAGTTATTTTAAACAAGTTTCATATACATTATTCAGAAAATTAGCTAATTAAAGTATTACATCTCCAACACATAAATTCTCTTTATAATATAAAAGTGTATATTTTTTTAGTTGTTAGAGAATAATTTTTACTTACCAGCATCGTCTTCAGAGTTCATTGTTAATAGTTCAGCTTGTAGGCTAGCAATATTAAAATTCACCTCTGATTCAGATATTCCACTATCCTCCATATTATCCATTAAAATATTTTTACTTAACACTTTTGAAAGAAAATTTTACTAAAATAATATTTTAAAATCTTCATTAATATCTAATATCAGATTCAGGGTTTGAAATGTAACAAAAATAAAAAATTTTATAAAAATCTTGAACGACATTCAAAATTTTAAAAATTCAAATATTCAAATAATACAATAATATTCTTCCGTTAGGATTTTCTTTCATGGGTAATTTAATTACTCTTGTTTACAAAATTAATTAAATTAAATAACAATTAAAATGATATTAAATTCAAATTAAACAATACAATTATTAGATAACTTAATGCAGCAAAAGAATTTTTAATTTACAAATTATCAATTATATATTTAGATGACGCGGCGACATCTATTCCTATTTCAAACTTCAAAATGTTAAAAATTTTAAAAAAACTATTTTCATTAAAGTTTCAAAATATACCATGAATGAAAATAATATACCTCATTCGACATATGAAAATTAACTTATGTTTTTAATTGTATTAATTTTAAACTTAACCTAATGAAGCTTTTGGCATTATCATTAGTCAACAACATATACATATATGGAATTAGTTTAAAGTCAAAATGAAACAAAAAAAATTTCACATAATAAGAAAACTAACAAAATACCAATAATTAAGAAAAAACGTTCAATATTTCGGATATAAATAAAAAATTTACATTGTATATTTACCGCCCACAGAGATTTGTGATTATTTCGAATATATGAGTTCAAAATCACGCGCCCTCCATTATCGAATATTCTAATCATATAAATTAAAAATATTCACTGTTTAATTAAATTCTAAAAGAATAATTTAGATAATATATAAAATTATAAGTAATTATTTCTATCACAAGCTTGGTAATATACACAAATTGTTCATTATTTTTATAAATATGTTTTGATTTGACTGAAGCTTTCTTTCATCCCAATGGGCCGCGTTTAAATGTTTGACACCAACTTAAAAATGTTTAAAACATTGGGAAGCATTCTGTTCAGTTCGTTAACGGTTTGTAATGTAAACAAATTAAAAATAATTGGAATTTTTCTAACTGAATTAAATTATTATTATGTATAATTAGTCTCACTGTTTACATATTTTTGATTATTATATACATTTTTTTTCCGAATATATACTTCTTTAGGTGCGTTATGAAAAAATTAAGAGAGTGAAATTTTAAAATGCGCGCGCATCACCGTCACAAAAAATTCACAGGTTGAAGCTGTCAGCAAAACCACTTAATAAGTATCATATGATAGTTATCATAAGCCACTGATAGCTGAAGTTCCGATTCAATCGTTACCGGAAGATGCTATGGCAGTAAACATAATTTAAAAATAACTTTCGCATAATGGGAGAATTTATGTTACTTTTAATGTAAGAAAATATATATTTATTTATTTAATTTTTCAAATTTGAACTGAACTTTATTGACAGAAGTATAACTACTGACGAGCGTACATAAATACACGCACCAATTTTTTTTTTAATATTTGTGTATTACTTCCTTTTGAATTCAGAAAAAAGCTTAGGTTTGATTTGGTATTTTTGATAATTTTAAACAAATGGAATAATCCAGACGATGAACAAAAATCAACCTTCCAATGAATTGTGAACAATTACGTATATATTCCATATAGTTCATTGGAATGTGCCTCTGTCTCTCATCGCCTGTTTGTTACTGTTACGTTATTAAGACTTCCCCATAATGACGAATTTATGACAGAGTGACAAACTATTGACGAAACCATTTTCCAATAAATTAAATGAAATTTGATAAAAAATTTAAAATTTTACGATAGATTTTATGCAGTTCATTAAAATGTATTCTATGTTGTTGTTCAACAAAATGTAGGTGTGGGTGCAACCGAAATGCTGAGAGACTCACATTCCAATGAACTGTATGAAATCACCCGTAGTTTGGATATGAATTCGCCATTAATTGATTTTTTTAAAAATAAAACCTTTGGATAGAACTTTTTTGTGCAAAGAATTTAATTTTTTTAAATGAATTATTTAAAATAAATTTTTGTTAATTTTGAGCTGAGACATCTGTAAAAAACAAATAAAATTTTTCTCATCTTATTTTAAACTCCTGAGTATGGCTTTAGATTATTTGATTATAATTTTTTGAGTTCATCGAATTAATTTCAATTGAAGTAGTTGGTGTTATCTGAATGCACCCTATGAGTTAAATTACATATGATATTTTTATGCACTTTATTTTTTAAAGAAATCTAAATCGAATAGAAATGGCAGTGACAGCAAATTCTGTCAGACAACAACTTATTCATATTGCTAATTCTGCAGGTTCTCATAAAGACCAGGCCGATAAGTAAATATCAAAATTAGAATATAATTTTAACTGTATTTAAATATTTATAACATTTTGGTTTTTAATAATTTTTTTGCAGATACAGGAGTACTCTTGAATTAATCTTAACTAGTTCAGGAAATGAGCTTATTGAAGCTTTGCAAGTGTTTATTGAAGCTAGTACGTAATTTACGTCATAACCAAAATTTTTTAATATAATTTGATTTTCTATGTTTTAGTTGTAAACGAGAACGTGAGTTTAGTTATTTCACGACAAATTTTAACGGATGTTAGTACACAGTTAACAAATCTACCAGATAATGAATCAAAAGTTGTTTCTCATTATACGTTGGATAAAGTTCAACCACGAGTTATTTCATTTGAGGAACAGGTGGCTAGTATTCGACAGCATTTAGCTAATATTTATGAACGAAATCAATGTTGGAAAGAAGCTGCAAATGTTCTTGTAGGAATACCTTTGGAAACCGGCCAGAAGTAATTAAATGAATTTCATAAATTTGATAATAAATTTTGTTATTTGTTTTTCGTGAAGCTTTTTAAACCTTGTTATAATTTTTTTAAATTTATTTTACAGACAATATTCCGTAGACTATAAATTAGACACTTACTTAAAAATAGCTCGCCTATACTTGGAAGATGATGATCCGGTTCAGGCTGAAGCTTTCATAAATCGTGCATCACTCCTTCAAGCTGAATCAAAAAATGAACAATTACAAATTTACTACAAAGTATGTTACGCTCGGGTACTTGATTATCGTCGAAAATTTATCGAAGCTGCTCAAAGATACAATGAGTTGTCTTATCGTGTTATTATTCATGAAGATGAAAGGCTAACAGCTTTACGAAACGCCCTTATATGTACCGTATTGGCATCAGCTGGTCAACAGCGAAGCCGTATGTTAGCCACACTTTTCAAAGATGAACGTTGCCAACAATTACCAGCGTATTCAATTCTAGAGAAA
This sequence comes from Chrysopa pallens, assembly GCA_020423425.1. Taxonomy (NCBI): domain Eukaryota; kingdom Metazoa; phylum Arthropoda; class Insecta; order Neuroptera; family Chrysopidae; genus Chrysopa; species Chrysopa pallens. The sequence continues at coordinate 24,044,674 of CM035595.1, read as the reverse complement.
ATGTATTTAGATCGTATTATCCGTAAATCTGAATTACAAGAATTTGAAGCACTACTTCAACCCCATCAAAAAGCTTCGACAATTGATGGTTCAACCATTTTGGATCGTGCTATAATTGAACATAATTTACTATCGGCCAGTAAATTGTATAATAATATTACATTTGAGGAGCTTGGTGCTCTACTGGAGATACCACCAATTAAAGCTGAAAAAATTGCATCACAAATGATAACAGAATCTCGAATGAATGGCTATATTGATCAAATTGATTCGATTGTTCATTTTGAAAGTAAGTTATTGAGAATTTACCTTTAAGAAATTTATTTTGTACATTAAACAGACTAAAAATTTTTAAAATCAAATTTTTTATGTAGGTATTAATGATATTTTTCTTTTAAATTTTAGCTAGAGAAGTTCTGCCTCAATGGGATAAACAAATTCAATCATTATGCTATCAAGTAAATTCAATTATCGAAAAAATTTCAAATTCAGAGCCTGAATGGATATCAAAAGTTATGGAAAATGAAATGGTTCATTAAATAAATAATTCTATTTGCTCATTAATTATAATTTTTGTATTATTAATATTTTTGTTCAATAAATTAAATTAAAAAAATGTATCCATTGTTTTTAGAAATATGTATGCGTTTGGAACCTTTAGTCTCGAATATCTAACGCATAAATAATAATATCGACGTGAGTAATACTTCGACGTGGAATCACTTTGATTTGACGCGTAATTACACAACTTAAAACTGAATAACTAAACAAATTATTGTTTTTTTACTTTTCATTGGGAAGTTCATCGTGTGGATCTTGCGGGTCGTATGTAGACCACTTGTTCAATTTTTAATTGTTTTGTATTTTAATTTTTACCTAAACCAAAGAGAACCCGACTTACAGTGTCTTACAATTAATCCAACTTCTTTTATTTTTTTTTTTAATTAGAAGGCTCCGACCTGGCTTCCTGTTTTATGTTAATATTGTGTGTTAGGTAATATATTCTATGGATTGTGCATACGATGCCTGTGCTTCGAAACCCAAATATTGTTACCCTGTTATGAAAACTCCGTCTATTGCCAGTTTTATGTCTATGGTGTTTTAAATGTTGGTAGTTCTAAATAGTTCTTAATTATACCGATAGTTAGAGTTTCCGTTAGCATGAATGTCCATGCCTAACGAAGATTCTAAGAGAATACAAATTCTTTTATCCAATATTGATGACCATAACGTATCTTACTGCCCAGGAACAGCATCATGTTTTGAAACGCACACCAAATTTCAAAACATTATATTACACAATCTATATTACATAAGAGATTGTCTTTATTATATATACGTGGCCTTTTTGTATCAACTGCCCTTAAAATTAATTTTATATTATCTTCAGACAAAAAAGCTATGTTTTTACAAAATACAAAACGAACAGTGCCGGATTAACCTCACAGCAAGAGTTATAACAATTATTACTACAGGCCTCACGCGAAAGGATGCTCCGCATATTTAAACCCACTAATCTCTGCGTGAGCGTTATTTTTTACTGAAGCTTAAACAGATAATGATATATTGATTTTACTTCATGGCTTCACTTTTATTTGATGATTGAGTTACTTGGACAATCCACATCGGGCAATCGGTAGGTAACCGACTATTCCCTTGGAGTAAATAAAACACCGAATTTCATACGGTAAACGCACAAGTCCTATAAAAAGTTGCTTGTATAAACGTGTAGAATTTCAGTCGGCTCAACCTGATAATCAGCTCCACAAAAAATCTGACGTATGCAAGGACTCTTACTGCGCACTTAGTGTGGATGTGTAGCAGAATTGGAATGGCTCGATTTAAAGTGTTAAAATTATCTATTTATTTGTAAGATTAATAGTCTACATTCTTTTAAATATAATTTAGTAACCTTATACCAAAAATGTATTTTCTAGAATCTAAATATATTGAGTTCTAGAAGTTATGACGAAAAAAGGGTGATTCGTGTTGAGGAACTACTCTAATGTAAATTATGATAACTACAAGATAAAATTGATTAGATTTAATGACTTTCCATAAGTTTTCTAAACGAAGGAATGCAAAAGTAATTTTATATTTTACACTTTTATACTTTTTTTATACTTTTTTCGGATTCGTTACCTACCTACTTGTCAGGTCTTGAGAAAAAGATTAAAACTACTTAAGGTTTTTCATTTTTATAATTAAAAGAATACCTTTTCCCATAATTTTTTAAAGATATGTAATTGCTATATCTTCGAATTACTGATGTTCAGTGTTTTAAGACATTCGTATGAAGATTGCATTTGTTACCTGCAAAACCTTCGCTTTAAAATCGACGATAATAGGAACAACGTTTTAATTATGCAAAAAAAAAAAAAAATTTATAAGCTAGGTTTATAAGCAACTCCTGAGTATGTGTATTTCAATTTTCATGAAAAGTGGTTTTGTAAATTGTTCTGTTTTATTTACATCCTAAATTTTAATGTCATTCAAGGGTCTTGTTGTTCACATTTGCAACGGGTCCCGCTGTGACTTAATCCGCCTCTGAATACGAATATAAGAAACATAATTACATCACTTTGTAATAAAATTGCAACAACATGCAGGTAATTTAAAGTAATTTTATTATCTGCAATACGATTTTTTAATTGTACATTTCAGCTATTCACTGCGCTTCTATTGATGGATTTTTTTAAAGAATTAGTTACTATGTTAGCTGAAGGTTGCCTATGTTTCTGAAAAATTTTTAATGAATTATCAACTATTTTATCATATAATTTTATTACAATTTAAAAAAATGAAGTTAAATATAATATTATTTATAGACTGAAATAAAACATTTCTATAGAATTATTTAGTATTTAATCAGAATGATTTTTAAGAATAAAACATTATTATTTTCATTTTAAAAAGAGCTCATAAATAATAAAAGAAATTCGAATAAAATACTTATATTTTTGGAATATATCCATAATTAAAAATGTGAGCTTTTTACTTTGCGTGTTAATATCTGATTTTAGTCAATTTTGTTATTGATTGTTCCTTTTTTGTATCAGAAAAGGCTTTAGGAGGTTGAAGTCGTGGAAATGTGACATCTATAACAGCGACAATTCGTTCCCGGATAAATAACTAAAAAAATTATAATGCAAATGTAATGATATTTTACATGAAAACGTAGATAATGACAAAGAGTTTTTACTTCGTCGACTTTTATGTTAGTCAACAGAACCTTCAGTGCCGATTTATGCTTGGTGGAGGCCGTAGGCATAAAATGGTGCGGGCTTAATTAATCGTGCAATTTGTTGCGGCTCCAGGATAATTATAAATCTAGTTTTCTATTTGGTAACGAGATGCTAAACATAGTATTTGACGTGGACGTTATTAAACTCAGATAATGTAATCGCTGCTCACAAGTTCCATTTTCAAATTGCAGGTGTATAATTCTAAAATAAAAGCAAAGATATTTTTTTGTGATATATAGATATTTAAATAAAATAATTATCTTCTCATTTTAAAAATTCAACTTCTAAACTGCAGAGATATAAAAAAACTGTTTATTTTTTAATGCAAACAACTTTTGCTTGGAATAATCTTTTGTATAACCAATAATTTGGGTACAATATAGTTTAATTTTTTGCCTTCAATTTTATTTTTGTAAATAAAATTGCTTTTAAGCTAAAGGCAATATATATATATATCTTATGAGAGAAATGGAAGCATTGATGCCATGACCCTAAACCAAGGCCAAAGTCGTACCTTACCACAAAAACCAGACCAAAGATCACTTATTTTACTTTTTAGCTGAAAGTATTTTTTATTTTCCTTACAAGCGAAGCGAGCACTGAAGCCCAGTTGGTCTTTTTCTGTAAGTCAAAGATTTCTCCTCCTTTCTTTAAACTCTCTATAAGCGCTCTAAAAATACGACAAAAGTGAGATGTAATTAAACTAATTATCTGCTATTAAATTTTACATTTTACGTTTTTGTACTTCTGCTGACGCAAAGAGCCGAATACTAGATAGCTGTAAACAAAATGCATAAAAATGTATTTTGAGTAGTTTATGATAAAATGATTTTTTATTTTCTTTAATCATTCATTTGTATCGTCTTTTGGACTATCTGATAACAACTTATAGATAATCAAGTATTTTTGATTAAAATTATTAAAAGTGAAATGTTTTATTCTATGCAATGAATACAGTCTCATATATTTAAATCGAGGATAATGTAAAGTTTTTGAACAAATGCAATCTAGAAGTGTTTTCTTAGACTGGTTGTATGAGGGAGTTGGATTGACTTAAACTCCAAAATTACTCGAATGTTCCTATATCAGCTCTTATTTGATTGCATTTGTCTTTTCTGCAAGTTTGTCAGAGTAAAAGACAGAACTCGTCGTCAACATTTGTTTCCTTCTGTAAAAGTAAAATTTTTTGAGATGATAAAATCACATGAGCATAAAATTACCTCTTTGTTTCTCAATTATTTATCAAAATTACAAAAATAAAGAAATATAATGCAAAAAAGCAATAGGCAATATCACAATTTGAATATTAATATCTCGTTTCCCAAATTATGTTTAAAGTTTTGAGTAGAAATTGAGAAGTACTTAACATTATGGATGATGGATAAAGATGGAAAATTGTATTTATGTAAGGTAATCAAGAATTTTTTCAAGAACATTCGAATATGAATATTATCAACGAGAACTTTAGGATTTTTCATAAATTCATTTGATAAAATTCCTTTGTGCAGACCGCTATCAAATTAGCAACGAGTAATATGTCCACGGACAATTATTGCGATTAGTTAATTCATGCTGATGATGACTACTTTGTAGTCGAAATACGTATTTATAAAATAAAAAAAATTTTGCTCTAGGATATTCGGGTAAAAATATAAAATTAACATATTTTGCGTCTCAATATAATAGGATGTAGGCAGAGAAATTTCAGAATACTTTGAAAGTATTTAGTGCAAAATTTTTGGTGATGATTTGTAAGTATAAAAAGTAATTATATGCTCAACAATTTTAAAGGTTACAGCCGGAAATGTAATTACATGTTTAACAATCTTACAGCTTTTCCTAAACAACAACCGAAAGCACTACCTGTTAAAGACACAATAAAAAGAAAACAAGAAATGTTTTTCAATGAGTCTGTTGTATATTTTAAAATACTATATTTGTCTTACAGAAAAAAGTTGATATTTAAAAGAATGATTAAATAATTTTCTTTAACTCCAGTAGTTACAAATTTTTGAAAAAGCAGATGGGAATGAAAATAAAGCTCCATTTACGTTTTGCAAAATAACGGCTGGAAGTAAACACACAGAATTTCGACTATAAGCTTTTTGATTTCAATAATATTTTATTATATTTAACCATACTGTACTATAGGTATAAATAAGATTTTATTTTTATCCCACTCTAATTTTTAATCCACAAATACTATAGTAAATAAATAATCTTCAGAAGTTTTTTCACCTATCATACCATTCGCAATTAAACCTACCGTTTTCAAATGTTAATAAATAAATAAATAATTAAACTATATGTTCTTTATAAACAAATAAATTTATTCATTATTAAAGACCTTACGTATGTCTGAAGATAATGATTTTAGTGATTTCTTTAGTTTTGTTTGTGTTATTATTAATTTTATGGGCGAATCGGGAACATTGGCAACTCCGAATTTATAAACATGTAAAAGATATTCCTGGTCCACCTTCGATACCATTTGTGGGAAATATTTTGCCCTATGTTGGAACTTTAGGTAAAAATTTTTTAATTTATTAATCAATGATTGTGAAAATTGCAACGATATTTTTTTGCCGATTCATTTGTTTATGTTCAAATATTTTTAAATCGATTTTAGTAAAATTTCAAATAAAGTAGGTATATGCGATTTTAACAATAAGTTCGTTAATTTTTAAAGCCATGAAATTGGTTCAGAAAACGCTTTTTGAACTTCAGCAATGCATTATATTTGGGTTTTAATTTCTGAAATATTTCGTTTTTTTGGGTGGTATATTCAGAACAATTAATTTTCGCAAAATATAAATGAAAAATGTAAACAGGGATATCGCTGTCACTTATTTCTTTTTAAATCGAAATCTGTATTTAAAGGGAAAAGCCTAAATTATTGGAAACCTTACTTAGTTTTTTAGTTATTAAAAAAAAATTATTATTAAACTAAAATGTAACTAATTATTTCTCATTAAAGAGACGTATGCTCATTTAATGAAGAAAGCCTTTATTTGTTTGTACCTGTTATAGTTTTTTGTTTATTAAAATAAGAAAATAATTTAAAAAAAATTTTAATCAAAATCTCTCTTTTATTTTAAGAGAAAAATATTTAATGAATAATCAAAATTTTTGTGCATCTAATTTTAGCTGAACATTTTTTTAGTTATTAAAAAAAGTAAATACTTAAAAAAATTATAATCAATAACCATCTTTTATTGCAAGAGAAATATATTTAATGAAAAAGCCTAATTATTGTGTATCTGATTATTATTATTTTTTTATTAAAAAAGTAAATAATAAAATAAATTGTAATTAATATCTATCTCATTTATTTCTCAATCAAGCGAAATATATTTAATGAAAAATGTCTAAATTATTATGAACCTGAATTAATTTAAAATTTAAATATATTAAAAACTAAATTCTAATCAAAATCACTCTTTTATTTCAAGAGAAATATTTCATGAAAAAGCCTAAATTTTTGTAAATCTGATTTTATCAGTATTTTTAATTATTAAAAAAAGTGAATATTGTAAATATATCTAATAAAAAAAGCCTTTGTGTACCTGATTAGGTTTTTTATTTAAAAAGTAATTAATAAAATAAATTGGAATTATGATTTATTTCTCATTTTAGAGGAATAAATTTAATGAAAAATGCCTAAAATTTATGAACCTGATTTTTATTCTAGTGCATTTCTGAGCATAATGAAAAAACTGCTTGTCTTTACGACCTGTGTTTTAAAATCGAGATATTATTCTCAAAATTATCTCTACTATGTTTAAACTTGTAGAACTAGTGATGATTTTTAAACTTCAAGAAAATTATTCAAGGTCTGTGAATACCTTGATCTATGACCAAGGATAAATAACTTACTGTAGTATTTAAATACTGTTGTTTTTAATATTATTATTTATAATTATAATAACAAAAATCCAGCCTTTAATAGCGCTAAACTTAATGATTGATTGATTATAAATATAATAAGTACCTATTACTATTTAAAATATGCTTCCAAGTAGGGATGTTCGGGGTAGAAAATGAACCTTACCCGTGCTTGAGTTATAAATGGTGTAACTAATACGACTTTGTTTTATATATATAGATATATGCAATGTATGCATACTTCGATTTGTTAATTCTTCTTTTTATTGTTATAAACATGGAATTTGAACTTGTTGATGATTGTTTTTTGAATTTGAAAAACTATTAAACATACATTAATATATATCCAATTATTAATATTTACTATTATATAGTATTATTAGTCCATATTTTGTATTTGCTAAACTGCAAAAATATTATCATTAAATATTATTGCATTGATAAATATATGTATGAATATTTAATTTTTAACATATTATACGGCTCGATTTGGTAGTTATTACTACGGCAAGGATTGATGTTGAAATGTTTTTAACCCTGTATGCATGTATGTTCATCTGTTCCTGGTTTAAGACTTAATTGTTTAGCTTAATTTGACAAGCAAGGTATATTTAGAAGCGGCTTGATCGTCCGATGGTTCTATACTTGAGAATTACAATATAGAATCGAATGTTTATAATACATGTAGATATTCTGTATGCACGTATACTTGGGGAATCAAAAAACGCGATTACCTGATTTTTCGACACTTAATTAAAATTACAAAATACACTAGTCTTATGGTGTAATTGATAATTTTTTTAGTAAAGACAATGTTTTAGGTAGATAAACAAGATTATTTCTAATAAACAACTCAACACAACATAACAATCGAGTATTTAATGTTTTTAAATGGGTAAAAAAAAATGAAAATAGGTAAAAGTGTCGCATTTTTTTATTTCACAAGTATTAAATATACGGTTGTTATATTGTGTTGTGTTGTTTATCAGAATTAATTTTATCTAAAACATTCATTTTAAATTTTATAATTATTAATGAGAACTCTAGAATTTTTCGAATAAATTTCGATTTTTTCCCCAATTTCCTAGATCAAATTATTTTGTATTTTTATAAGTACGTATTTCGACTACAAAGCAGTCATCATCAGCATGAATTAGCTAGTTGTAATGATTCAAAAAAAACGAAATTTATTCATTTTAAACTCAAAAAATAATAAAAAAACATCATAAAATTAGTGTATTTTATAATTTTCAATAAGCGTGGAAGATTCAGGCCGTTACATTTTATTATTCCACGAATATACATACATGAGTAGTTTATACATTTATTGAACTCTATTGGAACTCAGGTATTTCTCAAGTCTCTTTGCGACGTTTTAAATTAACTATCAAATTTACTTTAACGTTTACAAATAAGGAAAACAAGTTTTTTTTTTGGTAAAGTACAATGACTTGTTATTCACAAAAATTAATGCATATTTTGTTGTTAATTATTATTATTAAAATATTTGTGGTTTGGTAATAAAAAGGTTTTCCTTATAAAAATAAGAAACTAATAATTAATTTAATTTTATAATTGTAAGTGATAAATTTATTGCCAATATAATATTTCTTCAATTTTTTATCACATATATGACAAAATATTTGCTATGAATGTAAGATTTCCTTAATTTTGTTTTATTAAACAATCTTAATTAATTGCATCAGACAAAAGAATTTGACTCAAAACTGTGAAGTAGCATTACAAAAATTATCGCATAACCAATGCGAAAGCTGGACTTTATTATTGACAATCATTAAGCCATTGTCAAGTTAGGCATAAGTGCCAAACCTTTCTCTTTCTTTGAGAATCTCTAGGACTAACCACCCCTTTATATAAATTTATAATAATTTTTAATTCCAGGCTTTTGGATATGATCTTTCAGCTATTATGACATTAAACAATTTGAACAAAATCAATACAAAATCTAATCAATTTTTATGTAGGTAATGTTTTAATGATTGTGATAATAATTTTTAATTCCAGGCTTTTGGATATGATCTTTCAGCTATTAATCTTATCAATTATCTAATCAATTTTTATGTAGTTAATGTTTAAATGATTGCGATAAGTATTTCATTTTTCCCCGATGCCTTGTTGTTCTTTACCGTGGCAATCCCTAAATCTATTTTCGTGCTTTCAAGGTAAAGATGCCATAAAGATTCTTTACGACAAATAACTATAATACTTTACCCATTTATCCGGATTTATACCGTATAAATCCGAAGCTTTTATTGCATTTAGTTTTATTGCACTGATTATATATATTCTGATTCAAATGATATTGTCTTTCGCTCGCAAATACAGACTCCTTACATTCAAGATGTATGGTCCAAGAGCCTGCCGTATAAAAAACCTATGGATCAATTACATGGACCATTTTCGGTCTGTACTTAGTATTACTATAGATCTAAAGGTTGACACCTCTGAAATTGTCCAATTTAGCCAGCATGTATGTTACTTGCGGTTGGCGCTTTGGAGAGTCATCTTTATTTATAAAATACATGATCCAAATTTATATCAAATACATACATAACACATAATACAAATTTAAATCAAAATAAAGGTTTCGAAGAGTGGAAAAAAGTGTCAAGCGTCGACCAGCCTCAAATGTCTGCTATCATGTGTCGACCACTATGTAAAAAATATATCTGCTATAGAAGTCGACACATGCTATTGGACAAATAGCGTTGGCAGATTGTTCATGAAAACATGGGGAAATAGATTGATTGTTCACTCACTGATTGTAATGCATGACCACGCATAACTTTTTACATAGTAGTCCGATTTTGATAATTATTTTTTTGTTGGACTGAGGAGTATACCTCGAATTTAGTTCCACAAAAATTTAGAAAAAAATTCCTACCTTAAATAATAGGAATGATTTATTGGTCACTAAAAATTAAACATATAGTAATTAGTAGATTATAGCCACAAAAAATTATAAAATAAAAACTTAAATGTGTTTTTCAATCATTATTTTTAAAAAACAATAATATGTGCGAAAAATATACTTTTAAAATTTTTAAACGTATAGAAATATCTATACACAATATGTAAATGCTTTGTTCCATAATGTATATAAAAACTTTTTTACAAAAAAATTTAACCGTCGAAAAATAATAAACCTTTTTTATTTAACCTTAATAACTAAGTTTTCTCCCCTTTGGTTAATGGCTGTATAGCTAAAAGTAGCTGAAGCCAGAAATTAAAAAAAAAAAAAAACTAAGTTCTTAAACTAATGTAAGAATACCTAAGTAATTTTGAATCGGCAGTTGCGCATCATGCTTTACTTAAGTAATTAATTTGCTTGTTTGGTGCCGACTCAAAAATTACTTAGGTATACTCACATTAGTTTAAGAAGTTAATTATTAAGGTTAAATAGAAAAGGGTTTATTATTTTTTGCTTTTCAGTTTTTACGATGGTTAAATTTTTTTTTGTTAAAATTTTTTTATGTGTGGTATACATTATAGAACAAAACATTTACATATTGTGAAGAGATATTTCTGTATGTTTAAAATTTTAAAAATATATTTTTTTTCGCAAGTATTATTGTTTGCAAAACTAATAATTGAAACACATTAAGAAATGAAGATGTATAATTATTTCGAAGTTCGTATCTGTATATTTAATAGTTTATTTATTTATTTATAAAATTTGCCACAACAATGCAATTTTTATCTATCTAAATAATATTCTAATTATTCTAATTTTTTTTTTCAGATGTAATTTGGAAACATGCACGTAATTTAGCAATTGAATATGATGGATTGTATAAAATTTGGGCTGGTAATCGTTGTGCTATATTCATTTCAGACCCAAATTATAATGAGGTTAGTAACTGGCTTAAATATAAAAGAAATATACATATATATATATAGAAAATATTTATATTAGAAAAGAAAGTAAAAATAGATTGAAAGTTTTTGAATTTTGCTATTTGAATATTCGTTTTTCTATTCTTAATGTTTCTTTTTCATAAATTTAACAGCATTATTATTTTAGATATTGTTGTCAAGTACAAAAAATATTGAGAAAAGTGAACCATATAATTTGTTAGAAAGTTGGCTGGGAACCGGACTATTAGTCAGTGGCGGTAAGTAAAACTAAAGTGTATACAGTTTGATAAAAAATTCACTAAACTGATTCTTTAAGGTGAAAAATGGAAGTCTCGGCGAAAAATTTTAACACCAGCATTTCATTTTAATATTTTAAAACAATTTATAAATGTTTTTGAAGAACAAAGTGAACGTACGGTTCAATTAATTCGAGACGAATGTGATAAACAATTTACAAATGTAATACCACTTGCTGCGGAACATGCGTTGTGTGCATTATGCGGTTAGTAATAATGCATTAATAAATGGAGTAGTATTCATAAGGCTTCATTTCCAGCCCAGATGTGATTAATAAGAAAATATGTTTCTAGAAACTTGGGCCTAGCTGTAATTTTCGCACAAAATGTTACATTTTCCGTAATATTTAAACATAAGAACATCAAAATAAAATAAAAAAGAAAATGCTTCTTGTATTCGCTCTATATAAAAAAAAGTATAAATATAACTGAAAATATAACATTTTGAGCGAAAATTAAAGTTAGACCAAAGTTTGACGTCCAACAAGTAATATTAATTTTATGTATTTTTTTTTTTTAATACTAAAAATGTATTTTCTTATTAGGCACATAGTCACATAGAAAACTTTTTTTGTCATTATTCTGGGTCGTAAATGACCCATGCTTTGTCAAAGTTTTATATAACAAGTCATTTTGAATATTTTTGTTTTTTTAGAAACTACAATGGGAATTAAAATGGATAATTATGAAAATTTACAAGATTTTAATAAATATAAAGATGCGATTTATCAGTAAGTTTCTAGCCAGAACTTAAACAGGGTGTTAACAGTACTTTAATAGGTTTATGAAAGACTGGAGTTTGACTCATTTTTTTCCATGGCAAGGGTAGATATTAGCTATAAAATATTTAATGGAATCAAATCAAATTTTCGTATTACTAGATCTACGGCTATTTTTTTATTTATAAGCAGTTATTTCGTTTTATCTGGGCCCAGAATCCTTCTATAATAAATTTGACTCATTTACGGTGTTCGACTAATTTGAAATGATGTATACATATGTAGGCTAGTAATACATTAAATAAGCCGAAATTAACGTTGAAATTTGGTTTGAAACAGCCCCGATTATAAAAATTCTTGTTTGCACGTGTTTCTTAGACCTTCAGGAACATTCATCATCACTAACCTCACTATGTAAATTGAGAAAATTAAGGTAGTTTTCCCACCCCAAATAGTAAACATTAAAAATTTCACCACAAAAATTGTCCTTCGGGAGTTTTCGGTGTCGCTGATCATGAATCCAAGCCCAAAAGCGAGGAAACATTTTTTTTATCATTATCACTTCTAGGGATGGTTTTTTATAGGACTGCAATCACCCTCAGTTGGTTTTTGACCTCAGATTTATTAATCCAGCACTCTGAAAACCCACAAAAAACAGTTCTCGAGGTGAAATTTTGAATTATAAATTTTTTTTTTAATTTCTGTCACTTCTAAGTGTGGTTGAAACAATCTGTCACTTAACGATTTTCGTAGTGATTATTTGAATTTTTAAGTTTTTTTATGACTGGTACTGTTTGGGGAGGGCAAACTGTCTTAATTTTCTCAATTTTCATAACGACGCAGAGGTTGTGGTAATGATTGATCCGGATTGTTTGTCTATAAAAAATTCTTTGTTCTAATATCAAAATTTTTTTTTTATATATCACCGTTTTGTGTGTTTTTTTTTTGAGTTGTTCATCTGCTTTAATGAAATTTTGTAAATGCATACCTGATATTATTGTATATTATTACATGACTTATATTTATTTATCACACGACTTATTTAGATTAATTTCAGATTTGGTCATTTATTTATGGATCGTGTGAAAAATCCACTTCTTTATTCCGAATTTATATATGGATTTACTCCAATGAAACGCGTTACCAAAAAATTATATGCAATATTAAAAAAATTTACGTTGAACGTAATCGATGAACGATTAGCTAGTTGGGATGATGATCAAAAGAAAATTATGAGAAGTGCATCTGGAAAACAATTATTTCCAATGTTGGATATACTAATCACTGAAATGAAAAACGGCGGGGATATTAATTATGAAGGGATTCGTGAAGAAGTTGATACATTTATGTTTGAGGTATTTATTTTATCTATTTCTAAAATAGAAAAATTTAATTATGTATTTTATTTTAATTTTCATTGCAGGGGCATGATACAACCTCAATGGGATTGAGCTTTTTATTAATGCTATTAGCACAACATCCTGAAGTACAGGTATGAATGAGCAAATTTAATGAAAAACGAATAATGGTAATCGATTTACCTCTAACTTCACCTTTACCCGTCTTCAGTGCATTTGGTTCTGGTCTTTACCATTGGATCGGCCTCATTTCCACCCTCGGCCTTATAGTCGATACTACTCCTTAGAAAAGAAGTAGTATCGACGATTACTGTTAAATTTTTCTGTTCACTTTATTTTCAGGAAAAAATTTTAGAAGAACAAAAAACCATATTCAATGGATCTGATCGAACGGCGACATATGAAGATTTTCAGAATATGAAATATTTGGAAATGGTTATCAAAGAAAGTTTACGATTATATCCAGCAGTTCCTGTACTTGGTCGTAGAGTAGTTGAGGATATGAAATTTGGTATTTAAAATATTTAATCGGCTTTCCTTTTGAAAAGCCGATTTTTCTATTTTCTTGAGCACGTGACTTTATATATTTATATATTTACTCGTTAGATTTTACTAATTTGGTGACGGCTGGGGCTAAAAATCGAAATTTAATCGATTAATCTTAGAGTTCTCTTTGATAACAATTCGTTTAATATTGAGAATAGTTTTTGTGGACGAAGACTGTTTATTTGTCCTTTACTGTATTAATTATAATTACAGACGCAAATTAGCATTATCTGCATATTATTTTCTGCATTCATGAATAATTATAAATGACCTTGCATTTATAAAATTATTTTCATTTGAATTTCTTAAGATTTTCAGATTTTTCCATACAAAGTTTCCATGCATTAAAAAAAATAAAAAATAAAAAATTATACGGTTTGAGATTTTACAATAATAAGGTACCTGAGGCAAATAAAACACACACATTTAAATTCACTATAGGACTGAATAATTTTTCGAAAAAAATTTCTTTATGCATAAATGCCTTTAGTCGTTATAACCTCAAGGAAATAATTTCGAAGCTGCTGGTGACTTCATCTTATCGGTAACTTTTGATGAAATAAAACCGAAACTTTTAAGGTTAAATTGTTGTTTTAACCTAAAAATACTTGTTTATATTGGGCATAAGGACCAGTAGGACACGATCAATGTGTCTGTTTGATTCATTTTCATTCATTTAGATTCATTTTCATACTCGTTCTTTTCTAAGATGTAAGCATTTGGCCCACTGTAAATGTGCGTGGTCCTTATTAACCTATTTGATCTTATCTCTATATAATAACTACAAATGGATTGAAAAACATCCATGGAAAAAGTGGAAAAAGGAGAGCACTGACAATTTTGAGTATATTAAAGGCTCAACATTCTAGAAAATGATTTGCAGATATTAGTGTGTCTTTTATACCAAAAGTTTACTGGAGACGCTCATTTATTTGCATGAATCTATTAATTTAATATTGCTTCCAGAATATTTCCTAAAATTGAAAAAATTGTACGATAAGTTATTCAATGTAAATATCCAAAATAACTTTATAATTTTGATGAAAATCATACATAAAACATGGCGTCAGCCATATACGTTAACGACATTAAATCTTTATCTCTCCTATGGCCATATTAAATATGTATTTAAATTAAAAAAAACGTGTTCTTTTGTTATTGACAGAGAGATTGTCATTTTTTAACGTTTGATTTACCTAGTTTCTTTAAAAAAAGATATTGGTTTTGGGAAGTTTTTTTATCTTCCCCGAAGGTAGACAAATATTAATATCTGCCTCAAATATTAAAGGAAATGTATAATGAAAGGCCTATATGTGTGGTTTTTTCTAATCAAAGGAGTCCTTTAGATGATAATTTAAGAATAACTACAAGTTTATAAATGAGCCTTACGGTGGTTTTCCAAGCCCCAAAAAGATGGCGTTTTTAAAAGTAAAATATTGTTAAAAGTATTATCTATTGTTGTTTTATTTTTTAAACTTTTATGATAAATCAAATTGATTAACTTTGTAGAAGATTGATTTTATTCTTAAAATCCACAAAATATATTACTTATAGGACATTTAACATAGGAGAGCCTTATTTGTTTCTGGTATCTTATACACTATTTAATTTTTGGAATAATCAAAATCTAAATAATACATAATATTTTCATTTTATAAATAATTTTATGCAAGAATTTAAGCTGTTATGTAATGTAGATTGCATATACTTTTGAAATAACTTTAAGTCACATATAATAACATTTAATTAATATTAAATATATAAATTATCGCTTAAATAAACGATAAGTTTGTACCACTCTTTATGTCTTTATATAACCGAAATTTCTAAGAATCTGTTCAATAACTTGCTAAAAATATATACTTAAACTTTATACTAAAATAATTTATACTTAAACTTTATTTTCACAAGCTTTTAATTATAACAGATTGAGTCGCTTAATTTACAAGCTTCATATAAAATGATAAAAAGTAGAGAAAACATTTTCAAGCTTTTATATGCACGTGTAAAAGAAATAAATTATTTTGTACTTTTCGTGCAATAATAACTTTAAATGTGTTTTTATTTTAATACTTATTTGACTATTTAATCTTAATTTTTATCTACAAAATATACATTAAAAAAAAAGATAATGACAGCAATTTTTTTCCATTTAGGTCCATACACAATTCCGGCAGATGTTCATGTTTATATAGTTGTTTTCGATACTCATCACAATCCAAAATATTGGCCAGATCCATACAAATTTGATCCAGATAGATTTTTACCAGAAAATTGTGCAAAACGTCATCCATTTGCTTATATTCCATTTAGTGCTGGATCCAGAAATTGTATAGGTAAAAGATAGATTATTCCAATAATAATACTCGAATGTTTTATGTTGGATATTCTTTATTTTTTTTTGTGCGTCATTAATTCATTTTTAATTATTTTAGGACAACGTTTTGTAATGTTAGAAATGAAATCGTTCGTATCAAAAATATTACGGGAATATGTTCTAGAACCTGTAGACGATTTAAGTAAAGTTGTTCTGAAAATTGATTTAGTTATACGACCGTGTAATGATAATTTACGTGTGAAATTTCGTAGACGTTATGAAAATAATAATACCAAATAAGATTATTATTTTATTTTTTTATTTTTAATTTTATTTTTTTATTTTTAATAAATATACACTTTTTATAAAACTGTGTGTTATTTTTATTTATATTTTGCATTTTATACCTATTAGAATTACGATACATAAAACAGTTAACAGTTATAGCAATCAGGTAATTCGAAAAATTTCCATCAAAGGTCCATTAATAATAAAAGCTTAAGATTAATTTTTTGTTTAATTACTCTTTAGAATCTATGTAAAAAATTATTATTTTTAATAGCAGCTCTTGAGTCACGAAATGATCTTAGACCAAAACGACCTTTCTATATTTATTAGAACAGAAGATATACACCTTAACGTCAGATATATTTTCTATTCTGAATTTTTAGATTTTTATTAATATATACCAAATTTTTCAGTATTTTTTCTGCAAAGCGTACAATTTTCCAGCACAAAGAACCAAAAAATATTTATCCAAATGTTATGAGATTTGGTATGCACAATATTGACATGAAAAACTAATGCTTGTCGACGAGTTTTAGTAACAAAAAAACTTTTCTAAATAAAAAATCAAATTTTTATTTTTACATTAGAAATTTTTTTTTTGGGAAAAGCTCTTCGACACGCACTAAGTTTTCATGTCAATATTGTGTATACCAAATTTCATTGGGATCAGTATCTTTTGAGTTATTTGTGATGGAAAATTGAAAAAAATACAATGTATATTACATGGTATTTTAATCAACAGATATTTAAAAGCACACTGCTTTATGTAAGGCTGTTAATTAACTATCTTAATGTATTTGTTTCATATACATATTTTTTTTTGTTATTATGCATGAATAAATCGTAATATTTTTAATGGAAAGTATTATACTCTACTAGAACCAGTTTGAATAATTTCAATGAGTGTCCTAATTTTGAAATTGTTTAATTTTGTTTCAATAAATCACAGTGATTTTTCATATTTAGATTGTGTTTATAATTTTAATTGTTACACATTTATGGATTCGATAAAACCAAAACGTTTCGACAATATTTGTTATTTATTTATTGGCTTTTTTCATAGATTAATTAAATAATTATTACAGTAATTAAATAAATGGCGAGACAAGGAGCCTAAAGGCAAGCTGTATTTTTTTCTTAGTTCAAGGAAGTGTTTATTAAGGAAAATATTTTTATTTTATTTTTATTATCATTTATTCAAAGACATTTTATTTCTTCAAAGACATTTCATGTGTTATGAATAACATCGATGTAATTTGTTTGGTTAAAAATGAACAATGTTTTTAATAAATATAAACTTTCCGACTCAAATGGCAGTTATCGATAATTGAGAAAATTTCTTTTAAAAAATAGAACCAAATGATCTTTTTTTCATTAAGGTTCCAATTTAAAGGAAATTATTTAGCTTTGACCCCGGACTGACGTAACGTAGTGACAGGCTTAGACCAATCTATAAAGTTAAGCAGTTACAATCTGTATTTGGATGGGTGACCACCTTGCAGTACTGTGTACTGTTGTTGTATAAATAATAATAATAATTCCCTTTGGTTAATGGCTATATAGCTGAAAGTAGCTAAAGCCAAACATTAAAAAAAAAAAAAACTCTATCGCCAGGACTTAGATCTGTGAAGCTTTTGAACTAGACCGTTTTTGTTTGTCACACAAAAATTATTATAGACATTTCATTTTTGATAAATCAGAGTGTACCAGATACAATGTAACTTGACCTTTAATTACAGTTTGAACTATTTACATGGTATTTTAATCAACAGATATTTAAACGCACACTGCTTTATGTAAGGCTGTTAATTAACTATCTTAATGTTTTTGTTTCATATACATACTTTGACTCTATCTAAAATTTGTTTGTCACACAAACATTATTATAGACATTTCATTTTTGATAAATCAAACTGTTGCTAGATACAATGTAACATGACCTATTATAGTTTGAACTATTTATTATACTATCTATTATTTCCTTATATACTTATAAAGGATGTTTGGTAGGTATATTAAAATGTTACGAGACGAATAAAAATTTAGTAGAATGTTCAAAATTTCATTCACACTATTATAAATTACAAAAGTTAATGTAATTTATTATGCCAGCAATACAGACACGATTTAGACAATTTAAGAATTTAAATAGTTAATACGAAAATCTTAAACAATATTTTTAAATGTTATGGTTTTAATTTGCCAGCTTATAGATAAAGAACGGATGTTATCACAAACAAAATATATTAAATATATCATGTATTAACATTGTACCAATATTTGAAATATATAGCTCTTTTACAGTGTTGACTAGATTTCATACCATAAAATTATAAGTCTTTATTTAATTTATGTATGAAAACTAATATTAAATCATACTTCTTATATTCGTAATGTATTCTTTAAGAATTTAACCATAATTTACAGCTTACAAAAATCGAATATATTTTTCTGTCTAAAGTTGAAATGAAATCTATAACAAGCCGATACAAAAGTTTTTATAAACGATTTAAAATATTGATAATTTCATTTAAAAAGACGTTGAAAACAAATAAATTTATAGTAATTTACGAATCAAAGATTTAGTGAAAACATCCTTAAGTTGATAACTATAAAATGTTCAAACATTACAGGGTATTAAAAAATTAGCATGGTTATTTGTTATTATTTTTAATATTTAGTTAATTTCCAAAATCTTAGGCCGTTTTAATGGCATATGTTTTTGTAGCTCCACATTTCAATGAATATTTATTTTCTTGTGTCGTGGACAATGAACTTATTATTCGACGTTGGTTTGCAAAATTTCGTTGCGAAGATTTTAGTTTCGAAAATAAAACTCGAAGTGATCAATCTAGAGTAATCCAGGACGAAGATTTGAGGACCCTGGTGGAGGCTGATCAACAGTGACCCTGACCATCAGAAGTGGTCCGATCCTGCTTCACAACAATTCCATCCTATTTAAAGTCCATTCATTTTAAGATTTTTGTAAGACGTTACTATTAATCGCATTCTATATTACTGTAATTTGATTAACTGATTAATTACATTAATTATTATTTTTTTATCATGAAAGATTTGGGTTATAATTGTTATAATATATTCCAAAAAAAACTATTTTTATATATTATATGATTATTTTTTTATCTTGGTGCACGGCAGTGCATTGAAAAAGTTCCAGCTTATTACATGCTATTATGTGTATATTTTACGAAAACTTTCACTTTTTTTCCAATACTCAGCATAAATATTAGGTATTTATCATTATCGAAAATCGATAAAAAGGCACGAACATGTACGTTTACTGGGATATGTTGATGCTCAATAGAAAATTTTAGATTTTTATCTGTTCCCTTCGAATATTAAAATAATTTATAGATGATAAATAGTTAGTGCCTTAAAAATCACCTAAATTGAAAAATTTAGAAGCCCTTTGCTTAATATATCTTGTTGGAGAATCAATTTTTAGGCTATAAACATTGCAATATTCTTAAAATACTCAAAAATTTTAAAAATTCGACGCTGCATATTCTCGAAGTAGTTTCAATAATTAGCCTGAAGTTCCAATTATTAGGTATTTTTTATTATAGAAAATCGATAAAAAGGCACGAAAATCTACGGTAACTGGAATATTTTAATGTACAAAAGAAATTTTTAGATTTTTAGCTATCCTCTTCAAATGCTTAAATAATTCATAGCAATAAATAAATAATTAGTGCCTTAAAAATCAAATTGAAGAATTTAGCAGCCCTTTGCTTGATATATCTTCTTTGAGAATCAATTTTTAGGCTATTAAGATTGCAACATTCTTAAAATACTCAAAAATCGGAGATGCATACTCCCGAAGTGTTTTCAATAATTAGCTCACGCTTCTCCATTATTGCCCATTCAATAGTAAGATATCATTTTGAAGGTCTTGGAATTAAAACATTTCATCAAAGAATTTGTGATATCATTGGGTGGAAACTTAGCCCTATTTTACACATTAATTTGATTAATGTAGAGAGATATTATTATTACTTGGATAACAATAAGTACTTCTCGGATAACAACATTAAGATTCTTTACGAGTAAATCTATCAGTTATTTTGTTGCAAGTTTACAATGAATATTTTATTACAAATTTTATTAAGTGTGTGCTTAGTGATTATAACCAGTTTATTATTGATATTATGGAAATGTCCTATACATTGGAAATATCGAATTTATAAACATAGTCAAAATATTCCTGGTCCACCAAGTATACCATTTATTGGGAATTTTTTACCATATATTGGACCCATAGGTATTACATATACACATATTTTTTTTAATGTATAAAAAACCGTGTCGCGACTAAATAACCGCAGGCAAAATAATCGGGCAAAATAACTGAGAAACAAAATAACCGAAGGAAAAAATTACTGAACGAAAAAATAGCCTTAGTTAAAATAATTGGACGTTAAAATAACCGAAGGACTCCTTGATGCCGTGTTTTTATGCGTGGTTTTACTATTAAAGCATCTATTCTGAAGTTTTATTAAAAGTAGATAATAGGTCTTAAAAAGTATTGAAATTTGAGTATTTAACGTCTCTTGTTTTCAAATGCGAAATACATTTATTATTAACTATAAAATTTAAATGCAATTGTGTTAAATAAACAATTGGAACCTAATAAATTAATCCCATTTGATAATCTTCAATAATTTTCCGGTAATTTTGTCGTTCAGTTATTTTATCCGTTGGTCATTTGTCCTTCGGTTATTTTGTCATCTGGTTATTTTCTCTTTCGGTTATTCTGTCCTAGATTATTTTATATTTCGCTTTTTAGTTATTCGATTATTTTGTGATTATTTTAGAAAGGTTATTTTTGCTAAAAAGCTCTACGACACCTCCTATGTTTTAATGTTTCGATTATTCAAACCAATTATTCAAATACAATCTGAATTATCCTATGTTTTAACGATCCTTAAAGAACTTATAAATATCGAATCTGAAACAACTTAATAATAATTAAAACTTTTCATTCCAGACCAAATATGGAAAACTTTTCGAAAACTGAGTCTAGAATATAATGGAATATTTAAAATATGGTCTGGAAATCGTTTTTCCATATTTATTTCTCAACCAAATTATGTTGAAGTATGTTGTAAATTTTAGTTTCAAATTTTTATTATTTTTTTAACGCTTGAAAATATCGAAGTCAGTAACAAAAATGGAGTAAAACTTGAGGGATGGAGAATTGAAATTTTGGCATAGGTGTTTCTAGAATCTCGTAATTAGTTCATCTTTCGAATGTTGTCTGTCCATCAGTCCACCCGTCATCCAAATAACTAAAAAACGAAAAGAGATAGTGGGTTGAAATTAGAATGTGGTAATCTTGGTAAATTGGATTACATGGAGATATCATGGCTCCATAAGCTATAAGAGCTAGAAGAAAAGTTCGGATACAAAATTTTGTTTCTTAAATACCACTTTTGTTTCATTCTCATATTATTTATTCCGTCCATAATTTGTTTCGATTCACCACAATTTATGCAAACAAGTATAAGAAACAAACAAAACCAAGTCATATAACTGTGTGGGCTATGTATTTAATGAAGCAGTGTTAAAAAAATAGATCAAACCATGTATATGGTATTTTAACAATTAACACTGTTAATTCATTTTTTTTTTGTATTATTTTAGGATCTACTTGCAAGTACCAAACACTTAGAGAAAAGTGAAGCTTACGATTTTTTAATGAATTGGTTAGGAACTGGTTTATTAATTAGTACTGGTACGATCATTTAATGCAAATTTTATTAATTATAATTAAAATAACAAAAATGCATCAATTAATTTATTAAAATGTATACAATAAATTTTAATTGAAGATAAACACGGGTCTTGTTTTGTATATGAAAGTTAAAATCGATATTAGTGTTAAGGGAAAAAGGGGTAATGGCGGTCAGGGGTATTATACCATTTAGTTTGCAGGCAAATGCAAGTTCAGTTTCTGATAGCTTTGAATTATTTTTTTATTTTTATTATAAAGATGCCAAAATTAAGACGTAGGTCTACCGAAAATGTGAGTTGGAACACAGAAATGTTTTGAAAAAGCTATGAAACTTATCGAGGAAGTCTATGAGAAAAAAAAGGAAATACCTTTTTCAACTCTTCATATTAGACTGAAGAAAAAAAAAATATTCCGATCTCTGTGTGGGTTTCTGGTCACACTCTTTGTGTAGTGGGTGGCAGTCAGTCGAGAGTTATGCATGAGAAATTTGCTTTGGATCTTAGACCACCATTTTCTTCAACGTGACCACCATTAACCGCGTGTTTGGCTAATGATGGTGGAAACTGATTTTTTTTTTTAATTTTTACTACCTCTTTATAATTATACAAAAGCCATTAAAAAGTTGCTAAATATAAAGATTATTTATTAGACAATGTGTTAAATTGATTTAAATAAATAAATCGTTTCAAATTTCCACTTTGTTTACATTTTTCTTAAGTGATTGCCATTACTCCGTTATCTCTTATTCTCGTGTGAAGCCAAGGAGAAACTTTGAAATGCGGGTATTATTTAGCGGGTAAAAAGTAAGAAAAAAAGATTTCAATTAAAAATATAGAATACAATATTGTACATAAAAAAATTATTTGCCTTTTTTGTTTATTATTAAAATTAATGCCTTGAAGTTTATGTTCATAATTCACAAATACACTACATGCATGAAAATTGTATATTAGTGGGCGTAAACTTAAAAGCCCAAAAACGCAAGGACCTTTTTTTGTGTAAGTTCCAATCCCTTTTTGGAAAATCGTATAAAACTATTTATTTTCCGTTTTGCATAGTTTCTGGGAGGTGCAGGAAAAAATAATTTCACACATCTTTTTAAATACTTTATATTTGATTTAAAGTATCCATAATTTCAGATCATTCAAATGTCTGAAAGTGGGTAAAAATTATGTTAAAAAATTACATTAAATGGATACTCAAATTATACTACAAAGCGTATCAAAATTTTTCCTAATTTAATTTTTCTTAAAACTAGGTGAAAAATGGAAGTTACGGCGTAAACTCTTAACACCAGCATTTCATTTTAATATTTTAAAACAATTTGTGAATGTTTTTGAGGAACAAAGTGAACGTACGGTTCAATTAATTCGAGACGAATGTGATAAACCATTTACAAATGTAATACCACTTTCTGCGGAGCATGCGTTAGGTGCATTATGCGGTTAGTATTTTTTTAAATATTTTTTTAAAATCAAAATGATTAATCGGTTTATTTATAACTTTCATACAATGTTATGAGTAGTGGCGTGAAAATGCTAGTTACGGTCTATGGCTACGACCTTAAACAAATTATGGGTATAATGTGATCACGTGTAAACAAATATTTAAATAAAATGTCTTAAATTTTTTTTTTTAATTTATGCAATTTTATGCAATTTAATGAGTTTTTTTTTTTTTAATTTTATGAAAAATCTTTGCAAAAACCTTTTAATTTCAAATAAACCGGCCAAGTGCGAGGCGAACTCGCACACGAAGGGTTGCGTACCATCTATGACTCCTCCTTCCCTTTTAATATTTTTTATTTTATACTGTTTGTTTGTATTTGTTATTATAGTGACAACAAAAATCATCCGTGAAAATTTCAACTGTCTAACTGTCACAATTCATGTACACAGTACAGCCTGGTGACGGACACATAGACTGCGGAGTCTTAGTAACAGAGTCTCGTTTTACCCTAGGTGTTTGGGATTCTAAAAATCAGGAGTTTGAAAAATCTATTTAAAATACACTAAATCTCATGAATTTGTGAGAATGGAAAAAATTATAGAATTGCAAGGTACTTTTATTTTTCGCCTCAATGTTCTCTTAATTCTATGATAATTTAAGGGGCTTCGCCATATTGGTCTTTAAAATACTTCATGTCCTCCTACACAAAACGCGTATAATTTGGATGAAATTAATATAATTTTAGCGGGTAAAATTTTTGATTATTTTTGTTATAAGAGGCCCGCGGTTAAAACATTTCACTACATTAGAAGAACTCTTTTAGAAAATAAATGTTTGCGTTCTCAATTTAAATCCTTGAAATAAATAAATGCAAAAAAAAAACAAAAACTAGAAAAAAACTAAAAAACCTTTCACACGGTTGCCGAAATTCTATATACGTCATTGGCTATTATTAAAAGACCTTGTTGAATTTTTTATTTTTTCAGAAACCACAATGGGAATAAAAATGAATTTAAATGATGATAATTCCGAGTTTACAAAATATAAAAATGCAATTTATCAGTAAGTTTTTTTTTTTTATTGTATATTAATTTTAATAATTTAATAATTAATTATTACAGTTGATATTGAATGACTAAAGTGAGGAGGAATTTCTTCTGCATAAATATTGGTTAATGTACAGCTGGGATACGAATTACTTGTATTATAGTTGACAATAATTTATGCCTAAGCCTGTTACGATTAAAATTTTTATATTAATTATTTATAATTTCTTAAATTGTCTAAATCATGTCTGTATTGATAGCAGATTAAAATAATTTTCCACAAATTTTATTTTAATTAAATTAACGATTTCAAAACGAATGAAGGTCTTAGCTGACTTTCTTATGCACTAATTAATTTTTGCATTAAAAATGACAGTATCAGCCAGTTTTTAATGTTTTCTCGAAAATCGGTTAGTGAATTTTATTAAATTTATGCTTAATTAGCATACAAGTTACTTATTGTAAAAGTTTGCAATTACCGGTAGCTTTTTTATCAATTTTATAAAAATAAATTTAATCTGTTCGGCTAACAAATCTCCATAACTTTACATGTAAAATTACAGTTGTTTGATTGCAATAACTTTTTAACAGTTAAGAGAATTGGTTTGTAATTTATACAGGTAATTTAGAATGTAGTGTTGAACGTTTCATTCGTCTCGTAGCATTTTAATATCCTTCCAAACACCCTTAAGAATTTAGTTATTTAGAATTATCAATTACAAGTAATGGCTGTATAGCTTTTACAAAATTATTGCAATATGGTTTATTTTTATTTTTTTAGTTTTGGCGAAATATTTATGGATCGTATTATGAATCCCATATTTTATTCGCATTTTTTATTCGATTTATCTCCAATGGGTAAAATTACAAAGCAAATAATAGTTACATTAAGGACTTTTACGTTGAATGTTATCGATGACCGCTTACAAAATTGGGATAAACGGCAGCAGCAAATGATTACAAGTGCATCCGGAAAGCAATTATTGCCAATGATGGATATACTAATTACAGAAATGAAAAATGGGGCAAATATTGATTATCAGGGGATATGTGAAGAAGTTGATACATTTATGTTTGAGGTATGCAAAGTAGTAATGTGAAACTTGATTTGGGAGTATTTTATCCATTCTCAATTTCCTTTTAACGATCAAGTTTTGGCAACTATAGGCAACTTTAATATTAATAAAGAATGAGACATCTATAATAAAGACAGTATTTTCGCAGACAAATAATAAAAAAATGTTGAAATTTGGTATGCAAACAGAGGACATATGAAAGAGTTTTGTTTGTTTGTTTGTTTGTTTTTTTTTTTTAAATTTTTAAAGTATAAATTAAAATTATATTTTATGTTTTTGAATTTTTATTCGCAAAAAATTCTCTCTCGTTTTTATAATTAGATTATGCATGGCAAATTTCATTAAGCTTGGATAATTTATCTTTTGAGTTATTTATATGTGAAGATATTTATATTTTCAAATTTGATGTCTCTACTAATAAATGTTTATCGTAGATATAGTAAAATATTTATTTTACTACATATAAGATTTTTACCCCAGCAATAATTTTCCAAATCGAAGACATCCCGATTCAGACTGTCTTTCGCTTAATTCACAATTCCTTTCCATTAATATTTTCTTGATTCATCAGGTTAATTTGAACGCTGTCTAGAAAGATACAATATTATTGATAAGAAGTTTCACTCATTAGAATCCACCCTGATTTAAATAAAAATCGATATCAAAATGAGGTTGGAGAACAACCTGTTATTATATTTTTTAAATTAAGATCAAACCAATTTAAATTTAAGTTAATGATGAACAATTGTTTGTTTTTTTTTTTTCGAATCCACATTGTGTACAATGCAGGCTTAATTATTGCAAAAATTCTTATAATAATTGATCTAATTATTTGATAATAGATTTACAACTATGTATAAAATTTTTTAGGGTCATGATACAACCTCGATGGGGATCAGCTTCCTGCTGATGTTATTAGCAAATAATCCAGAAATACAGGTAATGATTAAAGTAATTTTACAGCAAAATTAAATTATCAGATATTCATAAAGACTTTTAATAAATAAAATCTTTAGTTTCTTAAAAAATTCGCTTAATATTATATTGTTCATGGTTTGAGGTGATAAATGAGAATCCGGAATTTGGTTTCTTAAAAAGTTCTTATATTTTGACTTTCAAGTTAAAGTATTGTGAATTAACTTGGTTTTAATATCATATTTTGAACATTTTTAATTTGTGTAAATACTCAAAATATATTAGTACTTTTAATGTGACACTTGACCTACATACTGTAAAAAGTCTCGTTCGAGGAATATCACTCATTATTGACTGCGTAGTCCGACTCACAATTGGACGATTTTCTGGCGGCTGTGATCACAACTTTTCTGCTAATAATTAAAGCTATACACTAAACTGAGAACTGAATTAAGAGATGGGGAATCCTCGAAAGGAAATGGATTTTCCATCGACACATGATGAATAAGATTATGATAATAGAATTTTAAAAAAAAGCGTCTGTTAATAAAATAGTGTTGAAATTGTTAAATTGTTTTGATTGCGATACATTTAAATAATTGATATTTTAAGGATAAAATTTTGGAAGAACAAAATGCCCTATTTAATGGATCTACAAGAGTTGCAACATATGACGATTTACAAAATATGGAATATTTAGAAAGGGCTATCAAAGAAAGCTTACGCCTTTGTCCACCTGTTCCAGTTATTGGAAGAAGAATCGAAGAAGATTTCAAAATGGGTAAACAATTATAAGAACTCTTCATTCGTCAATTTTACCAAAATAAAACGTTTTACATTTTAGGAGAATACATCATCCCACGGGAAGTATATGTGTACGTATCTATATACGATTTACATCATAATCCAAAAATTTGGGATGATCCAGAAAAATTTGATCCAGATCGATTTTTACCAGATAATACAGCACAACGTCATCCTTTTGCATATATTCCATTTAGTGCTGGTTCGAGAAATTGCATTGGGCAACGTTTTGTAATGCTAGAAATGAAGTCACTTGTATCAAAAATTATTCGAGAATATATTCTAGAACCTGTTGACAATTTAGAAACAATTCCGTTAAAAATTGATTTAGTAATGCGACCACTACATGATGTAAAGGTGAAATTTCGACGACGAACATAGAATTTTTACAAAATTAAGTTTTAATAAATGAGACTTAAATAAATAGAAAAATTATCAATAAAATTCTAAACTAAAACATCTATACTAAACGATCTCAGTTAGCTAACCAGATCAAATTAATAAATATATGAATGTACTTAAAAAAATTACCTGAGGAACGATAAAAAAACAATACAAAACAATCAGATATTTGATTAATTAATTAATTTAATTAAAAATATTAAATAATACTTCAGTTTTACATTTTTTTAATGTGTTAGATATCATAGTGATAATAATATCCATAGTCATTTATAAAAACAATAAAATTTAGTTAGCTTGTTTACTAAATCATATTTGGAAAGTGTTTTTTTAAAGATAATTTTTTTTTATAAAAATTAAAATATTTGGAGATTTTTATTACTTTAATTTTTTTAGTTAAATATATGGTATACTTTTTCTGTAGTGTAGAACTGGCTACTCTACTGTTAAAGATTTACACCAAAAACCACATTTAGTATTATAGACTTTTTGTTAGTATTATTTTAATGTTCGAGAATTTTGTTGTACCCTTTGTAGTTTACTATTTAGCAAAATGGCTTATCTATCATTAATATTTGGTATCTATGAAAATGACGTTATTTAGTAGATTTCATTTACAGTCAAATTAACGATTACTACCTTAATTAATCTTAAAGTTATCTAAATGATTTCAAAATCATTTTGCAGAGAATTTTAATGGCTAAAGGAAGTAACTGTAATACTCATACAAGGTGACCATTAAATTATTAATCTTCTTAAAATTAAAATAAAATAATTGTTAGCAAAAAAACTAAATTCCTTGTTCCATTCTTATTAATGTTTAGTTATAGTTCTTATTTTGAATTTTAAGAAATTTTTTGTGGAAATTAATAAATAATTTTTAAATTAAATCGAATTTTTTTTCTAAACCAAATATTTTATACCGCTTATAAACTCTTAGAATGTATTTTTAGCATTTTAGATTGATTTTGGGAGACGTTTTTGATAAAAATATGAATTTTTTTACTACAAAATTGAGTAAATGAGATTATTTTCATTATAATTTACTTTAATTTTCGAGCTTACAACTTAAAAGAATAATCGCTATGGAGGTCTTTCGATGTGCATTAGAAAAGATCGAGTGAGTGTTTATCGAAATATTGTGAACGAGAAATAAATGGGTTAATATTGCATTTAAAAAAATAAAAAGTTGTTTTTTTTGTAAACCTCATTTTATTTCTTACCGCGATCCATTAATAAAATGTAACGCTTTCGACATATTCGTGAAATGAACTGAAAAATATGAATTTTGCTACTTGACATTAAATTTTTTTCTGTTAAAATCATAATTCAAAAAATATTGTCGAGAAAATTTTATCGAATATTTTTTTAAACAATTAATTTCGGTTATTATCTTTGGTTTTATTTATGATCCCAGTATCTATATTAAATAATAATATTAATAGCAAAATTATCTTTGGATGGTCTTAAAAGTTATCTGAAAATGGTATCATATCAAAGATTTGAGATGAATGTTTGTAAACATAATTTGTCAAAACGATCGGAATTTGATTCAAATGATTATTTTACAATTTTTTATTTCAGTTTATTATAAAAAGATTATATGCATGAATATTCAGCTATAAATATACATACGTAACGCTTGAGGACATACAGGAAGCAAAGATCAAGGTTCTGAATATAGAAATTCAATTATTTATCAATTTGACCGTTAATAAAAACGATAATTTATGTCAGGCTAATTTTGATTTACAGCTGTTGGTTAGTTAAGTGCTTAGAAACGTAATGTGTACGGAATATTTTAGATAATTTATTCCTTACTGAGAAACATCTGAAAATATACGTTGTATGTTATCGCAGCAAATAAACTGGAAAATGCCGGATGTGGTGGAACAGCTACCATTTTAGAAATTCTTATTTGTACGTGTTTTTTAGACCGTCAGGAACATTCACCACCACTAACAATTGCCTCACTTTGAAAATTGAGAAAATTAGGATAGTTTTTCCAACCCAAATAGTAACAGTGATAAAAAAATTAAAAAAACTACTAATTTCATCACGAAAATCGTCTCTAAGTGGATTCGCTGACCATGAATCCGAGGAAAAAAAGGATGGTTTCAAGCTATTAAAACCTTTTAAAATGAGAGAGATTTACATAATTTACATTCTCACTTGATTTTTGACCTTGGATTCGTTAATCAACGATGAGAGATGTTCTTCGAGGTTAAATTTTGAATTTAAAATATTTTATTGTTATTGTTTTGGTTCGGAAGACATCTTGTTACGGACAGACAAA
Organism: Chrysopa pallens; assembly: GCA_020423425.1. Classification (NCBI taxonomy): domain Eukaryota; kingdom Metazoa; phylum Arthropoda; class Insecta; order Neuroptera; family Chrysopidae; genus Chrysopa; species Chrysopa pallens. Next base: position 24,014,398 of record CM035595.1, on the reverse strand, counting down.
CAGTTCAATTTCTAAAAACCATTTTTTTGGACATAGGATACCTCCTCAAAACATGTATGAAAATAACGATTTCACTTAAAAACTTAAAATCAAAGTAATTTGTGGAACGGAGATACTTTTCATAATCCAATCTTTCTTTGGAAATTTTTTAAATTGTCAATGGATTTTTTTTTTCTAAATTCGTTAAAATTAATCTTTCAAATATGTCAATACATTAAAAACATGAATTTAAAACAGCATACATCTTTTGAACTTTTAATTTTTCTTATCAATCATTTAGATAAAAACAAAGTTCATTAAAAATAATTCAAAAATAAGTTTAAAAAATATATTGGTTTAGTTATAATTAATTGTTTTGTGGGTAAAGTGATGGCGTCTATTATTACAATATTTTTAATTATAATTTTAGTTTTATTTATTATAAAATATTTGTGGACAAATCGTATACATTGGGATTATCATATAATTAAGTCTGTTAAAAATATTCCAGGACCTCCATGCATTCCATTATTGGGATGTTCATTACCCTTTATTGGAACTCGAGGTAATTATTTTGTGTACCTACATTTTTTTAATTTCTATTAAGCAAGTGTCTATGTTTTTCCAACATAAGTAAATAACTATGTTTTAAATTTTCATATTTATGCATTTACTCTATTGTACTTTTTTAGTTTGTTATTTTTTATCAAACATTCAGTGCATTTGTACTTAATTCAATTATTAAATTTATTGTCAAGGCTACATTTAGGGTGTTCCTAAGAAAATTAGTTTTCTTAAAATCTTTTAGAAAATTTAAATAAACATACTTAGATGTGTCCTCTGAGCGTTCTGCCACACTATAGCTTTTTTTCAACGCAGCAACGGACGCTGAAATCTATGTGCGTTTCAGCTTTCCATTGACTTATATGATGCTTGCCACACTAGAGTATATTTTCAATGGACGTCAGTTTTAGCGCACGTCGAATGGGCGTTGAAATTAAATATAAGTTTCCATCCTAGGGTTTGATTATATTTCACACAGATATTTTTAATTTAATTACAGTTATATTTATTTATAATTATAATGTTATTAGTTTCATCTAGTTAAATTTGTGTATTGTGTAAATATATTGTCATTCCTGGTTTGGTTGTATGTAGGTAAGTTCAGGTATATTTATTTATATGATATGTTTTTGAAATATTTTACAAATAGCGGATGTGCATTAAACATAAGTAATTTTAAAAAGTTAACATTCCTTCTATACATAATAGGAAAATGTGGTTTTTTGGCAATCGATGTGAAATAATAAAAGAAAACTTCGTTTTTATTGCATGACGCGTTTTTGAGGAAAATCTCCTAATGTATCAACTTTTTAGCTATAATAACTGGAAAGATACGGTTTTTGCTATCGATATGAAATAAAATCGAAAAACTTTCGTTTTATTGCGTTTCATTTGGGGAAATCTCTAAAAATACTGAATTTTTTGACTACATTTTCAATTTTCCAATAAATAGAAAAACTGCAATTATACGCAACCAACATCCAACTAACCCCGTTCGACGTGCACTGAGATAAATGCACATTTTATAAACTATAGCAGCTCGCATTTAATTCAATAGAAAGCTAGAACGTCCGTTTTATATCAAATTATAGTGTGGCTGCTTATATTTAACACAATAGAAAGCAATTACAGACGTTGATTTCAACCCACGTTGGTAAAATAAACACTAGTGTGGCAGAGCGCTAAAAGTAGATATATTTTTTTTTCATACTAAGCGGCACGAATTTTTGAAAAATGTGACCTAACAAGTGAAAGATACGAATCCGAAAAATGGTGCAATGAAATTACTTTTGATTTTTGCTAACCCCTTTTCAATATTTGTTTTTATAATTTACATTGGAATAATCTCTCGATCTGTAGAGAACGAATCACCTGGGAACGTTGGGAACGTTCTTATCTCGTGTCTATAGTCTTATATGTAATATATTATAGGAAAACAAAATTTTCTATTTATAGACACTGATGATATAGCTTTTCTATAGTTGAGAGAATTTTTAGAAGCAGTACTCTCCAATATTATTCCCTTCCAAGTAATTAAAAACTTCTATAATTTAATGCAAATAACTAGCATTTTAAATATAATGAAAAAAATTTTATCAAAACATAAAATATAATAGAATTTTCATCAGCAGAATCCTTTTTTTAATATCAACTTTGGTAACATTCTTAAATAGTCTTTAATCAACGAGAATATTAATTTTGACAGGCCACAATTTTTAAAAATAAAAATGTTTTGTTAAAGAATAGACGTTATAAAAAAATATAATTTTATGTATAAAATATTTTTAGAGCATTTATGGAACAAATTTCGTGAAACGGCTGCAAAATATCCCAAAATTTACAGACTATGGGGTATAAATCGTTGTGTAATTATTTTCTTGGAGCCAGATGACATAGAAGTAATCACCAATTCAGAATATTTAATGATTTTCATAATAATTTAATTAATATTTGATATTTTTTTTTGTAGTTGGTACTAACAAGCAATAGACATTTAGAAAAATGTGAACCGTATCATTTTGTTAATGATTGGCTTGGAGATAGTTTATTACTTACTAGCGGTAAGATATTTTAAAGCTATTGAATTTCACAGATTAGCACTACAATAACAGAAATATTTTTCAAGAACCGCTTTCAAAAAATGAACTAAAACTAAAAATATAATTTGCTCAGTCGACGCAAACCAATCAATGTTTAAGCTAAGGATATAAGATTGGCACCGACTTCGAAAGGTAATTGGTGAAAAGTAATTAAAATTATTTTTTACTTTTTAGTTCATTTTATTAAACATGACTTTTTTTTACAAATTTTTATTTTTTACTTTTGGGTGTTGTATACATCAATAATTTACATTTGGATGAAATGTAATCACTTAAATTTTTTTGCCCCTTCTCTCCCCTTAGAGACTTCAGATCCTGCTTTTCTGATAATGCTATCTATCACTCTTGGGATATCTCCTTTCCAAGTTTCCAACAAAAAAAAGTCATCAAAATCGGTTCATAATCGACGAAGTTATCCGCGGACGCACATTAAAAAAAGGGTCGAATTTAGAAACTTTTTTTGAAGTCGGTTAAAAAGGTATATAAAGATATATGAAAAGGTATTAAGACATGTACTTAATTTTATTGATTAAAATATATCAATACTGTTAAAATATATCAATAACTACAAATAAATCTTTTTGAAAGTTATGTACAATTCCATAAACATTAAAAACTAGTAAAATAGAAAAAATAAAAAAATCACAGCACATACATATGTACTAGACACAGTGTGCCATGTTTGTGATTCAGTATTAAACATTCTACAGATAAAACACGATGAGTAATATACTGCCATCACAATTATAATCAATAAGATGGATATCGTTATGAAAATGTATGTTTTAAAATGAAAATATTTGTATTACAATTTCGTCATGAAGATAACATTTTACATACATGTGATTATTTTTTAAAACTATATTCTTATACTAATAAAAATAAACCGAAGCATTGTAGATTCTAAATTGAACTTTTTTAAATAGGTAGTAAATGGAAATCACGTAGAAAAATTTTAACTCCAGCATTTCATTTTAACATTCTTACTGAATTTGTGAATGTGTTTGAAGAAAATAGTGAAAAATCCGCAGATTTTATAAAAACGAATTGTAATCATGAATTGGATGCAAATGAAATTGCTATTGAACATACATTACGTTCCTTATGTGGTAGGTGGTAATTTGAGTCCTTGAGTTAACTTCTTTTGATTTTGATTTTAAGGGATCATTATTTGTTTGATTTTGTAGAAACTACAATGGGAATTTCTGTAAATATGGAAGATCCAAATATTAAGCAGTATAAGGCCGCTTTACACCAGTAAGTATGAAATGCAAATATAGCAAAGTTTACGAGTTCGTAAATTTAAAACAGGATAAAACAAATTATATGTCTTTGAATTGTTCACTACCTGAAAATTATATGTTGTATGTGCTCTAAAATTTAAGAGCTGTGACTAAAACTATTATCAGTGATAAATAACACTGAATATTTACAACTGTTACGGGCAAAGGAAAATTATTTCAAATTTATATTTTGGTTAATAGATTTGGTGGTATAATTTTCGATCGTATTTGTAAACCCTGGCAATATTCAAATTTATTATTCAAGTTATCATCAGCAAATCGCTATCAAAATTCACTTATTAAAGTAATGCATAAATTCACGTTGAACGTAATTCAGGAACGCTTATTGAATTGGAGCACGGAAGGTAAACAGCCGTTGTATTCAGCATCTGGTAAACGAATATTACCAATGATGGATATATTAATTGGAGAGATGAAACGCGGTGCTGATATTGACTTTGAAGGAATTCGGGAAGAAGTTGATACTTTTATGTTTGAGGTAAATATTTCTGTCAAATTTCTGATCCCAACTTCAAAAAGTAGTTAATTGCGGTTTTATTACCTAGCGAATTTTCTTTCTGGCAATGTAGATATTTAGTTTCATTTTAAATTTCAACGATATTTAGTAAAACTTTATATATCTTATCACAAAAACGTCCAACGCTTCCAATGACAAATAATTTCATTCGAAAGTATTTGATTTCAAAAATTCAATACCTATTAACTTTTAATTTGGAAATCATTTTTGACCTGATCTGATTTATTAAATTTGTTTTTGTAGGGTCATGACACTACTTCCACGGCCTTAACTTTTGTGTTAATGCTGTTAGCAAACCATCCAGATATTCAGGTAATGATTCATTTTGGAACAAAATTAGGATGAAATTCATTTTTATAACTTTACTTCTTGTTGCATTTAGAATCGACTTTATGATGAGCAACTAATAATTTTTAATGGATCAAAACGTAAAGCTACTTATGATGATTTGCAAAATATGGAATATTTGGAACGATGCATAAAAGAATCATTAAGATTATATCCACCAGTACCATTGATTGGTCGTACTTTAGATGAAGATATTGTACTTAAAAGTAAGTATGAGATTAACAAATAAATGTTTTTGGGATTTCTTTCACAAAACACGCTTACAAAATTATTACTATTACGAGCTCAAGCAAATTTTTTCATTTTTGTGTGTCAACTGTCAGATTCCGCGACTATATATTTTTAGTATAATTTCGATATGTGATTATAAATATATATATTTGAATTTATATTTTTGTTTCAGAAAATTTCACATTACCGTCAGGTGTTTATATGGGTTTAATGCTTTACGATTTGCATCGCAATCCCAAATATTGGCCAGATCCACATAAATTTGATCCAGACCGATTTTTACCAGATAATTGTATAAATCGTCATACATTTGCATACATTCCATTTAGTGCTGGTCCCAGAAATTGTATAGGTATTTGTATAAGACTTAATTATATTTTAAAATCAATTGAAACATTATTAAGTTGTTTATTTTCTTGTAGGTCAACGTTTTGCAATGTTAGAAATGAAATCATTTGTATCGAAATTATTAAGAGAATTTATTCTAGAACCAGTTGATACACCTGACACAATTATATTGCAAGCTGATATGGTCTTGCGTACAAAAGATCCGGTTAGAGTAAAATTTCGCAAAAGATTTTAGTATTAAAAACATTGCAATTATACAATTGTAATACTTTTTTATTTTTAAAATATATATTCTTTTATAACTAATTTGTTTTTTATTTGTTCGAATTTGGGTACAAATTAGTTGAATGAATACCATGAAAGTAAATATACCTCATGCATATGTTTGATCGTTTTTCGTATCTTTTGACTTACGAAATACATTCTTAAAATATGCATATATAGAATATTATAATTTGTTTACTCACTTATACTCAAAAAAAAAAACAAAAAAAACAAAAACGAAAACAAAAAATAAAGAGACTTTAATTATAGGTATATTTCAAAACTGATTATTATGTTGTGTTTAGTTGTTTATCAGAATTCATTTTTCTTATCTATCTGAAACATTCATTTTAAACTGAAAAAATAATGAAATACCAAATAAAATAAATGTATTTGATAGTTTTATGTAAGTATGGAAAATTCAGGCCGTCGAGTCTTTTGTTTGTTTGAGTTTGCATAATAGTACACATAATTTTTATGTATTAGTATAATACATTTTTTGTATGTATGCATACAAATTGTGATATTCTGTGCAAGTATATTTTTAAATAGTTTTCCATATGCCAAGACATACGAAAAACTATATATATATATATATATATACATATAGAATAATCTTGTTTTATTTTATGGTGAAAACAATGATGAAATATTCGAAGACTTAATTTGTTTTAATTATCCGAATTTCATTTGGATTTTTTACAAAGCTTTTTATTATTAGTGATGCTGAATCTATTAGTATGCTTTTTCATAGCAAAATGAACCCAACTTAATTAAATTTCTTCACTGTTTACCAAAAGAAGCTTAGTAATTTTTTAAGAAATAATAAAATATTTAAGTTTAAAAAAATAATTTTTACATAAAAGTTTTTGATTCCATTAATTCAATCCCAGGTAATTAATTGAGGTAATAAACAATGTTATAATATGTAAATATTACAATATGTAATTATCATACAACAATAATCATTAAACAATAGGTAGGGTGTTTAAACAATTAATTTTATTAGTTGTTATCATCACTCGTTTCACTTATAGGAAGTGATTTTATTAATTAAAAAAAATCTATATTTTACTTTCAAAACGTTTTAACGCCACTTAGACTATGCGATTGCATGTTCCATATAATTTACAGTTTATTGATCACACTATCATCGCTTGGACATGAACAAAACAACCGGCTCCATCGACATCATAAATGTAAATGTATACTGCAATCGGATGCGGTTTAAATAAAGATTAAAAGTAATGATGTAGGTGGTCTCTGTTATATACGCCTGTAGTTGAAAACCGGATGTTAAACCCCATATTTATTGTTATTGTTATAATTATTGTTTATATACATTTTTTTTTTATTATTGGGTTTAGAAAAAAAAATTAATATGTTGACCGTTTGATCCTATTAGGAGATAATTAGATAAACAAATTATGTGTAGTGAACCATTAATTTTAAATGCAAAATATTAGTTTTGGAGCCTGAATATGAAAGGTTCACGAGGCTGATTGAACAATCAACATTAATGTAATATTTCTTCCAAATTTTAAATTTTTTTCAGGCAATTAAAAGCTTTTCAGGTCGCTTCTATCCATCCCAAATTTATTATGCGATTTTCTCGACTTTTTTTTTGGAAATTTAAGGGTTGGAAAAATCCCGAATTCAAATAAAATATAAATAAAAGATAATTTTTTATATATTCTTTATACAATAGTTAATAATACCCTTCAGAGAAAGTAAAAAACTTTCATGTTTTATACTTTGTTTTTAATTATTTGATATTAGTATACATTATGTTCAATGCTCGTGCCATAGAGAGATAGCGATACTGAAGGGACTGAATTGATGAATACTGTGTAATAAATAGTTTAAAAACAGGTATAAAAAAATAATTTATTAGTTTTTATATTTTATAATGTCTTAAAGTATTCGAATTCGGGATTTTTTAAGCGTTCATATTAAAACTTCGATTTAAACAATATGACACCGAGTAGTGTCCCCTGGTAACATACATTTCTATCATCAGTTGGAAAATTTGAAGAAAATCACCTACAAACGTTTTGGTTGAATAGTTTTTGATACTCCTACGCCGATTAGTTTTTTGAAAATTGATAATTGCATCGAGTTTTGGGATAAACATAATTAAACCACAAACAAAGAATTATAAAAAACTTTAATACATATTATTTGTGATAGTTTTTATCGATTATTGCATTATATTTTTACTGATTTACTTCAATATTGTTTGAATACGCGTATAATTCCATATTGGTACCTGGATTATAAAATTATAATCAAAAATTTCTTTTTATGAATAAACTTTTATTCATATTATTAGTTATCGATTTTATTGATTAACGCATTAAATTTTTGTGATTTACTTTTATAGGCCACAGTACACATTTGTGACATTTTGCTGATTAATATTTCATTTAAACAACTTTTTTTGGGTGATAAAAATCTATGAATTATATAACAAATAAAAAAGAGAAATGAAAAACAAAAAGTAAAGTAAAAATATGTTCTGACATTTTACAAAAAAAATTTAAAAAAAAATCAATAAATAAAATATTGCAATTTTCACTTCGTGATAATCGAATATCTATTTGTTATGAAACTATTTACTTTTATGAATTTTAATCAATTTTAAGATGACGATGTAGTTAAATATTTTTAACACTTGCTTCTTTTCTCGCTAAACCGAAAATAGACAAAAAGTTTAGAGACTATGGGAACTAAAAATGAAAAGAAATATATTCACAATCAAAAATACGTTCTGTGAATTAATAAGGTTCAGAGGTTCAGATTTAAAAAAAATTGTTTTCTATACAAAAAAAAAAGAGTATTATATTAAATAGGAAAATTTTGTTATGAGATATTTTATTAATAACGTGATGGCGTCTAACGTTACAATATTTTTAATTGTAATTGTAATTTTATTTATTATAAAGTATTTGTGGACAAATCGGTTACATTGGGATTATCATATAATTAAGTGTGTTAAAGATATTCCAGGACCTCCATGCATTCCATTATTGGGATGTTCAATACCTTTTATTGGAACTAAAGGTAATTATTATCCAATTTCTAAAAATTATATTCAAATCACATAAACAAATAATGCAGGATATATGCTTTTTATTTATTTTTTATTTAGTTTAAATAATATCTTTTTTGCTGTTGATTAAAGCGAATTTATTTTAAACTTTTGCTTAACAACAAATATTAATTTGGCAATATTATAATAATTTAGCTTGACCCAATGGATCGATTTTCGTAATTAACGAACTTAAAGTCACTCTTTGTGTCTATAAAAATTTTAACTTGGTACCTCTTTGCGGTTTTGAATTATCTTGACGACGGGCGGACGGACAGACATGCGGTAATGAGTTAATTAAGTGATTCTATGAACACCTATACCAATTTAGGTTTCGGGTTTCAATATTTTTTAGCATTACAAACTTTAGAATAATAATAAACATAATTATTACAATGGTTAACGGCTACTTTTTAGCTGATTTATAATATTTATACTGTATCGAAGGTGAGGCGTGAAATAAATCAGTTCTATAGCACTAAAAAAACGATTTATGGGGTTTTGGAGATCGCTTATTTCGACAATTATAGAGTTTTGCGAATCTGCACAGTGTAGAGCTTTGCGTGTTCTATAAGCGAATCTGCCACATAGAGCTAGATGATTTAAATTTTGTATGCAGATGAAATTTGTGTCAAGGAGGTGCCTTGTGTTGGTGAATTATATTTTCACGGTTTGTTAAGGGTATTCGGATTTTTGCAACTCATCTAAATTGACTCAGACAGTTAGTGTGTATGCTAAGTTAGTATGGAAGTGCCTTTGGTGATAATGTTAAAAGTTAAAAGGAGTTAGAGAGTTAAGTGCGTAGAAAAAGCGCCCTAGCTTTTAATAACAAGTGAAAATTTAAATTATTGATAAACTATAGGCGTTTTGAAGTATCGATCATTTGAATTATTGAAACTCCATGAGTCTTACATAAAACTTGGTAAAATAAATTCTGCTTGAAATAATGCATAGACTTTTGGCCATTGTTTGTAAAATTTAAATGTAATAAGTTTCTTTTAATCTTTTGTATCACTGTATGAGTGATGTAGGAAAATACGATAATAAAAACCAATTGGGTTTGCTCTGAAACAACGAGATTTATTATAATTATGTATAGGTTATTAACAATATTTACAAGTTTCACTCATACCTGCAATAACGAGAAAACAACAATTGAAACCTTTATTCCCGTTATATTTATAAGTTCAAATTAAATATTTTTTAATTTTAAATTATATTTTTTATATTTTTTTTATAATTCGATTATCTTTTCTTAATGCACGTGTTCATTACTTTCTATAGTAAATCATTCTCACCTCTTGTAGCGAGTCTCTACCTGTTGACATCATAGTACTCCTTCGATAACGCGGAAAAAATTCAAAATCCAATTTAAGAGACTCCGACAGATTATAGTGTGTCGTGTTTTTCTTTACATAAATAAAAATTTTAATACTTACACTATCAATTTTTTTAGAGCATTTATGGAACAAGCTTCGTGAAACGGCTGCAGAATATCCAGAAATTTATAGACTATGGGGTATAAATCGTTGTATAGTTATGTTGTTAGAACCAGATGACATAGAAGTAAATCAAAAAATTCAACAATTTTATGATTATCACATTTAACTTAATATTTGATATTATTTTTTGTAGTTGGTATTAGCAAGTACAAGAAATTTAGCAAAATCTGAACCGTATAGTTTTGTTAGTAATTGGCTTGGAGATAGTTTATTACTTACTAGTGGTAAGATTGTTTATTGATTTACATTCGACGTTGAATATATTACACTTGTATATAATTAAAAAAAATATAAATAATATGGAAATTTTATATACACTAAAATCATAATTGTAATGAATACCACACTGAGTCCTGTAAAATGTTTTTAGTTTGTGAATAGTTTTTGATTCATGCTCTGCTATAACTATTATTTATAAAAGATAAAAATCCAATTTGAACATGCATTTAATTTGAAATTTATTTTTTAAAAATAGGTAGTAAATGGAAATCACGTAGGAAAATTTTAACTCCTGCATTTCATTTTAGCATTCTTACTGAATTTGTGAATGTGTTTGAAGAAAATAGTGAAAAATCAGCCGATTTTATAAAAACGAATTGTAATCATGAATTGGATGCAAATGAAATTGCTATTGAACATACATTACGTTCCTTATGTGGTAGGTGGTAATTTGAGTCCTTGAGTTAACTTCTTTTGATTTTGATTTTAAGGGATCATTATTTGTTTGATTTTGTAGAAACTACAATGGGAATTTCTATAAGTACGGAAGATCCAAATATTAAGCAGTATAAAGACGCTTTACATCAGTAAGTATAAAAACCGATTAATGCTATACATTTAGAAGATCGGAAACACGAAGTAAGATTTACAAATTTTGGTCAAATTATTTATTTGAGTGTGACAACCGTTAAGAGTTCGTCTTCTGTTTAGCTGTCGTATAAGCCAAGCGATGCAGGATGTTAAAAAACTGGCGAAAAAATGATTGGTTAAAATGATTCTGTAGACATCATGGGTGATAGATAGCAACAGTCTTTATGAACCTGGCATCGAATATTTAGTGTCATATAACTAACATATGAACGTTTGTTCCAAAATGTTGGAAACTTGAGCAGTTCAAAACTTTTAAACGTTTTTCCCACAACTAACGTTTTCCTGTCCCTGCAACATTACTGCATCGATTCTTTTGAAATTTTGCACACTATTTCTGTATATAATTTACGAGGAAACGTTGGAGAGATTTTTCAAATTTATTAATATTTTTTATTCTATAATAAAAAATTAGTCAAGATTTTATCGCAAAACTAGCGTTTTTCACTTAAAAATGTTTCCAAAAAGTGAAAAATTTAACCCTCGGCGGCGTTATAAGCGATTATCTAACGAAAAAAATTTGAATTTTTGATTTCGGATGATCCAGCAACGAGTTATAAAGAGCACCGAAATTCAACTTTTTTACGGGGCACTTCGGAATAGTTTCTGCTATTGCAATATTTTTTATGAAAATTTTACACAATATTCTTCGAATGATATACTTTGATTCGTTTAAATTAATTGATTTTAAGTGTGGCGTCAAAAAAAAAAAAAAAATAAATAAATAATAAAAAAACGTACTCCTTTATCGACGAATTAACTCAACCCTTCCTTTATGAATTAAGTTTTGGAATAAAAATAATTTATTTACATTTTTATTTTGATTATTAGATTCGGTGATATATTTTACAATCGTATTTGTAAACCCTGGCAATATTCAAATTTATTATTTATGTTCTCATCAGCGAAACGCATTCAAGATTCACTTGTTAAAGCAATGCACAAATTTACGTTGAACGTAATTCATGAACGCTTATTAAATTGGAGCACGGAAGGTCAACAGCCTTTGTATTCAGCATCTGGTAAACGAATATTACCAATGATGGATATATTAATTGGAGAGATGAAACGCGGTGGTGACATAGACTTTGAAGGAATACGAGAAGAAGTCGATACTTTTATGTTTGAGGTAATGAATTGATAAGCTATAGAGAGTTTGGATTAAACCGAAAATAATACTAAAATGATAAAGAAAAAGAATTACCAGCCGAAGATTATGGGTATAAAAACGGAACAAAAGCGGAAGATCAATGGGGATTTTACACAGCTTGTTCTAAAAACTTTTGGCCTATTTCAACGCTCCGCCTTTCATTATAAATTATTTGTTTTCAGAAATGCAATTCTAATTATCAATTACCTTTTACTTTGCAAAACAGTTTTTAACATCTTTGTTATTCAATTTGTTTTTGTAGGGTCATGACACAACTTCCACGGCCTTAACATATTTGTTAATGCTGTTAGCAAACCATCCAGATATACAGGTAATGATTCATTTTGGAACAAAATTAGGATGAAATTCATTTTTAAAACCTTACTTTCTGTTGCATTTAGAATCGACTTTATGACGAGCAATTAATAATTTTTAATGGATCAAAACGTAAAGCTACTTATGATGATTTGCAAAATATGGAATATTTGGAACGATGCATAAAAGAATCATTAAGATTATATCCACCAGTACCATTGATTGGTCGTACTTTAGATGAAGATATTGTACTTAAAAGTAAGTATGGAATTACCAAAAATCACATAAATATTTGATTTATTTTCATATATTTTTTTCGTGAACAGAAAATCGGTGATGATAAAGATGCTTAATCTTAAAGTATTTTCCTTATTCAATTTTTTTTTAGAAAACATTACAGTACCATCAGGTGTATATGTAAGTATAATGCTGTACAGTTTGCATCGTAATCCCAAATACTGGCCAGATCCACATAAATTTGATCCGGATCGATTTTTAATCGATAATTGTGTAAATCGTCACCCGTTTGCATATATTCCATTTAGTGCGGGTTCCAGAAATTGTATAGGTAATAATTTTAGTCCCTTTGCATTTTAGTCAATCAGCTGAATTAATTTTATCTTGTGTATGTATTTGCAGGTCAACGTTTTGCAATGTTAGAAATAAAATCATTTGTTTCGAAATTAATAAGAGAATTTATTCTAGAACCAGTCGATACACCTGATACAATTATATTACAAGCGGATATAGTGTTGCGAACAAAAGATCCGGTTAGAGTTAAATTTCGCAGAAGAAATTAGTATTAAAAACATAGCAATGACACAATTGTAATACCTTTTTTGTATTTGTAAATATATATTTTTTAATAACTATTTTATTAATTTTTTTGTCCGAAACTATGGGTACAAATCGAATTTAATGCCATGATAGTAAAAATACCTTATACATGATTGTTTTTAGTATATCTTGGTATTTGGAATACAATATTTAAATATACCTATATAGAATATTATAATTTTTTAACTGACATGTACTGAAAAAAATAAAAAATTTATTATATATATAATAAAAATAATTCGAATAAAGAACTAAACACATAACAATCAGGTTTTAATGTTTTGAAATAGGTATAAAAATGGAAGTGTCGCATTTTTAATTTCTAGCCGGGGATATTAATGATTTTTTTTTCTATACCCAATAATAAAAAAAAAAAATATATATATATATATATATTTATATAATTTTTTTTTTATTATTGGGTATAGAAAAAAAATCATTAATATATGTTGATGTTTGAACCGTTTAGGAGATAATTAGATAAACAAATTATGTATAATGAACCATTAATTTTAAATGCAAAATAATAATTTAGGAGCCAGAAATTTGCAAGGCTAACTAAACAACCAATGTTAATTTAATGTAATTTTAACGAATTTTGTTTCTAGAGTATCTAAAAGCAATTTGAAACTCTCAAAAACTTTTCAGGTCATTGATAGTAAAATCAAAAACTTTTCAGGTCATTGATAGTAAACGCTTCATTTATAGTCTATTAGGAAAAGGCACATGAGTACCGAAAACTATTCAATCTAAAGTTTTGTTTCCGACTTTCTTCAAATTGCTCTTTGATAATATTAATGCAAGCGTTGTTTAAACAATTGCAAGGAAGTTGTTTAAATAATTGAAATTCTAAACTTTTAATTCTTTGATGAAAAACTAATAAAAAAGCTGCCATGATTTTTTACGATAATGTTAATATTTTTGGAGCTATGAATATTTAAAGGTTTTAAAAATCTCGAATTTGGATACTTTTTTATCCATTAAAAATTATATATATGTACCAAGTAGTGTCCCCTGGCAATATGCTTTTCTATTATAAATTTGAAGAAATTCACATATAAACATTTTGGTGGAATAGTTTTTGATACTCATACGCCGAACAGTTTTTTGAAAATTGATAATTGCATCGAGTTTTGGGATAAACATAATTAAACCACAAACAAAGAATTAGAAAAAACTTTAGTACATATTATTTGTGATAGTTTTTATCGATTATTGCATTATATTTTTACTGATTTACTTCAATATTGTTTGAATACGCGTATAATTCCATATTGGTACCTGGATTATAAAATTATAATCAACAATTTCATTTTATGAATAAACTTTTATTCATATTATTAGTGATGGATCTTATTGATTAGCCATTACATTTTTATTGATTTACTTTCATAGGCCACAGTACACATTTTTGACATTTTGTTGATGAATATTTCATTGAAACCACATTATTGCGTCACAATCTTAAAATTGTTTAATTTCTGGTTTCTCGATAAGCCAGAATTCTAATTTTTATTTTCTACTTAACCATATCGTTACTTTCAAATTTTTCTAATTTCATTTTTTAAATATTTGTTTTCATATTTTAAAAATATTTTTACTTAATAATATATTTCTGTTTATTAAAATGAATCACATTTTTTAAGCAATCTTTTATTATAAAAAATTTTAATGAAATCTACTTTATAAAAAAATCTAATTATATATACATAAAAATTTTAACTATACATATATTTCTATTTTCTAACAATTCTACTTCTCAGTGACTAAACTTTAGTAATGGCTAAACTTAAGTATTTTCATATTCGAAAATTAATTAAAAAAAGTGAAATTAAACATATACAAATATTTTAAACTCTTTTATAGTTCTTTTATAGAGTTTCTATTTTAGAGTGCTTTTATAGTTAAATTATTTTAGTTTTATTAACTTGTTGATAAAAATCTTTTAATCTTTTAATAATTTTCATCATTCGATAAATCAAATACTGCAATTTGCTCTTCGCGAAAATCGAATACCTATTTGATATGCAACTATTTATTTACTTTAATGAATTTTAATCAATTTGAAGATGACGATGTAGTTAAATATTTTAAACACATTTTCTTATGTTATTTCAAAACGAAAATAGATAGAGTCACAACCAAAAATACGTTCTGTGATTTAATAAGGTTCAGAAGATCAGATTTAAAAAAATTTGTCTTTCTATATGAAAAAAAAAAAGAAAATTATATTAAATAGGAAAATTTTGTTGTTAGGTATTTTATGAATAACGTGATGGCGTCTAACGTTACAATATTTTTAATTGTAATTGTAATTTTATTTATTATAAAGTATTTGTGGACAAACCGTGTACATTGGGATTATCATATAATTAAGTGTGTTAAAGATATTCCAGGACCACCGTGCATTCCATTATTGGGATGTTCAATACCTTTTATTGGAACTAAAGGTAATTATTATCCAATTTCTAAAAATTGAATTCAAATCAGATAAACAAATAATGCAGGATATATGCTTGTTACTTATTTTTTAATTTAGTTCAAATATATCTTTTTTGTTGCTTTTTTAAATCGAAGTTCATTTTAAACTTTTGCTTAACAACAAATATTAATTTGGCAAAATTATAATAATTTAGCATGACCCAATGGACAGATTTTCGTCATTAACGAACTTAAAGTCACTTTTTGTGTCTAGAAAAATTACAACTTGGTTCATCTTTGCGTTTTTGAATTATCTTGGCGACGGACGGACGGACAGACATGCGGTAATGGGTTAATTAAGTGATTCTATGAACACCTATACCAATTTAGGTTTCGGGTTTCAATATTCTCTAGCATTACAAACTGTAGAATAAAAATAATGTACTCTGACATATTGCATATACGTTGAGTATGTATAATAATAATGAACATAATTATTACTATTACATGTTAACGGCTACTTATTACGTGATTAATGATGATTTGAATTTGGAATTAAATTTTTGATTTTTAGTGTACCGAAAGTCGCCGGAAAAGGGTGCAGATGTGTAAAAATGTAATAAATCCGTTCTATAACACCAAAAACACGATATATGGAGTTTTGGAGATCGCTTATTTCGATATTTTTAGAACTTTGCGAATCTGCACAGTCCAAATATAGCTAGAAGATTTAAATTTTATACTCAGAAGTTACTGTCAAGGAGATGCCTTTTGGGGGTGTTAAACTCCCAGTCCCTTCTCCTCCTTTTCTGAATAACATTTTATTTTGACGGTTTGTTAAGGGAATACGGATTTCCACAACTTCACTAAATTGAAACCGAATGTGTAGGCTAAGTTAGTAAGGAAGTGCCTTTGGTGAGAATTGATTTGTTTCATCTTAATTTATGGTGACAAGCATAATTTTGGTTTTGGTCTTGGTCTTGTTTTTTTTGCAAGACCAAGACAAAGAGCACACTAGTATGATCGAGACTAAAACCAGGAACGAGTATGCAAGACCAAGACTAAATGCAAGACTAAGCTAAAAATAACAGCTTCCTAAAAAATATGAGTGTACGTAGCAACTTCAAAATGTTATTTTCGTGAACAAAACGTTGTTTTTTGTTCAAAGGTTCGTATTTGAGCAAGGCCAAGACCAAGACTGAGTATGCAACACCAAGATCAAGTCCAAGTCCGAAACAGTCTTTACTTTAAAATAATCATCACTTATAATTTAGGGAAGTATTGATTAAAAATATTAAAAAGACAAACTGCAGGCGTTTTTAAGTTTCTAGCATTTGATTTACTGAAACTACACGAATCTTATATTAAATTCGGTACAATAATTGCAACTTGAAGTCATCCATAGACCCTAGGCCATTATTTACGTAAAATTTTAAATACCTATGAAATTTTTTAGAACATTTATGGAACAAGCTTCGTGAAACGGCAGCAAAATATCCAGAAATCTTTAGGCTATGGGGTATGAATCGTTGTGTAATTTTTATCTTAGAAGCAGATGACATAGAAGTAAACACAAATTCAGAATATTTAATGATTATCACATTTAAATTCAGATTTGATATTATTTTTTGTAGTTGGTACTAGCAAGTACAAGACATTTAGCAAAAGCTGAACCGTATAGATTTATTAGTGATTGGCTTGGAGATAGTTTATTACTTACTAGTGGTAAGATTGTTTATTGATTTGTACATTTTAGTGAGTGAAAAACTACAATGCATTAATAAAAATATAAAGTTTTATATAGCGCGGTGTTCTATACTCGACGTAAAATATACATTAAACTTGCATATATTTAAAAACATACAAATAATACGGCAATTTAAATACTAAAATCATAATTTTAATGAATAGCACACTGAGTCCTGTAAAATGTTTTTAGTTTGTGAATAGTTTTTGATTCATGCTCTGCTATAACTATTATTTATAAAAGATAAAAATCCAATTTGAACATGCATTTAATTTGAAATTTATTTTTTAAAAATAGGTAGTAAATGGAAATTACGTAGAAAAATTTTAACTCCAGCATTTCATTTTAACATTCTTACTGAATTTGTGAATGTGTTTGAAGAAAATAGTGAAAAATCAGCCGATTTTATAAAAACGAATTGTAATCATGAATTGGATGCAAATGAAATTGCTATTGAACATACATTACGTTCCTTATGTGGTAGGTGGTAATTTGAGTCCTTGAGTTAACTTCTTTTGATTTTGATTTTAAGGGATCATTATTTGTTTGATTTTGTAGAAACTACAATGGGAATTTCTATAAGTACGGAAGATCCAAATATTAAGCAGTATAAAGACGCTTTACATCAGTAAGTATAAAAACCGATTATTGCTATACATTTAGAAGATCGTAAACACGAAGCTTACGTCTTATTTCACTATAAATTGTTTGAGAATTATATCTCTCTTTTGTGAACATTAAAAAGCTTTGAATTCAATTAGTTAGATTTTCAAATTATTACCAAATCATTTCTTTGAGAGTGACAACCATTAAGAGGAGTGTAGAGTTTTAACATTATTTATTTTTTACTTTTTTTTAATTGAATGCATAATATCTTAAGAATATTCTGTCAAAATTTCGGAGCAAAATTAACGACGTCATGAATGTTTAAGAGTTCGTCCGCTGTTCAGCACTCGTATGAGCCAAGCGGTGCAGGACGTTAAAAAAAAGCGAAAGAAGGTAGCTCGAATATGAACGTTTCCGTTTATTCCAAATTTTTCATCAAAACTTCAAACGTTCAAAACGTTAAAGCGGTTTTCCCACAATTCACGCTTTTATAGCTGGTGTCCCTTGTAACTGCAAAACTACTGCACCGATTCTTTTAAAATAAACATTATTGCTGTATATAATTTACGAGGTAATGCTGTAGAGTTTTTTCAAATTTATTAATATTTATTAATATTTTTCATAAATATTCTTTCTTCACTTAAAATAGTTCCCAAAAAGAGAAAAATTGATATTTAGAAAAACCTTGACGGCGTTATCTAACGAAAGAACTTGGAATTTTTAATTTCGAATGATCCATCACCGAGCTATGAGGAGCACTGAAATTCTACTTTTTTCCGTGGCGCTGCCGAATAATTCCTGCCATTGTAATATTTTTTAATATTTTTCATACAAATTTTACACAATATTCTTTGAATGATATACTTTAATGTTCCATTCGTTTTAATAAATAGATTTTAACTGTGATGTCAAAAAAAGTTCACAAATGTTTATAGGTTTGAAAACTTTTGTGTACGAATTTTCCCGTACCCTTCCTTTATGAATTAAGTTTTGGAATAAAGATAATTTATTTAAATTTTTATTTTGATTATTAGATTCGGTGATATATTTTACAATCGTATTTGTAAACCCTGGCAATATTCAAATTTATTATTTATGTTCTCATCAGCGAAACGCATTCAAGATTCACTTGTTAAAGCAATGCACAAATTTACGTTGAACGTAATTCATGAACGCTTATTAAATTGGAGCACGGAAGGTCAACAGCCTTTGTATTCAGCATCTGGTAAACGAATATTACCAATGATGGATATATTAATTGGAGAGATGAAAAGCGGTGGTGACATAGACTTTGAAGGAATACGAGAAGAAGTCGATACTTTTATGTTTGGGGTAATGAATTGATAAGCTATAGAGAGTTTGGATTAAACCGAAAATAATACTAATGATAAAGAAAAAGAATTACCAGCAGAAGATTATGGGTATAAAAACGGAACAAAAGCGGAAGATCAATGGGGATTTTACACAGCTTGTTCCAAGAACTTTTTGGTCTATTCCAACGCTCCAAAACTTATTACCTTTTAGTTTTTAATTTGCAAAATATTTTTTATCATATTTGTTATTAAATTTGTTTTGCAGGGTCATGACACTATTTCTACTGCCTTAGCTTTTTTGTTAATGCTGTTAGCAAACCATCCAGATATACAGGTAATGATTCATTTTGGAACAAAATTAGGATGAAATTCATTTTTAAAACCTTACTTTCTGTTGCATTTAGAATCGACTTTATGACGAGCAATTTATAATTTTTAATGGATCAAAACGTAAAGCTACTTATGATGATTTGCAAAATATGGAATATTTGGAACGATGCATAAAAGAATCATTAAGATTATATCCACCAGTACCAATGATTGGTCGTACTTTAGATGAAGATATTGTACTTAAAAGTAAGTATGAGATTAAAAAATAAAAGTTTATAAATTATTATATATATATATATATATATATATATATATATATATATATATATATATATATATATATATATATATATATATATATATATATATATATATATATGAATTAAAATTTTGTTTTAGAAAATTTCACATTACCGTCAGGTGTTTATATGGGTTTAATGCTTTACGATTTGCATCGCAATCCCAAATATTGGCCAGATCCACATAAATTTGATCCAGACCGATTTTTACCCGAAAATTGTATAAATCGTCATACATTTGCATACATTCCATTTAGCGCTGGTCCCAGAAATTGTATAGGTATTTGTATAAGACTTAATTATATTTTAAAATCAATTGAAACATTATTAAGTTGTTTATTTTCTTGTAGGTCAACGTTTTGCAATGTTAGAAATGAAATCATTTGTATCGAAATTATTAAGAGAATTTATTCTAGAACCAGTCGATACACCTGACACAATTATATTGCAAGCGGATATAGTGTTGCGTGCAAAAGATCCAGTTAGAGTTAAATTTCGCAGAAGATTTTAGTATTAAAAACATACCAATGCTACAATTGTAATACTTCGGTATTTTTAAAATATATATATCTTCTAAAAATATTTTACGAGAGTAACCAAAGCCAACATTATATTATTTAATAGATATTTAATTTTTATTTGTCCGAAGCTTTGGGCACACATCGTATTGAATGTCAAGAATGTAGAAATACATCGTTCATATGTTTGATCGTTTTTCGAATATCGAGGCATGCGGAATACAATGTTAAAATATACCTAAATAGAATATTAGAATTTTTTGAACTGACATGTACTCAAAAAATAACAAATGTGATACTTGAATTTTTATACATATTTCAAAACATTAAATATCTACCTGAATGTTATGTTGTGTTTAGTTGTTTATTAAAATTAATTTTGTTTATCTAAACAAACAATGAAAACTTGGGTGATATAGTTTTGCATCCTCTACCCTTTAAGATCCAAATTTCTTTTTAAAATTTAATTTAATCCCTATGCAATAAAAAAAGGACAAAAACAAATTTTATCAATCAAAAAATTTTATACTACCTTCGGTACAATCTTTATTTCATCATTGCGATAAATTCGTGAAAAATACGTCTAATTAAAGTACTAATATTTTCAATCCTATAATTTTCTATCGGACATTTATTATTACCCAATATCAAAACAAATCACAGTATTAATAACACAGTATTTGACGTTTTAATGAGCTAAATACAAAATGTTCAAAGGCAAAAAGTGTTAAAAAAAATCATCAAAATATACATACTTCTTTGATATAATTAAATATTATATGTAAAATTGTTTGTTAATTTATTTAATAGAATAATTCATTTTAATTAATTAAAATTTATTAAAAAAAAATTTAAGAAATGAAGCGAAGAATACTGAAGGAGGAGGCCCGCGTTAGACCCACAAAGTTACAAATTTGCCTATTTTATCACAAGTTATGCCCACGTTGATCCTTAATATCAAAAGTCTAAATTATCGATGACCACTATTTACTGATAAATCGATATTATTTGATTGGAGATTTTTTGGACGATTTTTGACTTATCTTGACGTTTAAAGATCAAGACAACCCAAATTCATCGTATCAAAGACATGTCTATGTGTGAATATATGTATACTTGTAAAAGAAAAAAATGCGTCACTTTTAACTAAAAAATTTTCATTTTTTATCTATTTAAAATCATTAAATACTCGATTGTTATGTTATGTTGACTTCTTTATCAAAATTAATTTTATTTATCCACCTACAATATTCATTTTAAACTTAAAAAATAATAAAATACACCATAAAATTAGTGCATTTTATAATTTCAAGTAAGAAATCCTAACGAAACTTTCTTTTGCCGTCTGATTACGTAAAACTGAATCACGTTTCAGAAAAACTGCACTTTGTGGTACGTCGATTCTAAATCTGAAGTGTTGACATCGCTAATTATAGATTGACGCATTGTATAATAACCGGAATTGGATCACTCTGTAATGGAAAGGTTTATGTTATTTTTTTAAAGTAATATCCTGAATATAATTATTGTTTTCATTGGTGGATTTATATAAAAACAATTACTTTGTGAATAGAACATGCCATCGAATATTATTTATATATTAATTTTAGTTATTTTTCGAGTTTTAACGTTTTCATATCTTGGCATTTGTGATCAATAATCGTTTATATAAGTGTAATTATTCTTGAAATATAACCAATTTCATTGTAATTAAACATAATCGTTATTATTATTAAATTTAAGCATCGTTTTTCGCATCTCTTAACATACGGAATAAATGTGAAAATTTACCGATGGATTATTACAATTTTTATTTATACATACATAAAAATATTTACATTGATAACATGTGATATAATAATAGCATGTATTCTATTATGTATATGAGTAAAATTTGGAACACATAAATTATTTATCTTTACAGATTATATCTTTCAAGATCTTTCGATTTAAAAGAATTTAATTTCCTGTTTTGTCATGAATAATATCAATATCAGACTTTTTGTTGAATAGAATTTGGAAAAACTTGAAGCGACTACAGGATATCGTTCGCTATAGCTAAGATTTTATGCGATATTTCAAAAAGTACGGTTCTAATTGTAAAAAAAACCCCGGTTTTAGTAATTTATAGATTCAAACTTATAAATGGAGTTTTATCGAAATTTTATTTATAATGTTCAAAAGTAACTTTTATTTAACGAATGAATGCGCAGTAAATCCATATTGTACTTTTTTTTTGATTTTTTTTTTATCTTACCACATAACAAAATTAGAAAAATTGATTTAAATTGATGAAATGATTAAGATCTCAATTACAAAGAAAAAAAAACTAGGAAATTTCATTATTTGTTTAAAAAAATTGCAATACAGAGTTGAGAAAAATGAACGAAATTAGTTTCTAGTCAAATTTATTGACTCATAAAGAATTTATTGATACGATGATGGCCTTTTATCGAATAGAAAAAATTACATTTTTGCGATTATGCGATAACACAGATTAACATGCAATCATTTTGATAACTTATATATTATTTTAAAATTTTTTGTACTGTAATTACGAATTCATAGACATCTCATTTCATCTATTTCATAGACTTTGTCGTAATCGGATAAAAATAGTACCACACCATTTTGTTCACGAGATATTAAAATAAAAAATATTAATTTTTATCTCAACTAACTTCAACTACTTTGAGTACAAATAAAAGTTTTAGTCTTTGGTTAAATTAATTTTTTATTTTCAGTTTATAAAACCTTTAATTAGTTTATTCATATCATAATTGTTCATCCAAAATTACGTTTAAAATTCAAATGCCATATGAAAAATCGCCACGATGTTTAACAGTAAATTAAAATTAAAAACACATAAAATGTGTGTACCAACGAGCTTAACAAAACAAATAGCAATCGTCGATGGACCCATATTTTATGTATCACGAATCTTAGGGCTAGCACCATGCTCAATTCAGAAAAAAGATGCAGGAAAAATAGTATTTACTTTTTCTTTATTATTTTGTATTTATAGTTTTACTCTCGGAACAATTGGAGGTAACAAAAGTTTGAATTTTTTTCGATGCAAACATTCTAATCATTATCCATATTAACAGTTGGTTGGGGAACATATGGAGGTATATTAAGTGACATTTGGGCAGGCAATAATTCATTTCGTATGAATGGAGACACAGAAAGATTAGTTACGTGCTTTGATCTTGGCGCAATACTTTTCCTAGCCGGACTTGGTATATTTGGTGCACCGTTTCGTTTGCCAAATATTCGAAAATTCTATAACTATTTAATACAGGTATAAAATTTCAATTTTCATAATTTCTAAAATAAACATATTTAAAATCATAATTGCAATTTCAGGTTGATAGTATTTTGACACAAACACGCTTAAAGGAATTTCGGAATAACTGCCACTATTATTTTGGTATAACTGTTTTGTTGCTTACAATTGTTTTGTGTCTGGATTTTTATACATGGGTACGATTTGCAGAAATGAAATCGAAAAGTGATTCATTTGTGCAAAAGTATATACCATTTTATTTTTCATATTATGTGATTACGGTTTTGGAGTTAGAATATGCTCAAGGAGCAAAACATATTGAATATCGTTTTAGAAAGTAAGTTTCAGCTATATTTTTAGTTCTCTGTTAACTGAATTTTGTATTACAGACCAGGTAAAATTTTTTCATTGGAACAATACACATTTAGAAATTTGAAAAATATTTTTTAAATAAAATCAAATATTATCAGAAATTTAAAACATCGCTCTCATGGAAACGGTCTGATTTGATTACAATTTTATACTTTTAAAAAACTGTTATACTTTAATTCAATTAAATGTTTATTCATATTTTTTTAAACAATGCATAATCGATTCTACAGAATAAGTCAATTTAATATGTTTGAGTACATAAAAGGGTGAGGAAGATGCGCAATTATGACTGATTTTGCTAAGAGGTATCCTTGTATTCGTGCAATCCAAATCCATATGGAAACCATTACAAACCATTGGTGATAGTCTCCATTCTAATTATTAAATGACGCCAGAACATCACTGATGAAGTGATTCGTATGTTTCAACAGAGATCAAAATGAAATCAACCTAATTATAATAAAAATTTAGATCGACAAATTAGTAGGAAATGTAGGAAAAAAAATGTTTTTTTGCTGTAGTCACAATACTTGATCTATCTTCTCCCTCTATTATATTAATTATTGTTTTACAATTTATAAATTTATTATACAGACGAATTGCCAGATAACGAGATCCAAGATCTACACATTTGTGACTGCAACAGAGGTACACATAATCACAGCGCTGTTTTGTGAAACGATTTGTACTGACGTTCTATGGAAATAAAATAATTTTAATAAGGATGTAATCTATGTTTACAGATTAAATGAAAATTTATTAATAAGCGAAATAGAGAAATTTGAAAAATCTGTTTATAAAAATCATAAACAAACTTGGAAAGTTCCTGTAAAGTCTGTAGGACCGTCAAAAGAACAAAGACATTTAATTAATGCCCTAGATTATCTGACGTCTACAAATCATATAAATGTTGATTTCTTTAAATTCAAAGGTTTGTTGGTGATTTAAAACACAAAAAAAAATAAAACAATATAATATCAGTTACTCTTGCAGAAAACAATTTAATTATGAATTCTTCGGAGGTTGCACTAACATTATGCCGAATCCATGGTACATTATGTGAGGCAGTTGTACAATTAAATGAAGGTTTTGGATTTGTAGTTCTGGTAAGTAAATAAAGAAATAAGATAAAATTCGTCGCTGCGATTTGTGTTATAAATATTCAATTAAAAAAAAAAAAATAGTAAAATAAATTTGACTAACAAAAGACCTACTTCAGATAACATCGTAAGATTTTCTGATCATAAATTTTGATGCAATTTCAGACAGCATTATGTGTACGTGCACACCATCCGAATTTCTGATCTGAAAATCTGATGTCTTATGTAGAAATCTTACCGTGTGCGGGATCTTAAATATTGAGCAATCTAAAAAATGGTATAATACCATTAAACAGTAAGTTTCACCAGAAATGTATAATCTTAAAAATATTAATATATATCTAAGCATAATATGACCTGGATATAAATATTTAGTTGTCATTTTCAACAATAGGGCTCCATTTTGCCAAACTAAGCCACTTGGGGCAGCTTTATCTGATACTTTTTTAGCGAAAATTTTTAAATCGAAAATTTTAATAAAAATATATATGTAAAACAATTCTTGCTTGAACAATTTATGAATACAAATTAAAAAAATTAATTGAAATTAAAATTATTAATATTTTTTTCATAAATATTGCCAATATAAGAAGAGGATCATTACCTCTATCTATACGTAAAACTTTGCTATCTCATGATTGCATGTTAAATCATTTTAAAAACAAGTTAATTATCAAAACACAAAACATATTAATTACACACGTAACCAGAATTATTATTTTTTATTTACTATAAACGACAAATCAGTAAAAGTACTTTATTAATATTGTATTATAAATACGATATTAACGATATTGATTTTTAAACAATTTCGCGGCACGGAATTTATCTATTATGCTGTCACTTGCATCAAGCGTGTGAACCAATGAATCTCCATTAAAAAAAATTTTTCTATATTAAGTGACATAGTCACATATATCTATTAAATTGAATAATTATTAATTCAATTCAAATCAATTCTTTATTCATTCTTTATTTAAACAGTACATAATTGTACAGAATAAGTCAAAAAAATAGGATGGGGCATATGAAGGAAAGGGGAAGGTATGCTGCTGTGACTGACTATATAAGGAATTATCCCAGTATTCACTTTGTGCAAACCAAATGGAAAACCATAGAAAACCAAAGGTAAGATAGTCGGCACCTGATACTAATGATTAAATGAGTCGAATATCACTGAGTGAAGGTAATTCGATTCAGGATGTAGAATAAACTTGATACTTAGATGAACTTCATATAAATAAGAGATTTTATTAAAACCTGTAATATTACGGCAGTCAAAAAAGTTAAGTTTCCCAGTTGAATCGATATAGGATAATTTTATTTTTTGGTGTATGTTTTTCGAACTTAAATTGTATATAGGATAAAAACAAACCATTTTTTCAAGTAATAAAACAATCAATAAAGTCTCGGTTGGAAACTTTTTCGCCTAGCCCCCGTAAAGTCCGAGGATACTTTACAAAATTGGACAAAAAATCCGGCCACATTCTTACCACAAATCCATTGACGTATGACAATGTGGTAACGACTCTTTATTTTTCCACCCTCAATAGAAGACTCCCAGCCTACATGCTTGCTCCAAAAAATTGAAGCTTTTAATTATTTATTTGACAATAGTGGTTTAATTCTAGATGGTGCTAGTAAGCGGCTTATTACATTCGATAGAAACAGCATATTTTTTATTGAAAGAATTGACTGGACGAAAAGATTCTATATTTGCAATACTACAAATTTTATGGGTGGGAATACATTCTATGCGAATTTTGATTCTTATAAATCCCGCTAATGCGGCTATGAGACAGGTAAAAATATATATTCTATATTAATAAAATAAAAACAGTACAAAAAAGTTCGTCAATTGTTATATCATTTTTTTATCAATAGATTTTACATATTGTTAAAATACTAGTAACTTTGAAACCAGAAGGCTTCACTCAAAATTATACCAAAAAACGTAACTTCATTGTTTGTACATAGAAAATATAATCTATTATTTGCCCTAAAAATGCTATCTTACAATGATTGCAAAAAAATGTCGACTTCCTAGCGCAGATAGGAAAGGTTCAATAAAAAATATTCCAGTTACTATATTGAAGTAATTTCTTGCTATATCGATTGAAAAAGCATCGTTCTATGTTGTATAGAAAAAATAGTTGGTATAATGGTAGTTTTTTCCTAAAAAGGGAAGGAATAAAGTTTTGTCAAAAACTAAACAGTACAAAATTTCCTCAATACGATAAAAATATGTATTGATTTTATAGATACAGACCAAACGACAATCAAAATTATTTAGTTAAATTGCAGACCTCACAACGTTCGGTCAATTATAATCATAACCATAATTCTTTCATTAATTTAGGCAAAGATAACGAAAGTACAAGTGTGCAATTTATTATGCCATCCAAATTTGGATACAAGGCTACGGAAAGAGGTACAAAAATAGGAATTTACTCTAAAATAATTAATCATCATTTTTAAATTCATTTAATTTTTTAGCTAGAAATATTTTCATTACAATTAATTCATAGAAAAGTTAAGCTTACAGCATGTGAAGTTTGTACATTAGATCGGCGTTTAATATCAGCGGTAACTTGACAATGTAATTGAATATGTAAAGGAAAACAATTTAAAATAATTTGAATTTTCAGATTACTGGTGCTATCACAACATATTTGGTGATATTGTTTCAATTTAATGATTAAAAAAGGAGATACCATGGTTTCCTTTTTTTAACTAACTTCCAAAAACAAAGAGCCTAATCAGTTGATTTTTATTATATACCTTTGGGGAATCGATTAGTTTTTAGTGGTTGCAAATTACACTTAAAAGTAAAAAATACCAATTTTTTTAAATAAAAGATCCGACTTCATAAAATAGGAACTAAAAAGTATAAATATTAAATTTAAAAATTCCATAAATATTTTTCGTTTGACCAAATTACTTTTCCAAATCGGCGCACAATCAATATCTTAACACAAACATTGATTCACTGAGATTTTAGTTTCTGCTTTTTGAAGTCCGTTCCTTGTTTTTTTTTTTTTCGAAAATATTTTATAATTTTTAACTGTAGGATTAATATGTTTTTATTTTACAGCCAAATTTAGCTTGTGTATTTTTATTATTTATGATTTTTTTCTTTTTATGAACTCATAAGTAGCTACAAATCTATTTTATCTTTTCCATGTATTGTAATATTTATATGTTGATTATAATTTGAAATAAAAATAATGCTATCAATAGTTAAAATCATTTACTTAAAATTTTCCTGTTTAATAATTTTAATATTCAACTAGCACTAATTTAATCCAATAACAGCCCAGATAATAAATTGAATATTTATGAAGACTTCGTCGATACGCTCTATTGAATGAATATACGCGTAAAGAGTTTATAATTTTCCTTCTGGGACTTTGGTAGGGTTTTTTTTCGGTTTGGTAACATACTTAAGTCAAGGTGATTTCTGGTTTTAAAATAATATTGATACTTATAATGTACGAAATAATTATTCTGTGTGTACACCATACACAAAAAATACAAAGTGTTCAAGGGAAACAGGCATAAAAATATAACTCTTGATCTTCTTGTAACTCAATCGATGATGCACCATGTACGACCTGAAACTAAGTGTTAAAAGTTTAGTATATTGAGTAACGTTTTTATTTTGAAATTTTAAAAATGATTCTAAAATTAAACGATTCTAAATAAGAAAGTTTGAAGAAAACGAATGCACAATATTGTCGTGATTATCGGTAAAAAAACAAGACTATGTTTTTCTATCATATATTTATCAGATCAAAACTAAAGTATTCTCAGACACAAGATAAGTTTAATATGTATGTAATCTTTTACAATAAATATTTCACTAAATTCGGAGACTAAATAAGTGTAATATGTATGTGTAGTAAATTGTATAATAATTTTATACATGATATCAATATCATCTGAAATAAATGCTACAGTTATCTAACTCTTGAAATTCTATATCAAAAATAATTTAGTCATTTCAAAGCAGCAAAAAATTGCAGTTTTAGAAAAAATTCATTCCTACTTATACTTAGCAAAACAAAAAATTGCAACGCTTCGCGACAATTGAATTTTTATACCCATTTAAAAATATTAAATACTCGAATTTTATGTTTTGTTTAGCTGTTTAGCCAGAATTCAATTTATTAATTTATCTAAAACATTCATTTTAAATAAATGTGGAAGATTCAGGTCATCGCATTTTTGAATACTCGAGTATGCACGAAATGTGGAATTTTGTATTATTGATACATGATATTTATATATTTTATTTGTTTATTATAGTGTCTGTAGCGTTAAACCTTGGTTATTATCAAAATGATTAAACGTAAACATTCGTAGAGACATATAAGCCACGCGATTTACTCGTAAAACAGTGTCGTTCTCTCCTCAATCGTTAATATTTTCTACAAGTTTAGATAACAAAAGTAATTGAGTACAATTTTCGAAATAGTTATATAATGATTAATGTTAATAAAATATACTTAATTGGTAGTCCACACAATTATGAAGATTTTGTTATATAATCATATGTATGATAATTATTTATGTGTTTACTAGCTGAATTTGTGTTAATATTTACGTCGAATCTAAACAGTTTAACAAAAATAAAAAGTTGAATTTTCTTGGTTCATGGATTCATTTGATCAATTCTATTAATTTACGAATTTTTCGTCTCGAAAACAGTTTTTGAGTTATCTTGATTATGGACTGACAATCAAGAAAAAATACTTCTATGGCCATCTATACTAATATTAGTATCTTCGATATTTTGTAGCGCTTTAAGCTTAAGACTAAGTTATAAGTATTTATAACTGTAAACACATGATATTTAGAAGATTTTATGAATGCTAGTGATTAAAAATAGCTCAAACATTGATACACACTTATATGCCGAGTATCTAACCCATGAACTTTGTTAGTTGTTAGTTGTTATTTTTGAAATATTTAACGACTTACTCAGAATTATAAAAATTTAACAAATATTAGGAAATATTCTGTTAAGGGCCAATAGAATTTTCGAAAGAAAAATACGACACTGTTCACTAGTAATCAGGATGGCGATAACAGTGAAAAAACAATAAACATATCCAATGACCTTATCGCCTACGGAAATTTTTATTCAAAAATGATTAATTATCATATTGAAATCAACGTAAACAAGTTTTAAAGTAAAAAAGTATTTTTTAAAATACGTAAGACCATACGTTTTTATGGTATTAGAAGGTAAAACAATTATTGAAAAAGACTACTTCTATTGATTTAATTTGATTTGATTTTACAAAAAAAAAAAAAAAAAAAAAATAGAAACTGTATTTAACAAAATATGGTGGAAACGCTTGGAAATGTCAAAATAATATATAATAAATATTCAAATTAAGTTTTAAAACGATAATTTATTGTGTTTTTATCAATGTCATCCAATTTGCATATTAAATGTAAAATTTAGTTCAATCGAACACTGAGAAATGAGTCGAATTTAATTTACTAGAATTGATTAGAGATAGGTAGATACGCAGACACCAGCGGTATAGGTGAAATTAATTAAAAGCTTTTTTAAAAAAATTGCTAGTTAATTTGAAATTCAAATAATAAAACTTAAATAAGATCATATATTCTCAACAATGGCCTAAAAACAAAAACGATAAAAAATTACTTCCAATAAAAATAATAATAAAATTACTTGATAATTTATTTGAACCATATTACCATTATTTTGTGCTTTTATCATAATTTATTTCGTGCTTTTATCATTATTTATTTCTATTCTTTATCATAATTATCAATGGGACAGTTTGAAATGTTTACCATCATCAATAAAATCGGAAATAATTTTAATATTATTTTTATAAATCATTTTTAGTAATTTTTGTTCTTGGGCCTTTGGCATTGTTGTGTGTCTGATTAAATAACTTTCGCTTTGCCTATTATTATTAAAATTTTTTAACTTGTATAAAATCAAAATTTTTTGTTTACAAAATATTTTGTATAGTTTAGAGCAGTTAAGAAATAATTATTTTATCTAATATTTTATTTTCAGTTTAATATAAGTAAAAAGAGAGTTTTATATAGAAAATAAATAATGATTTTTAACAACAAATTAAAGCAAAACATATCAAAAACAAATAATGCGTCGAAACCTATGAATATAACAGAGCAAATAGCAACCACAGATGGGCCAATATTCTATGCATCACGTTTCTTAGGGCTAGCACCATGCTCAATTGAGAAAAAGGATCGAAAAATAACATTTAATTTGTCAATTTTCTTTTTTGTTTATAGTTATACAATTGCGACAATTGGAGGTAACTTTTCTATTAACCTCTTTAATTCGTTAACGTTAATTTGTTTTCTTATTGATTAGTTGTTTGGGGAACATCAGGTATGGTAAATGATATTGGGGCTGGCAATAATACAATTCGAATGAGAGAAGGTACTGGACGTATAGTAACATGTGTTGATCTGTCTTTAATATATTTTCTAGCAAGCTTTGGTATATTTAGTGCCCCGTTTCGTATAAAAAATATCAGAAAATTCTATAATAGTTTGTTACAGGTATATAATTAAAATCAAAAAATTTAATTACACTTAAAAAAATTTTTTTTTTAATCTAGTTGTGTGCGATTTTGTTTCTTATTTTTAATTTTTTCTTTTTCAGGTTGATAGTATTTTGCCCTCAATAAAAGTGAAGAAATTTCGCAATCTTAGTTACTATTATCTGAGCTTCATAGTTATATTGATTACTACTGTTCTGATCTCAGATATAAATTCATGGATAAGAGTTGCTAAAAAAAACTCGGTGAATGGTGAATTTGTTGTCCGAAGATATTTACCATTTTATCTCTGTTATTATGTGGTCATGGTTTTAGGGTTACAATTTGCACAAGGTGCAAAACATATTGAATATCGTTTTAAACAGTAAGTATTATATAAAATACATTTTGTTGATATTTACATTATTTTGGAAAATAGTCATAATCAGATGTAAATGATAAGAAGGATATTTCTATTGTCTTAATTAGCGATCTTTATTATAATCCTAAAAAATTTGAAAAGAACAAACAAAACAAATATTTAATTAATTTTAAATTTAGCTCATAATATATGTTTAAAATTTCAACAAAAAGTAAAAATTTTTTTATTTTAATATTTAATTATTTACTGTTATTTAACATTTTGAGTTTCATTTTATGTTAGTTTTAGCAAAGATAATTTAAAAAACCATGCTAAATGTATTTTCAACGTTCATTTTAAATAAATAATCTCTTTCTGAATGAATACGTTCATAATTTTTCTACTTTTTCTTAAGTATACTACAGTTTAAAAGCAGTTTTTATGCCCAAAATTCCAACTATTTTAAACCAAAGATTACAAAACAATAATTGAAAAAAAATATTTTAATTAATATTTCCAGATTAAATGAAAATTTAACAATAAGTGAAATGGAAAAATTTAAAACACTTGATTATAAAAATCAAAAACAACTTTGGACAATTTCTGTGAAATCTCCATCCTCCGGAACGGAATCAAAACATTTGGGCAGTGTTCTAGATTATGTAACACGTAGTAATAAATTAATTGATGACTTATTTAAAAACAAAGGTTAGTTTTTGTACGTTAAACAATATTTGTTGGAATATAAATGGCCAATGATTTGTTTGTAGAAAAAATTTTTATAACGAATGCGGTAGAATATGTATTAGAATTAGGTCGAGTGCATAGTAATTTATGTGAAGCGGTTCTACATTTAAACGAAAGCTTTGGATTTGTAGTTCTAGTAAGTAAATTTTGTTATTATGTAACAATCTACATGATTCGACACTTTGACTTGTGATGCCCTTAGGATTCAATAATGTGGGCTCAAATTTTGTAGGGTTTAATTAGGTAGTTAAAGTCGAATATATAAAAAAAGTTTACCCAAAAAAATTTTAAATTTTTAACCAATTTATTAATAGCAGATGTTTTATATTAGCTGATTTTAGTAAGTGGTCTGATACATTCAATAGAAACAGCGTATTTCCTATTGATTGAGGTAACTGAACGAAATGATAAATTAGTAACATGTTTATTATTTTTATGGTTGGGAGTTCATATCCTACGAATGTTAATTATTATACAACCAGCGAATGCGGCTATGATACAGGTAAACGTGTGACACTTTTTTTTTTATAAATATTATTTTGGTACAGATCGCCCGAACCGTTTTTCCCGAAGCAAGATTAAAAAGTAAAAATCAAAAATTTATTTTTAATTTAGACATTTTAGTTTGTGAAAAACTCTTAGACGCAATCTCTGTTTTATGCAAAGATTAGTCGATATCAAAAATATCTTCTTTAAGATTTTTCGATTTTTTTGTGTGATCGGCTTGACTGACACCAATCGACTGGTTACCCGATTAATCAATTAGTCGGTTAACGTTATAGTCGATACAACTCTAGCAAAAATTTAGCCAACCAAATGGCGTGAAAAATGAAAAAATACATTGCTTATGAGATCTCATTTTTTATGTTAATTCCTCTTAAGTTAATATAGATAAATGTCAATTATATTTTAGTCAAAAATTACCAGAGTCCAAGTATGTGATTTATTACGTTATGCAAAATCAGATCCAGACCTCAGAAAAGAGGTAAGAAAAAATATTATACGTATGAGCCTTATTAAAAAATCCTACAAATTGAGTCAATAAAAATTATCAATTTGTATTTTAGTTAGAAATATTTTCATTACAATTATTGCATAGAAAAGTTGAATTCACTGCATGTGGAGTATGTAAATTAAATCGACATTTGATATCAGAGGTAATTTCATGAGATTTTTGGATTTATTCGTGCGAGTCTGATTAAGATATGGGTGCTACCTTAGACCTTGTTGAGTACCTCCACCAAATCTTAGCTATCTACATGATATCTAAGCGCGTATTGAGTAGCAGGTCATAATATTAAAACAAAAAACTCGATATTTGGATTTAATACAGCGCATCAGATTAATATATGGTCGGTTAATTGGGTTCTAAATATTGTACATTTTACTAACTGGATGATTTGAGCCTGATGTAGCGTATCTTTTTTACAAGCTGAGACCCTCCTATTCTTATGCGGTACGTTCAAATCGTTACTCTAATTTAATCTGAAGCATTCGATTAAATTCAACTATCGATTTTTTCGTTTTAATATTCATGTCGGCTTCTCCATAAGCCCAGCACCATTTGGAGAGGTTAGATTTGGTGGTGGTACTCTAAAGGAGTAAGGTGTGCCACATATCTTAATCTTACGCCCAAATTAATCATTTAAAAAGTGTTATTTTTTCCAGATAACTGGAGCAGTGGCAACGTATTTAGTGATATTATTTCAATTCAAATAACGCTTTTATCTTAATTATCTAAACACTTATTTATCGATAAATTTGGATTCAATATTTCGGTAATAAATAAATTTCAGACAAGACAGGAGGATAAAACCATAAAATTAATATTATTTTAATTATATGGTACTCATATAATTACTAATTATCATTTGCAACACTTATAATTTGTTTTGAAATAAATATTGAAAAAAAAAAAATTGCAATATAGTTTAAATTTGTATAACAAAACAATATTTAGGACATAATATAGTAAAATTATGGTACCGTAGCAATACGATAATTTGGTAGTAAAAAATACGGCATCAAATTTTGCAAACATTAATATTTATGTAAAAATATTCCTAAATATACTGATTTTGAGTCATAAAAGGACATGATTAATTTATTACATTAAAATTGAATAATTTTATCACGTGACCTAAAACACTATGCTTCCTTGGTGTGTCGTCATTTTGGCAAAATTATTAGTTATTACTGTAAGGTTGTATATCTGTATACATATGAATGTTAGTTTTCGACTGTTTTCGAAATCAATATTTTGAAGTATTTATTTAAACACGGTAAACTACCCTATTTTGTTTGTATGGTCTCCTGAACGTTGCACTATATTTTGATGAAGTACACACAATATGTTTTTAGTTTTAAATAAAAATTAAAAAAAAAATTGAATTTTTTATTTAAAATTTAAAGCTTTTAGTTTCATAAAGATTTGTTAACATTTTTAAGGGTTTGTGATTAGGCATTTTAATAAAAAGTTCATTATTATTGTAAAAATTTATTGATGATAAATAAAAATAAGATTTTTGTTAATAATAATTATTTTGCATTAAATTTTCCCTTAAAATAGACCAACTTTGATTATTCCATGGAGAAAAGTGAAATCGACATAACGTGTTAATAGCTCAAACAAATTTAACATCACCAATTTGTATATCTGATAACGCACAAAATAAAAATACTAAATAAAAATTTATCATACTGGTGGATTTTCGTAAGTCTATCAATAATGACATAAAAAAATATTCATATCAAAGTTATGGGATTAATTAACAATGACCCTATTAAATAAGATACATATTTGATAGATAAACTGTAATATTGATAATTGTAATCTTTGCGACTTAAATAAATAATACTTTTTGTATATAAACAATTAATTTATCGTACAAGGTACATTTAAATAATTTTAAAATAAGTAAGTTAAGGTATATCTAAGCGATATGTGAATTTCAAGTGTTTAGTTATTAGTAATTAAATTTAATGTATTATTTAACCAGCCCAGAACTTTTTTGTATTCTTATAAACTAGTCAACATACTTTTAAGGGAAAATCAAAATTGAAAATTCTGATGAATTGTACATATTAGAGAATGCAAAAATTAAGGTTTGAGTTAAATCAGAAACGGATCTACACTTTCTGCCTCAACCTCCCTGTCACAAATCACACGACACATCACATTTTTAAACATTTTTTAGTTTTTGTTGACTTAATACTTTCTTATTTGAATCAAAATAATTCTAATATTATGTGAACTGGACATTGGAACAATTGAGCAATATTTTTTTAAAAGATAAGAACATAAGAGTTGATATACAATAAGTCGACCACTACATATAACATTCCAAATATTGACTACATTACAAATATAAATAATTTGACCAAATTTAGTAAAATTACAAAATTGGTAAATTAAAATTGCATTAAACTTCCATGTTGTCAAAAGATCAAAACCAATTTTATTGTCCTAAATAGACTACTATGTTAAGTTTTCATTTTTCTTTTCATAATCGTTGCTCCGGAGATATATCTCTGCCAAACGTGAAATCACCAAAAATAAATTAAATCGGCTTATCGCAGAACATTTTATTTGATGAAAATATGGAAATTTTCAGTTTAGCACTTTCAATCCGGATATTATTTGTGATTCCGGGCATATCGCCATTTAAGTAAACAAATTATTCATACATTGCAAGGGGAGTGTCTAATTAGTAGTTAAAATTTTTATCTTTTTTGTTTTTTATAATGAAGGATTTGTCTGACCCACGGGTGATCGCGTCCTCCAATCTTTATATTACTATTTTATCTCATTTTTGTTGATTTGGCTACTATGGTATTATTCATAATTCCAATTCTTTAAATAGAGCATGGAATTTTTTAATTGATAGACGGCAGCAAATTTAATGTTTTTTAAAATAATATAAACATAATATTTTTTATATAATTTAAACAAAGATAATAATAATAATAAAAATAATAAAAATAGTTTATAATGTATCTCAATTATTTGGTAAAGCTTTACCCTTATTTTCTCAGTTTTCATTGTGAGGCAAAGGTTTTTTGTGATGAATGTTCCTGATGGTCTAAGGAACACATTTCAACGTTGTTTCAGACTTATTTACTGTATTAAATATTATTTATAAGGAAATCATAGAAACACTGAAATTATTTTAACATTATTACATCATGGCGCGTTTTAAATTTCTATCACTTTTAAAGTGATCATAAATAATTGTCTAACAATTTCACACGCTCAATATTGCTTAATATAAAGTTTAAAAATTCATTTAAAAATGGATTTATTTATTTATTTTTTTTTTAAAGCCCATTTGCATCTCTTCAGCTTCTGAGTGAATAACCTCTTCTTCACTTATTGAAATATGGCGTCCTATATGGCGACCAGCCAAAAACCACTTAAGATTTTTAATTACATTTAACATATTTTAAATTACATTTTGTATATTTAACATATATCGATCCATCGCCCTCTGACAGGATCTCAATTTTTGATGGTGTTTTCGAGTCCTTGTTTAAAGTATGAGTTCCGTACATAAGACTAGCTGAATGCAAGGATTTGATGACTCTGGTCTTAAGAACTAAAGGAATGTCAGAATTTAATATAAGAGTTATCAGAATTTCCCACAAGCACTAATGTTATGTTTTCCAACAAAGAAATTAAAATTTTGTATTTTAAAATACAAAGCCGCAATTAATTACCTACTTAATTTCATGAAAAATTTCTTATAATCAAACACTAATTATAAAATATCCTTATCTTCAGAAAAAAAATAAAAATAAATAAATTTTAAAATAAATTTTGTTTGTATTAAATTTTTATCAAATCTATGGTCTATCATCTATCTTAGTAATTTGTGTATAAACAAAGTTTTATCTAATGAAAGTATTTAACAAACATTAGTACAGATATGATCATTGGAATGAAGAGCAATCACTTTCTGAATAAATTATTATACATGTTTAACGCAATCATGTTTCAAAGTATTCCATTATTAGCTCTAATTATCGATATTTCGATATGTTTCTAATTATGTGATATACTTATGATATAATTATGTGATTATCAAATTTTGTACGTTAAGCAAAATTCGTAAGTATCTTTTTAAATCCTTATTAGTAGTTAATAGTCAACTTTGTTTTATCCTTTTTCTAATAGTTAATTGGATTATATTTCGAATATATTTATATTTTTATAAATATATTTGAAATATATTTTCAAAATCGTTCAATTGAGTCTCATAAACAAAAATATAAAGATCATGATAATGAAAAAAGTTATCATTATAAGGTATAATTATAATGAACGTATTTTGTTTGTATTTTTTCGGCGCAACACACTTTCAAGGAAAGTGAGTCAATCGACCGCCGGAGTATCCTTTCAATCAATGACGGGGTACTCAGTTGTTTGGGTTGGAGAAATTCATGGAGTGAATTTTTATAAAATCTTTAAACAGTCAAATCGGAAATCAAACCCAAAACCACAAGCATCCGAGCTAAGGGCACTGAGAGATTACTGAGATATTAAATGATTATTATTCAATGCTTGTATGGGACTTGCACCGTTACCAAAATTTCAACTTACTGAGACATACAAACACAAACAACATCTTAAATTATTAAGAATAAGACCTATCTTATAAAATTTTCGAATTTTAATAAACAAAAAAAATTCCTATCAGAAATTGCAAAAAAAAATTTAAACATAAAAAGAGTTTCTCCAATGTTCCAATTCAGATCACATTAAATAATCAAGTGTAAATTAAATTAACCATTGTGATGGCATCCAATGTTACAATTTTATTTGTTATAATTGTAATTTTATGTCTTATAAAATATTTTTGGGCAAATCGCGCACACTGGGATTATCGCATTTATAAACATGTTACAAAAATACCAGGACCGTATAATATTCCATTATTGGGATGTTCATTACCGTTTATTGGAACTTTGGGTAATTTTAAAATATTTTTACATTAATTTTCTATTTTATATTCTTTTATATTTAGTTTCACCTGTTTCGTTTCATTGAATGTTTGTATGTAATCATATCTCACAAACAATATATGGGAGCGTTTTAAAACGCAATTATTTTCAATCCTTTTTTTACAATATTTTGAAAAATATGCATTTTATTTATATATTAAAAATGCAAGAAAAAATTCGCTTCTTAATGGCTATTTTAACACGTGAAAAATTTGGTAATTATTTTAAGCAAAGTTAAATTGTAAAATTTATTTAAAAATACCATCCAAATACGTTGAATTTGTACCTATACTTTGAAAGTCTAAATTCTAAGATACCTTGAAAGTCTAAATTTTAAAATCTAAATCTTAAGTTTGTTTTTATACGATTGAAGAGTTAAAATTTTTTGCATACTAGTGAGCCTGCGTAATAAATAATTAAAAAACAGATTAAATTAAAAAAGGAAGAACATTTTTTGGATGCTTTTACAATAAGCGAAAGTGGCCTATGGAAAAATCGCACTACATAATTTTTGAATATTCATGTAATTTATACAACATTTTTGTTCACAATCAACTCATTTTTGCATGATTGCATCATTTATCTTGGAGGAAAGTGTATATAAGTGTCTTGGACATCGATAAGACCTCTTATCGTAGAATGACTCTCATGTATAATCACTATAGAAATGAGCATGTATGACGTCATTTATGCAAATCTCCTTCTCTGTTTAATTAAGAATTTTGAACGTCCATATTTTGGATATTTTTTAAGATTCTCAAAAAATCGCCAGACGATTCGTACGGTGTTTGAGAGAGCACAATGACCAAAAGAACCATTTTTTTGAAAATTCTTATTTTCCTGACACTCATGTATCATATTTTATTCTTAGCTATAATAATTCGAAGAATAATCGAATTGTACTTTTTTTAGAGCATTTATGGAATGAATTACGTAAAACAGGTGAAAGATTTCCCAAAATTTACAAAATGTGGGGTGGAAATCGATGTGGAATTTTTTTGTTAGAACCAGATGATATTGAAGTAAAAAAAATTTACCTTAGTTTTAACAAGTATTAATTAAATTTCTAATTGTTCTTATTTTGATTATGGTATTTTTGTAGATGGTTCTTACAAGTACAAGAAATCTAGATAAAAACGAGGCATACCAAACTTTGGGTGATTGGCTTGGTGATGGTTTATTGCTTACTGGTGGTAAGTGTACCCATTATATAGTTTAGCTGTAGATGAGGAACCTTGATTTTTGCAGTGGCTAGATTATGAAATTTGACATATACTATGTTCGTAATCTATATATTAATGCATGAAGCAAAAACTGGTGTACTCCTTTTTACCAAAATTGGGCGGACGAAGAGTTTATAGAGAGGACTGGAGATTGCTAACATCATTAATAAATTTTTCTTTTCAACAGGTAATAAATGGAAAACACGAAGGAAAATGTTAACTCCTGCATTTCATTTTAATATCCTTAATGAATTCGTGACTGTGTTTGAAGAAAACAGTGAAAAATCAGCAAATTTTATTAAAAATAATTGTAATAAAGATCTGAATGCAAATGATTTATCGGTTGAACATTCGTTATATTCGTTATGTGGTAAGATAAGCTTTAAACATGCCTTAAATTAAAGTAAATATAATCTGTATGTGTTTTTAGAAACTACCATGGGAATATCTGTCGATATGGAAAATCCAGTTATTCAGCAGTATAAGTATGCTTTACATAAGTGAGTATTAGAGAATAAAATTTCTTCATTTTATTAAGGCACTTACTTTTCTTCAAAATGTTTTACCAAACATTGTTTTTATAACAAATGCTCTGGGTCCGTACCAAACGCAAAATAAATCTTCCTTTTAGTAGGATGAATGACGAATCGTGTATAAGAGTTCTTTTTCATCTGCACAAGAATGTTTGCCTCACCCATTAAAGCTGGCCATTCACCTAGTAAGTGAATTTAAACCTGTAAATGTTCACCTCCATATTCTTCCCTTAGAAACTGTATATTTTTGGTAATATTCCCCACATGCATCTAATCTTTTTCGTTATAGTTTTGGCACAACATTTTATAATCGTATTACACGACCCTGGTTATATCCAGATATATTTTTCAATTTATCTGAAATAAAACACAATCAAATGAAATTAATAAAAGCAATGCACAAATTTACGTTGAACGTAATTCATGAA
The DNA here is from genome assembly GCA_020423425.1 of Chrysopa pallens. Taxonomy (NCBI): domain Eukaryota; kingdom Metazoa; phylum Arthropoda; class Insecta; order Neuroptera; family Chrysopidae; genus Chrysopa; species Chrysopa pallens. The sequence goes on along the minus strand of CM035595.1, from coordinate 23,973,141 downwards.
CGCTTATTGAATTGGAGCACGGAAGGTAAACAGCCGTTGTATTCAGCATCTGGTAAACGAATATTACCAATGATGGATATGTTAATTGGAGAGATGAAACGCGGTGCTGATATTAGCTTTGAAGGAATTCGGGAAGAAGTTGACACATTTATGTTTGAGGTAATATTTTGTTTGTACCTACAAAGTTAACCAGCCACCAATTTCCAAATGGAATTGTTCAGGTAGTGTTTCATTTAAAGTCAGCAAATCCCTAATAGTGATAAACAATTCTAAAATAATTTACTAATTTTCAATACAGTTGATAATTCGAATATTCTTAAAAGAGCTCGTTAACTTTGCATAGGGTAAAATTTGCACATATTACCCTACACAAAGATTGGGTTGTAGCGGTTTGTTTAACGTGCATGTTGATCTATTGGATCTAAGTTTTGGAAACAAATAATATTTAAATTATTCTACAATATAATTAAAATTAATAAAAATTAAATTTTAGTAAAATAATTTAAGTCATTAATTTTAGGGCCATGATACGACTTCAACAGGGTTAACATTTTTGTTAATGTTATTAGCAAACCATCCAGAAATACAGGTAATGGAAAATTAAAAATTTGTCGCTTAATTCTAAGAGAATCTTTGTATCATGTTGTATTTTTTTTTTACCTCTAGAACAAAATTTATGAAGAGCAATTAACGATTTTCGATGATTCAAAACGTAAAGCTACTTATGATGATTTACAAAATATGGAATATTTGGAGAGGTGTATAAAAGAAACGTTACGATTATATCCACCTGTTCCAATTATTGGACGTACTTTAGACGAAGACATTGTACTTAAAAGTAAGTTTTTAAGGGTTTGGATATATTGTCCTCATCGTGAAAATGAGTGATAAGATTGAATGATGAAAATATAATTTTTTTTTGCAGGCAATTATGTCATGCCTCGTGGTATTATGGTAAATATGATGCTTTACGATTTACATCGTAATGCAAAATACTGGCCAGATCCTCATAAATTTGATCCGGATCGATTTTTAATTGATAATTGTTTAAATCGTCATCCATTTGCATATCTTCCATTTAGCGCAGGTTCCAGAAATTGTATAGGTAATAATTTTAGTCTCTTTGCATTTTATTAAATCGGCTGAATTAATTTTATGTTGTGTATGTATTTGCAGGTCAACGTTTTGCAATGTTAGAAATGAAATCATTTGCCTCGAAATTGATACGAGAATTTATTCTAGAACCAGTTGATACTCCCGATACAATTGTTATGAAAGCTGATATAGTACTACGAACAAAAAATCCGATTAGAGTTAAATTTCGTAGACGATTGTAATAATTTATATTTTTAGAAAAATAAATTTTTAAATCCTAGTTTATATTATTTTCCAAACCCTTATTACTTTTCAACGCCAACAGACTTATATTGTTTATAATGATAATTTCTAAAAAACCCAATTCTCTTAAATAACAAATTCAAAAATCGAAAATAGGATTGAATAGGATTCCATTGGAATTTTGAATACGTATGGACAAGATTTAATAGACAATTCAATTTCCTATTCATTCCAATTCAGTTTCAATAGGATTGAATAGGATTTTATCAGAGGGTGGGGGCGTGTAAGATTTTTTAATTCCTTTTATTGTGTCAAAAGAGTAACTAAACGAGTGAGTTAACAATAATATTGTCGTCATATCAGCTATTAATTGTTTATAGTATATTACCAATCATAAATATTTTATAGATAATTTATAATTATTTTTGTATAAAAATAGTATATTTATGATAACTATTAACGGTGTTTAAATATCTACTACGTCTGCTATATTGATTAATAGCCATTGTCAAAACAATTTTAATTACAAAAAACAAAATAGTTTGTTGTTTTTGTACAATAATATTTACAAAAATACATTGTGTTCAAAGCATAAATGTGTTTTTCCGATTTGCGTGTAATTTAATTCAATAAACTATTTATTATTTAGTTTAACATACAAAAAAAAAAGCCGAAAACAAAACTGCGAACGTGCGAACTTCTCAAATTATGAACTGAGTATAAAATTTCAAGTTTGTGGCTTATATAGAAGTATCAATTTCAACTTCTGTAGATACATTAGAGCGAGATTTAGAAAAATTTATAATTTTATGGTTCTGCATGCGCGTAACTATTGGATGGGATAACTCCCCAATCAGAAGTTAATTAAAACATATTTTGAACCATCCATAAACCAAGTGATTCATTTCAAGTCTCTAACCCATCTATTTCATCATATAGTCTAATCTGGGCCTGCGTCTCTCGGATGGAACGTATATTTTTTATTACCAAACTCAGATGATATTATCAATTTTTTCTATTTTTCATAGTATTAAACATATTGACGATAATCGTGGAATTTTCTATTCCTGTAATCGATTATTGGGAAAAAATATTTTTCATTTCGAGCTAAAATATCATTTTCTTTTCGGTTTTTTACTTTAAACTATGTTTTCATCTTGCCAAAAACTCAAAAAATAAACCACATAGCTGGATTCCATTGGCAGTGTCTCCAACCACATACGTCCTTTCGAAAAATGTTGGTGTATATTTTTTGGAACATTCGGTATTGTTTATGAATGATTCTCATATGTGATATTCGTAGATGGTTTTTGTAGTGGTATTAACTTATATTATTATCAAAATAACTAAACATAAATATACGTAAACAGACGTAAACCACGCGATAGGGTTGTGAAACAGTGGCGTATATATATAATAAAATACGTATCACTTTGTAAGCGTATTCATGAAATTTGTTTATCGTCAATAAATATTCATTGTAATATAATAACTACGTTTATTAGATTCCATATATAGATTGTGAAAGGCGTAAAAGCAGGTACTTGCAGTATTTGCAGGGAGGAAAGATACTATAGACTTCAATCTCTGAATCTCAGTGTCTAGAGTGTTTAAGGGGATATTAAAATTATAGATTTTTTGTTATGAAGAATAACAATTTCACCTTCAATAAAATGCCTTAAAAACTTTGTAAAGTTAAAGAAAATTGAATTTTTTCCTGAACAACGACACTGTTTACTACTTTTTTATACTTAACACGATGACGAAAACAACCCCATTTTATTTCTAACACAATTCTTCGTTTAATATTTATTTTATGATTAAGTTGTAGTTCAGGCGCCAAGGACGATAAAAAAGATAAAGTAAAGAGCGATCAGATATTAAGAGCGTAAGAGATACATTTTGTTGATCCATTAACTTATTAACTTTTAAAAAACAATAAGAATATTTTGCAAACAGTAATAATTGGTTTTCCCCAACCAATTGCAGAAAGTATTACAAGAAAGTAATAGCTTTCAATATTAACTATTAATTATATCGAAAAGCGAAATTTTTTTAAATGCATTGTCGTCCTTATTTTGTTTTCTATTTAATATCAACACGAATTATCTAATCGTGAATGAACGAAATCGACCAATTGGGTCCAATGGATCCACACACAAATTTTAAACCGTGATAGAAGAACAATTCAAGAACAAAAACTGTTCGTTTCTTTAAAACAACTTTGGTTGAAACACGTTTTCGTAAACTGCTTCGTTTCACTATAATACGAACTTAAATTCAATAAAAACATATACTTGATGATTAAAAATACATATAATTACACAATAAACACTTAAATGTATATGGATGGATTACATATTTTGTGTATTTTATTAATGCTAATGATTAAACACTATAATTTGCAATTTTCAGTTGTTATAATTAATAAGAATCGAATTCGGTTGTACTATTTATGTATTCGTACAACTCATATTAAAGACAAATAATATTTGTATATGAATGTATTAAAAAATATTTATTTATTATTGTTTTTTACGAGCGATGTCGTTTATTCGAGTCGGTTGTTGTATAGTATCTAATATCGAAAATAATAAATTTCAATTAATAAACTTGTAGAAAGATAACAAATCTAGTATTGTTTTTTCTTGTACAAATTTCATTTGAAATGTATATTTTATTTTTATTTTAACTAACATAAAATATAAATAATTATTAGTCGTTAAATATGTCTTAAATGTTATAATTAATATGTTATTTATGTTTTTTTTTTTAAATAAATAATTAAATATATAATTTAAACAAAATAACAGAAATAGTTTGAAATTAGTTTTCAACGAGTGTTGTTGATCGTAAATAATTTTGAAAATCTTACCGCTATGGAAATTATAATTGATATAATGGAGATTGATCAAAAATAAATGAAAAAGACAAGAAATTTTTGTAGTATGTTTATTTTTTTTTAAAATACAGAAAAGTTAGCAAATTTATGTATTAAAATGTAATAAAATCGTATTATTTTTATGTGAAATGTACGCAATATCAACTACTTTAATGTTATAGCTTTCGTATAGGAGTTCAATAGAATGTACTTTCGGTCAATGAATATTGTAAATCAGATGAATACATCACTTCAATTGAAGCGTCTTTACTTCACGAACATGAATTTGAAGTTATTTTTGAAAAATCTTGAAAAATAGTAATTTTTAAATAAATAAAGAAGGAAATTTGCATAAATGACGTCATACATGTTTATCTCCATAGTGATTATATATAAGGGTTATTCTTCGCTAAGAAATCCTGTTGATGTCCAAGGCAGACATATACGCTTATATACAATTTTCTTTTAAACTTCATTATTTAATTTTTTCATAATTCTTTAAGGGCATTTTAAAAATTTAAGAAATGATCCCTTAGCTGATCTGCTACTTAAATTAAATTTTCAATAAAAAATAATTATATCAATTCTTGACAATTTTCTTAAATGTATTATTATAGGAACAGCTCCTGATTGCGATTAAAACGTTATGATAAGACAAATAATCATCTTTAATCATTGTAAAAGCTTTTCTTGTTTATCAAGGAATCAAATATCTTTACGTCAATTTGTTTCTTCTTCTTTAATCGACTAACAACCATTCTACTTACTTGTAGTGTACGGAAACATCAAAGGCTGACTAAAAAAATGATGTTTAACACAAAATTGAAAGCAAAAACGTATAAAATGTCTGCGCCTACAAGTTTAACAGAACAAATATCGATTACAGATGGGCCAATATTTTATATATCACGTATCTTAGGGATAGCACCATGTTCAATACAGAAAAAAGATGGTCGAAAAATTACATTTAATTTATCGGTTTTATTCTGTATATATAGTTTTACAGTTGCAACTATTGGAGGTAAAAATATGATTCACAATAATTATCATTGATATATACTAATAATAATTATGTCTTGTTTTTGCAGTTGTTTTAGGTACTCTAGGTGTACTAAATGATTTATGGGCTGGTAATAATTCAATTCGATTGAAGGAACGTACTGCACGTATTGTAACAGTCGCTGATATTGCATCAATATTTTTTCTGGCTTGTGTTGGAATATTTGGTGCACCGTTTCGTTTACCAAATATCCGAAAGTTTTACGAAAATTTGGTACAGGTATAGAAATTGATTTGCTTTGACAAACAAACCTTAAATGTTCATCAAAATATGTAAGCAATTAACTTGAAATTTTAGGGATTTTTTATGTTATTTAGGGGGATTAATTTTATCTTTTTTTAACTTATACCTTAGTTCACAAAATCAGTTTTGTGCTGCCCGGACGTAATTAAGTAATATGTAAATTTTTCTAGAGTGGAAATCTTATGAATGTGCCTGGAATAAGCAAATTTTTTAAATTTTCGTAACGATTTTCAATGTACCCCATAGATGATATTGTATGAAACAAAATACAGTATTGACCGTATGAATGTGCCCCAAGCCTGCGTATATAAAAGTACTCCAAAATATTTTTTAAATCTTAAAATGATTGTAAATGTATAAATTTTTATCATATTACATCAACAAGTCAAAGAGATATCCGAATTCAAGGTAGCAACTAAAATCACATTGCTTCAGTATAAAAAATTCTTTCCGCAGCTCACACTGACGAACTATTTTCATAAAATTGAAATCTTTAAATTGTAATATAGCCTAGATAAAGCTACTGTATATATGTGCTACATGTATTCATTTAGCCCACTTCCCCCTATGGATCACAAAAAACCATTTACTAAAACAAAGAAACCCTTAAATAAAACTTGATTTTCCAATTATTGTGACTTTTATACAATTTCCATTAACAGTTTTTGCTACACAAATAGATAAAGCGAAAATTCGAGACTGATAATATTTTTTTCAAAGAGAAATCTTCCAGGAAATAGCGTTCATCGAAACATACAGTTAAACACCAACGAATAGTATGGACAGGCCATTTTTGTAAGCTTGTTTAATAGAATATTTCTCGGATTCTGCCATCGGATCATCCATACTGGATAACTAATTTGCATAAGACGTAGCTACTGATTTTCTTCTCCAGGCAGCTAAGATCGATTTATGACTACTAAAGTTTGTGACTCTAAGGGATTCAGTAATTAACTCTATTCACATGGAAATATGGCCAACTTCTGGGCATGCATCTCGAAACTGCTCTCAATATGATATAATTTTATGAAACTCAGTGATTTGCACTTTCATGATTGCGTGATATTGCTCAATGAGCACCTAAGTGTTCGATTTCAAGTTTCTGCATAATTAAGTCGAGTTAAAGCTCGTCATTTGATTGTAATTATTTTTTTTAGGTCGACAGCTTTTTGTCTCCAATTCCAGTAAAACAATTTCGTAATCTCAGTTACTATTATTTGGGCGCAACTGTTTTATTGGTGACATTTGTTGTGGGTATAGATTTATATGTATGGGTACGATTTGCTAAAATGCAAACGGATGGTGAATTTGTAATACGAAATTATTTACCATTTTATTGTTGTTATTATATTGTTATGGTTTTGGAGTTGCAATTTGCGCATGGAGCAAAACACATTGAATATCGTTTTAAAAAGTAAGTTTTGAATTAATGGTCCGCGAGACTATTGGATAATCTTCTTATTATAATAACATTAAAACCCAATTTAAACTTTGTGTCATTTCGAAACCGCTGGGTTCAAGGACTGGTATTTATTTTAAAAAGTATATTCCTTGTTAAATAATATTTCGAAGTCTGAGCAAAAATCATTTGAAAGCTTTCACTGTTGTTACAGATTGAATGAAAATTTAGCAATTAATGAAATAGAAAGAATCAAAATAACTGATTATAAAAATCTTAAGCAAACATGGAAAGTTTCTGTGAAACCAACATCTTCAACAACGGAACAAAAGCATTTGGGTAGTGTTATAGATTTATTAGCACGTAATAATAAAATTAATGACGATTTGTTTAATTTCAAAGGTTAGTTTTTATAAAGTGACGATTCCTTTTGATAACAACTAACAGAGTTAGTTGTTTAGATAATCGATACATGATTGGTACCCATGTTTTTAATCATTAACATTCATAAAATACTATAAATATCCAGTTTGTAAATACATAACAATATATGTATTGTAATTATATATGTGCTTAATATGTAAATTTGAGATAAAATTGTAGCAAATCCACTAATTTTATGAAATAATGTTACAAACAAAAGTTGTTTGGGTTAAAAATCACAAAAATTTGTTTTTATATTATCTTTTATGATTCAAAAGTTGCGCCATGGATCCATTGGACTCAATAGACAGCCTTTGTTTATTAACGAACTAAAACTCACTTTTTATGTTGAAAATAATCCTCCAAAATTTCCACTTGCGATCTCTTTTTGAGTTACCTTAATGACGTGCACACGGACAGATGGACGTACAAACAAAAATAAAATTTTTTCTGTGCGGTCAATATTTACTAGCGTTACACTAATATATTCTGACATAATATATATGTCGAGTATAAAAAGCATAAAATAATTGTATTATTTATTCTAGAAAATAATTCAAGTGCCAGTATTAAGGATCATGTATTACAATTATGTCGAGTACACAGTACATTATGTGATGCAGTTGTGCAATTAAATGAAGGTTTTGGATTCGTAGTATTAGTAAGTGAATTTAAACAATTCTAGTAAATCAAAATATCTGAATTCCGATCTCGAGTTCAATATTATGGAGAAACTTCCAAGTGATATCACGGAAACTAATTTTGGGTAAAAACCAAGTTGATGTGTTGTTTTTGAGATATCCCCTGAAATTCGATTCGGAAGTCAATATTTCGGACAATTTTCATGCGATCCTTCGAACATTAGCCAGTCAATCGTACATTTTTTGAACTTTTTCACTGAAATAAAACATTGCACGCATATTTTGATAGCTTGAAAAAATTGAAATAAATTTTATATTAATTGCATAAATTTATTTTTAGATTATTTTAATAAGCGGTTTATTGCATTTAATAGAAACACCATATTTCTTATTAATAGAGATAACTGGACGAAATGATCATTTATTTACTATAATTCAACTTGTATGGATTGGAATTCATTCTTTGCGAATTTTTATAGTAATACAACCGGCGAACGATGCAATAAATGCGGTGAGTAAATATAAACTCATATATTTTGCATAAAACAGAATATGCAGCGGGATCGGTAAATATGACTTCCCATTTTGGAGGCAATAACAATAAAAAGGTATAGAAATTTAGTTAATTAAAGAATAATAATGCTGTTATTTTGATATTAATTGATACTAATCATAAAAATTGGAATAGACACTCACAAAGTGAATATTATTTAACAATTTTCATATGATTATAATAATAAGCAACTCAACTTGTCTTTTTGTTTCTTAAATATTAAGGAAGTTTTCTGCAATTTTAAGTATGCAAAAATACACTCTCCATTTATACACCTTATTTTTACTTTAACTGGATAATTTTTATGATTTTTATGTCCATTTCATAAATTTCTACGAATTTGATTCTTTTTGCCTCATTATTATTCATGGCCCGTTTGGTAGACCGGTAACCTATTTCACACGTATTGTATAATTTATGTCTAATTCTAAAGAGAAAATCAGATTAAAACTTCGGACTGGATTATAAAATTACTAATATATTTGTTGAAAACTAAAATATAGATTTACTAATATGGTGAATGTTATTAAATTTTTTTTAGTCTAAATTAACTAAAGTTCAAGTATGTAATTTATTATGTTGTGGAAATTTGGATGAAAAACTACGAAAAGAGGTAAGGAAATTGTTTATCAAAATAACTTGTCTCATCTAAAAAGTATCACTTAATATTTCAGTTGGAAATATTTTCATTACAATTAGTTCACAGAACTGTCGAATTCACTGCATGCGGATTATGCACATTAGATCGTCGATTAATATCAGCGGTAATTAGGACTTATATATTATAGAATAATTATAGTATGCTCACTTTAAATTATATCTGTTTTTAGATCACTGGAGCTGTAACAACATATTTGGTGATATTATTTCAATTTAATCAAGGATAGAAGAATTGATTTTCTATGTATAAATTCTTAACTTTGATTTATGCAGTTTATATAAATCGTGTAATTAATCAATTTTGTGCGTCATTCTCACATTGACTAAAATAGTTTGCGAAAAGTATTTTTAAAAAAATTCAGCAAAAAAATCATTAAACATTCTCTTATGTAATTCCATTAAAATCCAGTTCTTCACAATCACAATGCATAGGTTTTGTTTGCAAAAATTTGTTTTTCAATTCGAAAGTGAATCGGATTACATCGTTGATTGGATTACATACACTAAATTAATTCGCTGAATTCATGACTTCAGTTTAATTTTCGGCATTTTAATGAAGGGAGGCAGTTCCTATTAGCTATATTGAATAATATTGAAATGGTGCATAAGATTCTAGTAAGAAAATAAAATTATAAACAAGAAGAATTATAGTTTTAAGATAAGTTTTGCTTACCGCCAAAGAGTCTGAGATTATATACAGTTGGTAAATACTTACTCTTAGAAATATTTAGATATGTAGTAGCAAAAATACGGCCATATAAGATCATACGATCAATTTTGTGTATTAAAACAAACCTAGTACTTACCCTGATCACCAATGGCAGTATTTTATGTGTTTACCAGTAGTGACCAACAGATGACTTTAGTTATTTAATGCCGGCTATGAATGAGCATCTATATGTATGTTATCAAAGCTATGGGGGACCATCTCTTGATTACTTCTAGTAATAATACTTAATACCGACATTGACATCTGGTGTACAGGGTATGTACTACAGTTTTTTTTAATATACCAAAATTTGACTTATGAACTTCTATGGACATCAGTATTCTGTTTTCTATCTATTTTTGTGGTATAAAAAATGGAAATAATACAAAAATATTGTTTTTTGTAAATAAATTGTGTTATATTTCAAAAGTACATATTTTTTCTCACAACCGCATTTTTTAGGTTTAAAAAAAATTATGTATTATTTAACTTATATACATTTGTTTTATTTAAATAATTAACATTTACTCAATCAATTCCCTGCCGTAAATTCTTTTAGGATTTTGCATTTGATGAATGACAATTTTCTGGTATACAAAAATACAATAATATAAAATTAAATATCATGCAGAAATTTCAAGAACTCGGAAAATTAGAAATTTTGAAAGTACTGGGAAATTATCCGATTCTTGCTATCGTCTTAAGTATTTAAGTACAACTTTATGTTCGTGGTTTTTCGTATTTTACACCAAAATTGTAACGATTTTGTAACGTTATGCACAAAGGTCAGATTTTACAATTCTAAAGAAGTTGTAATCATTTGTTCCAATTTTTTGCAATTATTTTGGGTAATAAATGAAAATGTGATCGATTGGTTATAAAATTCTAAGTAATAATAACGTATACGCTTACACAATACCAGAACTCAATTAAGTTGAGTGCCTGGTCAGGATAGGTTTATACGAAAACAAACGTGAACTCGACGAAGTATTCATTCTCCGAAGCTAGTCAACACATTACTCCTGTGGTTTAAGCGTTTCATTAAAAGGCACATGTTTTAACAAAATGTGCTTTATATTTTTAAAACTTAATTTTCGGGTTGAATTCCAAATTGTCAAGTTTTTAAATTTATTTTCCTCAATTAATTGTTCCCCTACTTTCAATAATTTATTTATCAAAGAATTATTTATCTATTTAATGGAAATTAAAAAAAAATACTGATATAAAAAAAAAAAAATTATAAAAGAAAACATAAAATTTCTAAAATAAAATAATTATTAGAGTTTAATTTAAACTCTACCAATTAATATAATTTACTATAAAAAATTGTCTTATTGTCTTAGTTTTTTTTTTATGCCACTGGACTTGATTCAGTCTTTTCTTAAGTTTTTGTTTTGGATTACGTTCACACAACTTAAATCTTGTTTAACCCACAACTGTATCGATCCATGGTAAAAACTTTTGTATATTTGTATAGACACCTGGTAAATGTTCTCGACCACATCCAATACCCCATGATACAAGCCCAATTAATGTACGTCTACCATCCACTGACATCGTTAATGGTCCACCAGAATCACCTTGGCACGAATCTCGGCCACCCTAAAAGTATACACAAATGGTTATACTTAAAAATAAATTATGTAAAATGTTGGAATTTATGGATGTGTTTTTTGAAGGCATTTTTAAATTATCTCACCAAACTATACCCAATTATTTTAGCGTCTATTATTGTCTTCCTATTAAAGCATTACTAAGTCATTGTATCTTGGAAACAGTGCCACAGAATGCCACAGAGACTCAGAGAAAGAAGACAATCCAGAAAATGTATGGACGATAGAAAAATTGGTAAGATTTCTAGCAAACATCATCCTTAGAATGGTTAGGATTCAGGAATGGTTCAGGAAGTTTTATGGTTCGCATTTCCAGGGATATCAATATGATTAGCAGTATGATAGTAAATTTATCACAATCAATATGAAAAATTGAAAATTGCCGTTGAGATCAATGTGGGTTGTTTAGATTAAAAACTTTTCTCGGAGAAAATTGTAAAAAGTAGTTAAATTGAAGTTGAGTAAGTCAAAAATCATCGGCTTTGTGGCCAAGTGAATAAAGGCACTAGCACAGTTATCCATTTGCCGGGGCAGTTTGATCAATTATGACAAGTAAAAATAATTAAATAAGGGGGCGGTTAATTGATTACACTGTCGTCGCTTGGATAAGAAGGAAGTAACCGGCTCGACTAATAACATAATAACAATTATCACCTTGTGCTAGAATGCATCTTTGCATTCATGTGATGGGGTGTTTTGAAGAAGGTACAGAGGAACAAAAAGTCTAGATATTACGAAAGAGGTTGCCCCTCTTAATATTTTTACTTGGAATGTCTGCTGTTTTAAAAGCTGACCTCGTTTTCGTTCAGAATCTTATAACCATTTGTCACCTTATGTAAAATATATACCAAATAGAAAAGGGAGTAGGGTTTGATAATTAGCATTTTAATTAAAACGTTACCTCCTTATACCCTGCACATAAAAATACATCATGAATAGTTTCACGCCGTCCAGCAGCACGAAACCATCGTTGACAACGCTCATTTGGTATTACTTCTACATCAACTTCTTGCAATACGGAAGGTATCGTTGATTGGCCGTGTCGTGTTCGACCCCATCCAGCTACAGTGGCCATTTTTCCTGACAATTTAAGCTAAAATATTTCAAAAATTAAAAATTAGCTCGTAAAACACTTCCAAAGAAAAACTTACCTGAGGTGCTGGAAGGCAAACTGGCACTATATGCTGTTTAAATCGCACTGGCCGATCTAATCGTACTAATGCTAAATCGTTTCGAAAATCAGTGGGTGAATATTCTGGATGTACTTCCTTTCGTTCAATACCATACTCTTCGTGCGGTGCACGCTCTGAATCTAAAGAACTTGCTGAGTTATCGTTTCCAGAGTTTCGTACATTCCATTCTCCTAATCGTACACGCATCGCACTATTTGCTGTGCTAGAAACAGAAAGAAAAAAATATTATAAATTCTGATAATTTTTGAAACTGTCAAATTGGTTTTGCTCATTTAAACTAACGTTGCAACGCAATGAGCAGCTGTGACCACCCATCGATCATTCAACAATGCACCACCACATGAAAGTTTCCTACTAAGAAAACCGGTTTTAATTAAGGCTGCTTGCCATGGATGTGAGCCCCAACCAGTACTATGACCACCAACAATTCGATTACTTCTCGTATATAATTCTCCACAACCTGAAACAATTAAAATCGATCGCTAAATTAATTTTGTGGTGATTATCTATTATATGGTATTAATTTAAAGATAAGTTGCTAGAAGATTAAGAAAGCAAATAGATGAGTTTTCATTGGCTAGAAAAAAATTTGATGACAGCTGAAAAATGAGTAAAGAATTAAAGTATTATTTGATTTAAAGATTTATAAAATAGAGTAAAAATGTCAGATGGTGTTTTGTTTTAGTTTTGCTAAAGTGTATTATTTTTATTGTATTAAGTTTTGGATAAGTGTTATCGGTTTCAAACGGTAGAAGCATTGCTCTTGAATTTACTTTGTTGGCTTAAGCGGTAGACAATTTTGACGATGAGTCGATAATAATAATGGATTTGAAATTATGAAATGATAATAGTTCTTTAGAGTGCAAGCTTCTTATTATAAAAGTTTTAAAAATAGATTGAATCTGGCTAACGAATCTCCATTAGATTACATGTAAAATGCGATTTAGAATGGAATAATGACGTTCTACTAAATTTTCATTCGTCCTGTTGCATTTTTACATATTTCCCAAACATCCTTAATTGTATACTTTTATTTTTCTGGCTTCGGCTACTTCAGCTATATAGCCATTAGCCAAAGGGAATTATCATTTTTATACAACAACAGTACACAGTATTGCTAAATGGTCACCCATTCAAATACTGACTGTGACTGTTGTTGCTTAACTTTATTGATTGGTCAAAGTCTGTAATTACGTTACGTCAGTCCGAGGTTGTGTCAGAAATAATGTTTTATACTAATATAAAATAATTATACTTTTATCAAAATGCTCACAAGTGTTTAAACGATTATTATTCAAAAACTTAATACAAGAAAAATATGAAAAGAAAAACCATATTGAAAAAAAAATGGAAATAACCAAAATGTGTGTATGTGAGAATATTAAAGGGTATATTATATGTTTGCATATGAACCTTTGTATAAATATTTGTTAGTATTGAAATCGTAACTTGATGGCCGATGATTATAATTATGATTACTCATAGATGTTGAAGAAGGACGATCCAAATACGAAGTTGATGGATTATTATTATTAATGTTAGTAGGTTTATTATTGTTATAATATCCATTTCCATTATTTGACGATGATGATGATGATGATGATGAAAATGATGATGTGGGTGGTTTATATCGATCAATATCATCATAATAAATTTGAGGTTTATTATTAAATGGTTTCTCGTAAGGTTTATCATAATAATTTGGTTTATAACCATTATTATTATTATTATTATTATTATTATTATCAAAATCGTAATTATGATTAGATGGTTTATATGGTTTATGGTAATAGTCTGGTTTGTTGCCACTAGAGGCGCCACCATTAATTCCTCCACCACCACCACCACCACTGTCTTCTGGTATATAATTGTTATCTGGACGTAAATCTGGTGGGAAATAGCCAACCAAATGGATTATGTCGCCTAAAAATTAATTTATATTTAGGAAATAATCTATTATTTATGAAAATTGTAGAAGTTTATGATAAGTTTTTGAATCCTGAAATAAAAGTTATAATAATTAGTACCTATCAATAATGATTTACTGGGAATCTTTGTTACAATATTGGGAACAATTAGGTTACAATATAGAAAAAATTATAAAATCTTCTTTGTATTTCAAAAAAATGATAACAAAACAACAATAATATATTTTGTTTATAGGATCTAGTTGCAATTGAAAAAATTAAATGGTGTTAATTAAAATAAAATTATTATTTATTAACTTTCTCTTTAAGTAAGAAAGTAAAAATGATTGTACAAATTTAATATTACTACTATTATAGTTTTTAACATTTTTTATTCAATGAAAGCAAACTATTTAAAAATGCGTAAGGTCGCCAAAAATAGATAAATAGGTTAGAAAGATCATAACATAATATTTATAATTTGATAAATATTTTCAGAAAATATTGTAAGTTAGTGTAGGATAATTTGGAGGTAAGTATTTGGTCCTATCACTCTCTTGCAACTTCGCCTTACTTATAATAAAAATGATAAAATACGATTTTTAGACATAGATATTTATTGGACTACAACACGTGTATAAACCTAAATATTTCGTGAAGGATATTTTCCCATCATCTAATTCTGTGACACAACACTAAGATAAAATGAAATTATAATAAGAGGGGAACCGCAGCTGCATCCCTTACAATACGACTCGACACGACTTACAAGTGGTATCGTGTTAAATTCGTATAAAGGTGATAGTTCAAACGATAGTGCTCCGACAGAAGATCCAGTACTCTTATCAACTGTACTCTGACCAGTTTCAATTGGTAACAATTAAATGGATTGGCTGTGGTACTAAACAACTTGACGGGTCACGTCCGGTGAAGTCCCAGTAATCAAGTCGAAGCCAGTCTATAAACCCGCATAGTAGATAAAGTTCCGGCCAGCGACCCATCCGTGTGGAGATCCAGTCCGGAAGTGGGCAAGAAAAATTAGTTCATCGACATAACACAATATAGTTTCAATTTGAACAGAAAAATCATTTCAATCAGTCGTTTTACATTATCTAAAAAGTGAATCTGCTATCGTAATTTAAAATCATTTATGGGAAATGATAATAAAACTTTTTTTCTCGCTTTTAAGTCGAATGATATAATTATATTGCGTTTTGTTTTATTTAGTTAACGAGCCAGAAAAAAATAAAGATTTCTGTGCAATTTTTAGTTTAAAAATGGTTAGGAAATCACCATTATTGTTGTTACACATTTAATTTTGTAATACAATTAATAAATAAAATAATTACAACTGAATCCACGATGATGTATTCTAGTGAATGATTTTTATATATTAAAAAATTTCTGTCTTTTTTTTTTCGGCCTATCTATTATGAATATCTAGACTAGGTGCTTCTTCGTCATGGTGTACGAATTAGATACCAATAGCATTTTTTTGATGTCTAAAAATACATCGCCATTCACTTTAACAAAATTTTTAATTTGATTGACATGTCAAGAAAACTTATTTTAATTATTCTAATATTAATTAATTTTAAAAAGGAAATTTTGAGGCCGATAAATAACATGATTCTTCCTTTATCACAGTGTGTATCATCTTCTGTGTATGAAATAGTTTAATCCATGATTTTTTCTAGATTTTTTAGATTCAAATTTGAATCTTGACCCCGTTGTGAAAAGTTTAATGAAGTAAGCTTAATGGTAAGCAACACTAACAGTAACGCAGCTTAATGGTAATGATGCCCAAGCGGGGATTTTTGGATATAGTCGAGCATGTCAGATTCGGATATTAGAGATATTTTACCCCTTGCTGAGTACTTCTACTAAATCATCGCTTTCTTTATGGGTAGCCGATCAAAATATTAAAACGAATAAATCGATAGTTGGATTGTATCGAGCGCGTCAGATTAAGATATGGTAGGTTGATTACGTATTGAAAACTGACGCAGGTGGCGTGTCTTTTTTACAAGTTTGTGACCCTCTCATTCTCTTGCGTTACGCTGAACTCGTCAGATTAGTAATATGTACACTTTTCAGCACGTAATCATCCAACAATAGCTTAATCTGAAGCGCTCGATTATATCCAACAATCGATTTTACCGTTTTGCTATTCTAATCTGCTAGCCTACAGTGCGACACCATATAGAGAGCTAAGATTTAGTGAAGTTACTTAACAAAATATCTCCCATATTCTACTCTGACGTGTTGGAGAAAAATCCAAAAATCCCCACTTGGGCTCCCTTACCTTTTAAGATTTTGGAATAAAGCACAAATAATATGTTAATAATTTATTGATGCAACTAGAAGTATTTTCCTCATAAATTGATATTCCTTTGCAATTCCAATTTTTAATTGATCTACACCATCAAGATATAATTTAACAACATAAAAAATTTGTAGAGTTACCAATCAACAGATAATGATCTCTTGGGTAGAACTAAATCTATTCAGAAATATTATTTCAGATATAATTAAACTAAATTACTTTCTTTGTAGAATAAAAAATAAAATCATTAAATGAATAATTGAGTAAAAAAAATCTTATATAACATTTTTTACATAAAACAATAAAATTTTTTAATTTTATACTTAAAACTTGTTAAACAATTGTTCTTAATTTTTGTATTTATTTATATTTTTTTTGCAAACTTTCATTTGCAAAAAAAATATAACAATATGTTATTTTCTGTCTTTCTGCTGTTGGAATATGAAATTTTTACAAATGGTTAAGCACAATATTCATAAATATGTTTATTTATATATTGTTACTTTTTTTTTGTTAACAATTTATAATTATGTACCTATTGCATTTGTTTATACAAATTTCATTATATTTTAAGTACAGTTATTTAAAGTAGATATTAATTTTTAAAAATTTAAAAATTAGTATAATTTATTAGGACCTGCGAAATACTTCAAGGATAAGTAAGTAATACAAGCATTAATCGTTTATTAAATATTACAAAATGTACTAAAATACCGGATGTGACAAAATCTGGTTGTATAGTTGTTGTGATATTAAAATGTATTTAATTAAATTAATAATAATTATTGTATTTAAAATTATTTATTTTTGTTAGTAACATTCATTTATTTCGTTCTTGTTAAATTAATTTAAATAAAAAAATTAATAAAAATAAATAAATAATGACTCATAAATAAAGCCTTAAGGAGTTAGTAGTCTTCTCCAGTTGCTTGTAATTTAAAAGTTTTGAAATTATTATTTCTGAATTTATTTATAATAAGTTGGGCGGTGAACGATAAAAAAATGCAAGGATTTTCTAAAGACTGTATTTTTTATATTATGATACGTTTATGGTGTAGAGAAATAATCTGGTGACAGGCAGTACGATTCCTTAGCGTTTACCGGAGCGGGCATTATCATGAAATCCGTGTACGTTGGAACTACTTTCTAAAAGGTGAAAAGTGAATTACGAGCAATATATTAACTAAATATTAGGTTTAAAATTAATGAACTGTTATTGTTTTTTAATTGTAATTATAATTTAAATGATAAATTTTATCAAAACACTGATTTGCAGTTTTTTTATATTTTTGCATTTGTTGTCAGAAACCTTAAAAAATCGAAGAAAAGTTCAAAATTTTTTATTGGCGGTTAATGGACTTGCTAAGATAATTTAGATCTAAAAAATTCAAAAATATTATTTATTTAACGATTGGTCGACTAGTTTTCGAGATATTGCATGAAATACATCCGATAAATCGGCGCCTGAATCAGATTTCTATCGATATCTCAAAAACTACGCATCCAATCGTTAAATAAATGTTATTTTTGAAATCTGCGAGTTGAAAATACCCTAGAACATATATTTTATCCAAATCGTGACAAAAAAATTTTTTTAGATTTTCTCGATTTTTTCAAAGGGGTACCCCTTAAAAAATGCGAAAATTCGAAAAAAAAATTTTTTATCCGATCTCAAAAAAAACAATGATCATAAGGGTAGTTTGACCCGTAGATTCCAAAAATAACATCTATTTAACGATTGGATGTGCAGTTACTGAGATATTATCAAAAAACCGATCCAGAGCCCGATTTAGCGAATGTATTTCATGCAATATCTCAAAAACTCTTCGACCGATCGTAAAATAAATGTTATTTTTGAACTTCCTAGATCTTAAATATCTTAGAAAATCTATAAACAGCGAAAAAAATTTTTTGAAGTTTTCGATGCTTTTTTAAGGTTTCTTATAGAATCACAAAAATACCTCACGTTAAAACAATCACCAAAAATATTCTTATCGACAAAATTCACCATTTAAGGGTAAATCAAGATTCAAGATTCACTAAATTTTATTAAATTTTCATGAAGTATAAGAGGAGAAGTACATACTGAGTGTACTTTAAGATTGACCAGCAACAAAAGCTTAAAACTGGACCAAAACCCCAAAATGAGCTTTAGAAAACACTGAACATTTGTAATCTGATCATGACTACTCTGTTGATATTATAAAATTACAAAAAAATGTCCAGACTTTTCCAAATATCGCGATATAATAACAAATAATATAACCAAGATAACAACCAAAAGAGTTAATTTAAGGAGATTTGCATAAATGACGTCATACATGTTCAACTCTATAGTGATTGTATATAAGGGTCATTCTACGGTAAGAAGGCCTATCGATGTCTATGGCACTTATATACACTTTCCTTCAATATTTATGATAAATAATGCATAATACTTCTCGTACTATATTTATTTTATCTAAATGGCAATAAGTTCCAAAAAATACGATATCGATATCATTTCTGATGGTATTTTATGTTTGATTTTTTGAGTTTGAAAAATATGAACAAACTTACTGGCGTTAGGTAATAGAGTTGCTTCTGGACGATGCTGACTGGAACTCGAAGATGTGTCACGATCTACACAACATGCCCATATCATACCACCAGAACATAAATCTAATGGTCGTCCACCACCTAATACACAACTTATACTTAGCCCACATTCAAAGCGTGCGCCTCGATATCGACATGTTTGTGGTATCACTGAAACAAAATAACAAAAAATTACATAAACCAATTATTCAAATCTAATATTAAATTAAAAATATAATTTAAATTAATTCAAGGAAAGTTTTATAGAATGCAAGATATCTAGGTAAATCCAATTTAAACCTTGGAGCTTGATGGTGAAGCAAGAATGGAACGAATCAGCGTAGGATCCAGGGAGGGTGCAACGGGAACAGATTGGCCAGGGATTAAGCCAGTAGGGGATACCTGTTGCCGGATGCATTAGTCATATGATAGATGTCTTATGTTTGTTGGCAGGAGTGGGGGTGGGGCACAGGACGCCATTTTTGCATTCGTGCTTGGTGCAAAAACAATTATGAAAAATTTGATACATGAGTTAAATTGTTTTTAAGTTTTATGGACTTGATCACGCTATTAAATTACAGCACGCAGTTTCTTTTTATTTTGGAGATGTCATGGGCGTAGAGGCTGATTTATTGCGATCTTCAATATTATTTTTAAGAGTTACACACTTTAGATTAAATATAATATATGTATTATGTATTTCAAATATATATATGTAAAGTATAATAAAATTCAGCAAATTGCATTCGTTGTGGCGAGTAAAAAATAATAATTGTTATAAATAATGAAAAAACAATTTAAAAAAAAAAACCTTTGAGAATAAGTAATTATTGCATACTGTTTTATCCTTTAAACGTTATCATATTATATTGATTGGAAATTATTAATAATGCAAAACGCAAAACTCGTTCAAAAACTGTTGGCAACCTCTTCAAAAAATTTTGATTCATGCCTTTCTACAATTTCTTAATACGTTAGTAATTAAAATACCAGGTGTCTATCCCTCTTTGGTTTTTAATCGACAGTGATGAACTTACGCCTAGGCCCATGTAATATACATTCGTATTACATGGACAGCGTATTTATACAAAAAAGATTAAACTTTTAATGGTAATTTTATGGCAAGAAATTGTGTTTATTTATTTTTGTGACCTTTTTTATTTAGAAATCAATATTTTGAGGTACATTTTTAAACATACTAAACTATTGAAATTATTAGGCTTTGCGATTTTTGATTCATAAGATAAAATAGAACACCAAACATCGGATATCGAATAGAATACTAAAGATATAATTTATTGGATAATGATAAATTGCATGTATTTGTATCCACAGACAGATATAATTATCATTTATTATCATTATTTTAATTTAGTTTCATTTTAAAAAATAAATCAAAAACGGGTTCTAGTTAATACAGAAAAAAAGCTGTATACAAAACTAATTTATCCTGTATTATTAAAATAACACTTTATTTAAATTTATGAGTTTTTATATTAAATAAATCGTTGGTTCTTAAGGAGGATTGAAACATAATACTGGAGCACCATAATACATTATGTAAAAATTTTTCAATTTTCGTGCCCAAAAATACTTATCCAAATGTTGGAAAATTTGGTAGGCACAATATTGTTAGGACAACGAAGACTCTTTCTTAACCAAAAAAAAAAAAAAAATAAACATTTTATAATATAAAATTGCATTTTGATTTTAAAATTTCTATTTCAATTACGACAAA
The DNA here is from genome assembly GCA_020423425.1 of Chrysopa pallens. Classification (NCBI taxonomy): domain Eukaryota; kingdom Metazoa; phylum Arthropoda; class Insecta; order Neuroptera; family Chrysopidae; genus Chrysopa; species Chrysopa pallens. The sequence goes on along the minus strand of CM035595.1, from coordinate 23,951,880 downwards.
AACTCTTAGACAAAATATCCATATTCATAAATATAAACAAATTATTGTTTTTATTATTCTCATCTATTATTAAATAATAACATTACCATTGTAAATTTTCAAAATGATGTTTAAATTTTTAAATAATGTTTAAAATTTCAAGCCTCTTTTTTTTCTTTTTAAATCTATAAAATTCCTCCCGAATAGAATAAAGAAAAAATAAATCCAATTAATAAAAAAATGTATTCAGTAATATGTGTTTATAACAAAAGAAATATTCTTAAAAAAAAAACACATCACGTATAATTTATTAAGGCTGAACTGGCATGAAATTTTACACTAAAATTGATTGAAAAGTGAAATTAAAATTTATATACTCATCTATGAAAAAATTTATTCGTATATAATTTATATATTATTGGTCAATTAATGCGTGTGCATTTTTATGTGATGATTATTGAAATTTTATGAAATTATTAGTAAATATTTAATAAAATCATTATTTTATTTATTATATTAATAATGCATAAAATTTAAATTATTATTATTATTAACTATAAGAAAATAATGATAATAATAAAATTGATATAATTGTCAAAGACCGGAAGAAAATTACATATAGAACCAAATGTTTTTTTTTCTTATAATTTAAGTTCGTTGACTGTTTTTATATTATAATAACTTAAATTTATATTAATTTTTTTAAACTCATGCTATTGAACTTAAGGATTTTCCCAAGAAAATTGGTAGGATTGTTCTTCTTTTAAAGTGTGTGTGGAAGTAATTAATATTAATTTTATTAATGTCATTGTATGTACATTATGTCTGTAGTTAAAAGTTAATAACTCTAGTTATATCTTAATGTGCTCTCATTTTTTTATCGTGTTTTTGTGGTGTCTAGCGTTATATTCTCTGACTTTTTTAGATTTAGATCGGTCTGTTTATAAAAGCTTTAGGTGTATTTAATTTGTTTTAACTTGTTTTCTTTGGGATTTATAGGTTAATTATTTTCAATATATATCGCTTGAAACGAAATTTTTATAATTTATGGATCAAAATTACTTTAAAAATATAATTTGTAGTATTTTTGATTGTCTTGAACACTACGCTCACAATAATAAATTTTTAATCACATTCGTTTCAATTCTTACTTTATATTAATCAAATTAATGAGACCTATTGACTTATTTTGAAATTCAGTAATAAACTAAATCGTTGAATTGTATCAGTTTACTTTAAATGTGATATAATTATTGTCAAATGTGATTGCATGATTGTTTGAGTGAAAAAATTCGACATAATTATATAATAAATTTAAGTCTCTATTTGCAATAATTAATTATTTAACTTAGGCATTGTTATTTCAAATAATTGAAGCACTTTAAAATTACCCCATGTGTCTTGTGTTACATTGTTTAATTATCTGTAATTTAATATATGAAGGATTTAATCGATAAAGTGGATATTTTTCTAACGATGTTACTGCTAAAAATAAGTGTCATAACTGGCATTGAAGGCCCCAAGACGTAATGTTGATTAAGACTTAAAATGTGAATGGTACGTATATTTTAGAGGCAGTTGTCATAGACCATAAGCATTACCTGAAAGGAACTTTTTAAAGAAGAGATTAAAACGATTCCCAGCTTTCTTCCATGAATTAACTAGCCTATTAACTTGGACTACTTCGACTAAAAGATTTGATTATAATTGTGTTTAATTAAGTCATGACACACAAGTGGGACTAAATTTAGAATAAGTAGAATAATTAATTCATAATTAAATACAAAATTTAATAAAAATCATTTTTTTATTTAATTAATACCGTGTTTATTCACATGCAAACGTAATAATTTTTTATTAAAAATTATAATAATTTGTTATTAAAATCAAAAATAAGTTATCTCATCTCTATAGTAATTATACATAGGATTCTACGGTAAGAAGTTCCATGGATGTCCATGGCACTTATATACATTTTCCTTCAAAATTTAAGATAAATAATGTTAGTATGCACAAATTATTTGATTGTGAATAAAAATGTTACAAATTACATTTTTATAAAAATATTTTTGTACGAATTTTTCATAGAAAATAACCGCTTATCGTAGAATTATCAATAACATTTTTTTTTTGCACAAAAGTGATGGAAAATAATCTTTTAGAGCCTATAACTTATTCGTTTTTTAATCAATTTTGATTAAATTTTTCGAAGTGTGTTTAGTATTGCACCTAGTTTTCCATTTGGATGGGTTAAATAGCAAATTTTATTTATTTCATCTTCACCTATTGTTATTCGTTTCACGTGAAATGAATCAAAACAATAACGTTAACATGTAAACTGCCTGAAAACGTTAATTTGAGCTATTAAAATCATTTTTAAAAAATAATTGTATTACACACACACATAATTTTGTGTACCCAAAAAAAAAAAAAACATATTTTATAATAAAAATATGTAAGACATCATATCATAGTACTATAGTGGAAAAAAGTAGAGTAATTAGGCTCATTATAGCAGGTAAATTTTTATATAAAGTGACCTTGATGACAATCATTAGCCATACAGGTGCAATTAAAAAAGTATTAATATCATTCTGAGAGATTTATTTATATAGTATTATATGATTTATATAGGATTCCATAACCGCTATTTGCCGTATTTTTACTTTCTGCCATTCATTGTTTAACTGGCATCTTTGGGAAACATGTAGAACCAATGCTACATCCAATGATAAAATTACCGATACCTTTAAATATAAAACATCTGAACGATTAAAAACAGTTCAATTTAACAATTTGCGATTCATTGTGAGATTAACAGATCAATAACTGATAAAAAATGTTAATTGTATCTGGTTGATATTGACATTGAAATAATATTTCTAACATTTTTTCCGAGAATTGATTTTAGTTTTTAAACATTAATTAGTTTTAACGTTATGGCCCAGAGGTAGTCTCCAGGCGTATTTATTTTTTGATTTTTACATCTATCAAAACATCAGATGCTTACATAATATTTTTAAGACTTTTTGCGAAGAAATAGTGAACGAATCCCATTCGAAAAGTAGTGTGCCAAAAGAGTGAAGAATATTAAAATGACGTTTTCTGGATTATTTCTTTCCATTACTTGGTTGAATATCAAAGAAAATATAATTATTTGTTCAATTTGTTCAAAATGAAAAAAAAAAATTGTTGAATAATAACAAAAAATTATTAAACTGTAATTATTGTTTTTTTGCAAATAGAAATAATTATTCATTTAAATTTTTTAATAAATTTTCAGAAATTTCCTATGTTTAATCATATACCATTCACAGACCTATTTATCTATATATATATATATATATATTAATACGTGAAAAATTTCAACCCCATGTCAAAAAAATTGGGCAAACGGAGGAGTATAAAATTTGCCACACTTATTGTTTATATAGAGAATGACTAGAGAATGCTAATATTATTTTAAAATTATACATAAAAAATACATTAAATCAGTACAAAAGAAATAATACACACATATATTTAAGATGTGTGGCGTATATTACACACACCATTATACACACGCGTATTCACTTTTTTGTTTTATATACTGTGTTGTTTAAAAGCACGCATGTATACTGTTTTGTTTAAAACCAGGCATATATACTGTTTTGTTTAAAGGCAGTGAGATTCACTTTTGAGTGAATTTGAGCTTCCGAATTTCAACCGCTGTAACGGGACTCTAGTATTACCAATTTATAAATATTTCGTAGCAACAAAAGAAAACAATTTGATGAACAATGCCATAAGAAAAAATTTAATTTCGATTGTGACCCAATTGTATGCATATAGGAAATTTTCCAAATAAAAACATTTCTAAAAATTAATCTCATAATCTATTTCCTATTTTATTTTAATAAAAGAGAAAATCTTAATACACATTAAAAAAAATAAAAAAACTAAATTATTTTCAATGAATAACAATAATAATAATTATATTTTATTAAATTGTAACACAAAATGGTTTTGAATAATAATAAATAAAAATTATGATATATATGTTTTTTATTTATTTATTTTTTTATTAAAATAAAGAATTAGAAACTTTATATGTACACACTAAACTAAATAAAAAAATATGAAATATTAAAGTTATGATTATTTATTAATAACTTTTTAATAAAAATAAACAATAATTAATTAATATGTTAAATAGATATTAAGAAAAGATATCAACTATGATGCACTTGTACCATTCATTCTACACACACACACATACTCAAAGAAAGTAGAAAGTATTTTATCATAAATATTCAATATATAAGTTAATCTATAATTAACATATTCATTGTAATAATTATAAGCATTTATAATACTGGATATTTAATAATACTAATTAAATTCATTAAAATCATCAAAAATTTTCCAGAAGAGCTAAGTAGTCCTTTGGATTTTTAGAAATACTGAATCATTTATTCACCGACTTCAAACAAAGTGAAGGTTCTTATTCTTAAGTTCTATATTCGAGAATAGGGAAAATTGATTACACTGTCGTCGTTTGGAAAAGAACGATGTTGGCGGCTCCAGCACCAACATAATAGCAATATAATTATCACCTTGTGTTAGAAGGCATCTTTGCTTTCAGGTGATGGAGTGTTCTGAAAAGAGGGTATAGCGACTCTTACCTTTAATAAACTCATATCTCCATTGGATACTCAGGTAAAAATCGATACGTGTCGTTAAATAATTGTAAAAATGTAACCTTTGATTCTTATGCAAAATATTTAAACCACGAATTCCGTTAGTTAAAGAACTGAGCAATAAGCTTAAAATCTATCGCTCTTGATTTAAGAATGGCCAGTACATGTTTCTCAAAACATGTGTTTTACAATTACGAAACAGTGGATATGTTATAACTCATAAATCAATTAGATTGAAGTATTCTAGAAGACTTCAGGCTCCACTTTAGGGTGAGTGAAAAGCGCTTATAGACACCGATAGCAGGCGAATATCATATTTCAAACAAAAGTGCAAATTCAATTAAAAATTACTTTTCTTTGAAAATCGAATAACATAGTCCTTACAATAAAAATGTGACCAAATTCATTAAGTTACAAGGCCTCCTGAAAGTAGAGCTACTAATGGGCAGTTTATTCGAGAAGCAGGCATTATCAACATGCCGAAATACAATCACTTGAAAACATAATAGGCTGGATATATAAGAAAAGTAATTGGGATTCAGAAGAAAGTTTTGATATTGTTTTGATTTTCTCACTCTCTTTATTTATTGGACCACTGAACACGAATTTGAAGTTTTTGGGTAAAAGTTTTGCAGGTAAATTTGGACACTTTTTTCAGTTTTTGGCCTACATTTCAGAAACGATGCGTTTTTTCAACAAGCCCATGCTATACAAAATTAAAGTTGTCGAAATTTCCTTAAGTTCTCATCTATATTATTTTTTTGAAGACTATCCGTTACGCTGCTAGATACTTGGCTGGATACATTAGAAAAAAAATTGGGGTTAAGAGAAAATATTTGATTTTCTCATCCTTCATATCTTTTGGGCCACTTTTTTCAATTTAAGTGTTATAAAAATAAATATAAACCAAGCGTTTAATTAGCAAACCCATGCTATACAAAATTAAAGTAAGTAGAATTTCAAACATATAGTATATTAAATGTTTTTTGGAAGGCCAAACCGTTTCTCCACTAAAAATGTCTTCTGAGATATATACCGAAAACTGAAAAAAATGTTATATTTACTCAGAAAACCAAGTTCCAGAAAATGTTTTCCCGAAGATTCGTGTTCAATGAAAGAATAGGGAGGGTGTAAACATAAGAACTATAGCAAAACTTTCTTTTGAGAATTCTAATAAACCAAGCCGTCAAAGAAGCCGAACATCGAATGGCCTTTGAATATTTAAAAGGGGAAATATATAAAAAAGAGAAATTAATGTCAAAAGAATGGGTCATTTTTAGATTGGTCTTCAATATTTTCTCAAAACAAACACAAAATCAACTTACTTCGACCCAACATTGAAATTAATGGATCATCATAATTTAATCCTTGCACTGGCTTACGCGTTAACGCATCCAACAATAATAATTCTTGCGTTTGACGTTCATTTGGACCAGAATCCACATTTGTCACCAAACAACATAACATTAAAATAAATATTACAATAAAAATATATCCACAATTAAATAACATTCCACAACACTTTTTCCCAATCACAATATCATCTCTATGATTTCGTTGCATTTTTTTTTTTGGTTTTTCGAAAAAATTTCCGAAATATATTAAAAATAAATTTAAAAAAAAATTAAAAATAAATAAATAAAAATTTACTTGAATATTTGGTTTCGTTTGTTATAAACACAAAAAAAAATCTAGATGAGTGAATTTGTCATCAATTGGAGCATTGAATGCAACTTAACGTATATTAAATTTGTAACAATAGCGGTATTATTATTTTCAACATTGCGTCGTACATCAAAAAAATGGGAAATCACTTTTCAAAAAAATTATTTTTCGGAAGACACAAAATATCACAGTTTTGGTTGCACATTTTTTGTTGATTGTAGAGCACTTGTATCTAGATTTGAATGACAACAATTATGTTCTTCAACAGCGCGATGTTTTCTGTTTGTTGTGCAGCAGTATTGTTGCGGTTTTTTTTTTATTATTCAGTGCACACAGACACAGTAAGTTGGAGTATGATAGACCAACTGAAGTTGTTTGTTGGTGGCATTGAAATTACTTTGTTTGTTTCACGTCGATGTTGTTGTTTTGTGTATAAATCGGAAGTATTATAACTTCTTGTCAAGTAAAAAAGAAGTATTTTATCATCCATATACTTTGAAGATTTCTCAAGCTCTCCATTACTGTTTTTTTTACAATTTTTCGATTGTAATACAAAAATAAAAATACACGGACTTGTAAATCAACATTCCAATTGATATATATTTTCAAATTTTTTTCTTAAGCAGAACTGGAATTCGATTACCAATGAACATTGTTGTATCAGATTTTTAACGGTCATTAGAGTCCTTGAAGGATAAAATTATAAATTTATTGGGAAATCATTTGCAAATTTTTTTTTTAAGAAAAACTGAAATTTGTTTATCTATAAACGTTTTTATATTGTCCTGTCAGATTTTTAACGGTCATTAGAGACCTTGAAGGATATGATTATGAATTTATTGGGAAATGATTTACACATTTTTTTTAAGACGAACTGAAATTGGTTTATATATAAACTATTAACATGGTTATGACCGATTATTTATCGGTCATTCGAATCCTTGAAGGATATGATTATGCATTTATTAGGGAATTGTTTGCAGATGCTTTTTGTTTAAAGAAGAACTGGAATTCGTTTACCTATGAATTATTCACATTTTTTCGTCAGATCATTCGAATCCTTGAAGGATTATGAATTTATTAGGAAATCATTTACAGTTATACCAAAATTGATACAGTTTTTCAGACAATGATTATTTTGATAAACTTTACAAGAAACACATTTTTTATGAGATTTTTCGAGGATGAAATTATAATTTTACTAGAAAATTCGAATAAGAAAGTAATATCTTAGATACCTCAATCGGTTACAGAAACAATTTTGTGTGGTACCAGGAGAATATGATAGCCAACAAATTTGTTTAGTTTCTTCTTTTTTTTAAAACTAAATTGCTGTAATTATTATGTAAACTGTTATTGTAATTCAGTAAATACGTTATTATAATTTAAGAAATTTTGAGAGTGTTTATTAAGCTCACGTGTATACATTAGCAATATAAGGCCAGGTATTATTTAATACCTCAAGCCACTACGTTTTTGTTTTCTGGTAGCTAATAAAAAAAAAATTTTTAATAAAAAAACAAAAAAACAAAATCAAAAACGGTTGCAAACGAAATGCCATTTTCGTCCTTTTGTCTGTGTGTAAGTAAAATTTGATTCATTTATCAATTCATCTGTTTCCGATTTTAAAATTAAACCTTTATATGTAAATGGGATGTTAGTTCAATATAATGACCAAAAATAATACAAAAATAATTTCATAGATAGCGTTGTAAAAATTAATTGTATTTACTTAATTCACTTATTTACGCTTCCACCATATTTTCATAAAAACACTTTTTATTCTACAATATTCAAAATTCTAGAAAAAATCCTTTTTTTTTTTAAACATATCTTATACTATTATATACCATAAAACTAATTAAAAAAATTTGGAAAACGGTTGACCCTAAAGGTCATCCCTGCAACTTCCCGCTAATTCTATACCTGAGCACTTAAAATTTAACATATTACAATATTTTGGAGCTCTACGAGTGGGATTCCCCAAGTGAGACTAAAAATAGTACCTTCTAAAAATACGAGCATCTTCTTAAAACTATCAAGTAATAATTTAAAACAATTCATTCAAATTTGTTTTTCATTTTTATTATTTATTATTTAAATAAGTGAAAGCATTTTTTTACAATATAATGTTTTTTTTTTTTTCTCTTCACTACGTGCATTTAATTTATAATTATACACCTAATTATTTATTCAATATTTTTAGTTATAGTTTTTTTCTTGAAGTTATTATTATTATTATTATCAAAATGTGAAACAAAAAACAATGATAATTGTGTTATTATTGGAATGTTTGTATTTTAATTTTGTTTATTTTTAGTTTTTGTATTTACAAACATATAATCCAAAAATAAAGTATATGTTGTTGAAACGAAAATTTGTTTTTTTATTTTTAAAAAGTCTTTCACTTTTATTTGATGCAGTATTTATAAGATGCGGAGCGGATTGACATTGACCATGTGGTGAGGCTACTTCAGAGTCATTTACCTACTTTTATTCAAGTGACAACTTATTAAAGCTAGTGGATGATTTGCGTAACGGTCTTTCTGTAAGGCTTTTAATTTTTTTCAGTGATTGTCTTTTTCAATTCGCAGGAATTTTCCCGGCAGGTAATCAGTTTTTATTCATTTGAAAGGTGTGCGAGTTGTGTTTGGTCAAAAGGATAAGTATTAAAAACACGGTTTCAAATATCAATTTTATAGCATAAAATATTACATAGAAAATGCTCTTTGCATTTTTTTGGCTATAAATATAAATAACGAGGATCTGGCTCCGTTATTTTTAACACAAAAAGACAAAGAACCATTTTTAAGCGAAATCAAAAAAGTAAGTTCTAACGGTATTTTTCATATTTTTTATAATTTTTTTTTTGTTACATAAGGCCTTTCGACAGGGTGAACCGATTTTGAAAAACCGATTATTTGAAAGCTGGTGCTTCTCGTGTAGTCCCATTTCAATTTGTTTCCTGATATCTCTAAGGGGAGAGAAGGGGCAGAAACAGTTTTATCCAAATGAAATATTTTTCATGACTGAGAAACGTAATTGGCCACAAGGAAAAATTTTAAATTACTTTTAAATTAGTGCATTTTTTTTAATTCGGTTTTTTTTTTTGAAAACTTTTTTTGGTGAGCACAACCTTGGTATTTACATTAAATGAGCAAAGCATAGTTTTCCATTGGCATTGAAGAAATCTTCAAAGGGCAATTTTAGCTTTTGTTTTTATAAATGTGCTTTTTTAATCTGAAAAATTATTTCAACGTTCAATTGAAAGAACTTGATCGCGAAGGCAACAATAAATATTTTTCCGCTCCATAAAAATTGTGATAAATTGTTATACATAATTATTTTTTTTGTTAGATTTAATATTCTCTATACTTGGATAGTTTTGAATTAAGTAGAAAGTATCACCTATGTTATATATTTTTTTTTTCGAATATTGCGTGTCCAATGAACGAACGAACATACATCGTATATTTACATTTTATTTTATTTTTATTTTATTTTTTTTAAAATATAATACTTCTGTGATCAACATCAAAAAACCAGGTCAAGTGCTCGATGATACTCTGGTGCTCTTGTAAATACTTATAATATTTATTTTATATTATAATATTTCTTCCTTTTTCTTTTATTTATATTTTTATTTTTGTTAAAACATAAAAATTGTTTATTTTATATTAAATTGGTTCACACATTGTATCTGTATCTGCCGTATGACGACTGATTGAAGTTTTTTACAATTTGTTTTGGTTGTTTTTGTTGTTGTTTTAATGTGTTTTTATTGGTCCAAGATATAGGTATTTGTTGTTAATTTCACATGAAAGGTATTTTGTTGTTTTAATTTACAAAAAAAAATAAAAAGTAGTTAAATTAATATAATAAAATAACTGTAATTAGGTGTTTTTGTTTTATCTACTTTTGAAAAAGAAAACTTTTTTGTTTTGATTGAAATTGTTTACGTTGTAATTGAAGATAATTCAATTTGAATGTAATTATTATGTTATTTCTTACAATGTAGTTAAATACAAATATGCACAGAGTGTTTCATGACGTAAACTATCAAACACTCCAGACTCTTTTACCCAATACTGATGGACTTCTGAAGTAAAATCATACTTGCTATTAGTTGTTTTTATCGTTACGATTTTCTAGAGTCTAGAGTCCAATGTTGTTGGTAAATATCGAAAAGACACCGAATTTTTAAGTATTTCAGTCAATGAACTATTTATTACTTCAATTAAAGCATTTTTACTTCACGAAATCTGAAGTTATTTGAGAAAAATCTTCAAAAATAAGCATCTTATGTTTTAAATCATGCCATTTAAACGTGAGTTTATTGAACTAAACTTTTGTCGAAAAATAACGACAATAAATAAATCAAACATTAGCTTTTATTTTTCAGAAAACATACAAGTTTTGTATTTAAACATTTCTGCTATGTCCTATACTAGTAAAGATGGGTCTTGGATGTACGGAACAAAGCATAAACTCGATTATAAGTCTACAAACCCCAATCAGCTTGCTATTTCTTATATTGATAATCTGCATAGTATTTGATCATGGTATATATAAATACCTACAATACACTTGACGAATTAATTTTTATATTTTAATTTTGTTTTTATTTAATTTATTTATGTTAAGTGAAAGGTAATGATAATAAATTGTATTGTTTTTTTTCTTTTTTTACTGTAAAAATAATAAGTACCAATGTAGGTAAAGTTCTTCTGTATATACATGCATATTATATACTTGTAGCTATGTGATGTGAAGACCTCACTCGAAAATAAGCCAAAAACTGAATCTCTTTTTATTGATCCCGAAGGAGTGGGGGTATTATATATGCGTAGCTTACTCGAAAATAGTGATGAGTCAAGCAAGATCAAGACCAAGGCTGGAACAGGTTGGTATTGCATACTCAGTCTTGGTCTTGCTTTTGTTGTTTATTTATACCGTAGACCACATCGCATTCGGTCTCTTATATTCATTTCTTTTGACCACTAGTTGGTTTTGTTTTGTTTTGTTATCAAGTGTTTCGATTCGTTGATTTTGCATTGCTTTAAATTGCTTACTAGTAGAGTTGTTTAGTACACAACACATTCATTAACCTCTAATTTCACTTCACAAAATTAATAATAATCAAATTTAAGTAATACTTCACAAATGTGATAATAATAAAATACAATTCATTATACGAATCTCATATATTTCACGTAATCATTATCGTTTAAGTGGATGTTGACGAGGATTCAGCAGCTCAGTAATTCTCAACTAGAAATAAAACATACGTTTGTTGAGCCACCCTTTTAATTTTTACTCAACTGAATGATAATTTTTAATTCTTTTAGTTAATTTGTATAGCTACGTATGCATAAAATCCAAATGAAAAGTCAGTACGTAAACGTACTATATGAAAAAAATGAATCTCGAGAAGGTATTCTTGGTCGATTCTTATTTCAAAGCTCGCTTTAAGAACATTCTTAAGGTGCCGTTTCGATTCACAGGCACTTAAGGGCCAGCGCATACGGTACGATTTTCTGATCAGAGATTCTTATAAGAAAATCTGATCATCACATCACATCACACAAATTTTAAGCAATTGCATATGATCGGATTTCATCGGATACGTACAACGAATTACAGTGAACCATTGATTTTTCAAATATTTTAAATTTAATAATTAATTTTTTAACTAATAGGTGACCTACTCGTGAAGTTTCAGTTTATTATTCATCAGGCAGTGAATTGACGACTAAAATAATTCTTGTTTTTATCTTAAAAGTTTTTTTTTTTGTTACACCTAGTGACTGCAGCTCGTTCGGGACACCAAATTCCGAAAATAGCACATAAATTTCTAGAAGTATTTTTAGCCCAAAAATATTTAAACTTTAGAAATCTAATAACATTAGAAATTGCTAAAAACAATAAATAATGTTCGTTCACTTTCTCTCAAAAAAAATTTCAATAATAATTTCATAACATGTCCAAATTTTCATACACCAAATTTGTAAATTAAAAAAAAAAAAAAAAGTAAAAGTAATTACTTTAAAATAGTATACTTACATCCTAATTCATCAAAAAAACGTTTCTTTGGTGGCATAAATTCAATATTTTTAAATAGTGAATCTGTAAAAAAAAAAAGAGTAAAAATTAATTAATTTTAATATTTTTTTTTTTATATTAAAAAGGAAAAATAAGCAATTATTTTTGTACATGAAGTGGAAAGATAAATAGTGAAATTAGCAATTATTAAGTGAAAATAAATAATTTGTGAAATATGAATGATTAGCGGTTAAACCTAACAGATTATCATAACAGATTTTACACATTATAAATTACAACGGTTATTGTTTGGAAGAATGTTTGGTATTCTTTTGTGTCAACTGGTGATTAACTACACCAGCTATTAACACTAATCAATTTCTCTTCACGATTTTCAAATATCTTATTACAAACAGTTTTAATTTTTTATTGCAAATTTTTGGATCACTTAGCAACTGGGTAAAATAAATTGTGATTTTTATAGGCTTTTATTTAACGTTCACTTGCTCCGAAGTCTGAATTCAAATCTTATAAATTAAATTTCTCAGTTTTCGATTGGATTGAAATTGTTTCTATCTAGTAGTAATATAATTATCTAGAACGGGATTACAATATCGTCGCATTGTAAAATTGTTTTTTTGTTTGTATGATCTTCCTAACGATCTCACAATCTACTCATTGTATAATTTAATTTGTATGCATATCAAATTAAGCACACAAGTGTAGGAGTTCTCGATTTCATAAGACATTGGGGCTTCTAATGGAATTTTGTATAATATGTGTGATGTTATATAGCTATCTTGTTCCGCTGCTGCATCAAAGCAGATTAGATCGAATGCCGATCTAATCATCGTAAAGTTTTGTAATAAAATTTAGTTCAGCAATTTTAAACTCATTAAATTCTTAGGCTCTTTTATAGACTATAATACCTTCGAATTTAGATTTGAAATTTTCTCAGAGCTGTATTGCTTACAATTTGATTTTAAAGAAGAGGTTGTTCTTACAACAAGATTTAGTAATTTTATACCATTTTGGCCCTTAAAGAAAAATGGAATCTTGTAACGTTTTTCAAAATAGATGTTGGGGAGCTATTCGATTTTTTACTTTTAAATTTTTTGAAAAATTCTATATTATTACAAAAACTGTATAATAATTAATTGTGCCAGAAATAGAGACCTATTGCAAAAAAAATGAACGAAATTCATTTTCCATAAGTAATATACTACGGCTTCTTTGTACTGTTATTTAACTCATATAAAACAATGGAGAAATCATTTCAATAATTTAATTTTTAAAATATAGATATAATTAAAAAATGATTTGACTACTAATCACACATAGACAATCTTAGACGTACTTCAAACGAAACTAAATATTATGAAATATAATTACATATATTATTTGTGTGTAAGTACACATATATTGTTCTTTAGAATAGAATCATGTTGTTTTTTTGGTGATTTTTAGAAATTAAGTATAATTTATTATAAATAGAATTATTATTTATTTACAGAGGTATAAATATAATTATATTTACAAAAATGTATAATTATTATGTAATAAATGATAATATTTGTGTAATTAAATAAATTACACTAAAAACATAAAACTTAATTTATAAATTTTAACTACATATATTTGAATTTGAATTTCCTGGGTTACTGCTAGGTACAATTTTCGATAATGAATGGGATTATGGCATATATAACTTTTCTTTCTTTACAGGCACTTTGATTGATTAGGTATTAGATTGTTTGACTGGATGAACCGGGAATGCATTTAGTAAATTTAATAATTTTTGGTGTATAAATAACTCAAAAATAATTTAGTAAATATAACAAAAATTTATGAAAATTATTAAAATAAAAACAGAAATTTTTGAAAAAGCTTATCATTGAATTCACTAATAGTTCTACTAACATGTTCATTGAACAACAAACGGAATAAATTAATGTAAAGTAATAGAAGTAAATAAGTTCCACTTAGGTTCTCTAAAAAAAATAAATAAATAAAAGATAATAATATAATTTAAACAATATTGGAGATCGGTAAATGAATAAATCCCTTAATTTATCGAGTAAGCCAGTTCAAATAAATACAACAAAACAGTACACCTTGTTATATGCATGTAATATATTCTATAGTTCACTTGCTACTGACATCTCTAAAGCTATTGATCTGTTAGATCATTGGGCGTTTCTGTGCCAGATAAAATTTCAAAAATTATTACATTTTATTTCGTGTAATTTTTTAAAAAGTCAACATCATTCAGTTTAAATTAATTTAAATATGTTTTTTAGGATATTATCTTATATTATAGTTATATTTTGTAGTATATTTTTAATATTGTCAAATAGCTTATTGAATTGAATTGAATCTCTCAATGTAAACATTTATTTCAAAACCCATAGAATCAAAAATATTTAAAAAAATGACTTTTTAAAATCTTTTTTAGACTTAAAATTGACTATGTAAAAAAATACGATTAAAACATTTTTTACATAGATCATTTTGTAAAATGTATTAAGAATCCAGTATTCGTATCCACAATTATGAATGTCATTTCAGTTTACCCACCTAAAAACTGTTATAGAACTTTAAAAAGTATTATTATTAAATATTGATTTTCATTATTATTGGGTGGGTTTGGTATTAAAATTAGTCATAAAAAAACCAACTTCATGAAACTATTCAAATAAATCATCGCACTATATTTGAAAATTTGGAAATACTTTTTTAAAAAAATGTTCAAAAAGTTTTCAAATAGAAATATTTTGTTCTTAAAACGATAAAAAGCTATTGACTTTTTCTTGACTCGCTTTTAATAAAAAACGCGAATTTATGGTGGAAACGCAAGGAAATAATGCAAAAGAATAAAGCTTTACTACCACATTATTTTTTATTATATTACATCGTAATAGTGTATTGTCATTTGATTCATATATGTGTGCATAATTTCATCTGAATCGAAAACTGAGAAGTTGGCTGTATAGATTTAATTACAGGTAATCCACGAGACAGGTGAAACTAAATAAAAGTTAACCTTTTTCAGAAATTTCCCCCAAAACTGATAATCCGAGACGAATGCAAATTTGAGGTGGTACGAAAATGGTCATATTTTATATAAGTTGCAAGTATCCAAAGAAAAGTCTAAAATTGTGATTTTATAATGTGTTTATGCTTTAGAATTCTTCGAGCTTTTATAAGCAACATCACAAACTTTGAAGTTAGAAATTTCATTGTATACAAGATTTTTTTATCGCAGTTTTCTTATTATTTTCTTATATTTTTGAGCCGTCAAAATTAAAGATTAAAAAAAAAACAACCATAAAGTACCAAGAACCTTGAACTAGGAATAAATAAATATTGCATATAAAATGATTAGATAATAATTAGAGGTCAATGTTTGACCAATATATCACAGCAGACAACGGTCAGGTGTAACCTTCAAACAAGTTTACAAGAATTTTTAATGCGTGTAACTAAATAAAATCAATATTTATTGAAATAAATGTTTGATTTTATTTCTGGTTGATTAATCAAAGAAAATATATATGAATTCATTATTTGCATTTTTCTATTTCTTTTTGTCTTGAGATCCGTAGATGATTTATCTCGATTAATCCCGTGCCTTATCAAATTAATGCCAGGGACGTAACATTACGACTTTTAAAGCTTCGAAAACGGCATTAATCCTCTAGATACTCGTTATTTACCTCACTGTCGAGTCTAATATTTAATAAAGCCCAGTAGTTATTCAATGTTTCCAATTTTTCATCGTTCCGTTATAAATAATCTCACAAATACAACACACTATGTCCCCTAAAACTTTTGTAAATTGAGAAATTTTTTTAAAAATTAATACATTTAATTGGTATTTGATGGTTTGCTTTTATTCAAATTTTTCTTGTAGAAATTTAATATTATTTGTTATAAAAAATTTAAATAAAATTTAAAATTATCAATAATAATTGATTGTTGAATTTATATTAGAATAGTTATAAAATATTTACGACAAAAAAGCATGAAAAATGTTTTATTGACATACATATTTTTGGGAAAAAACAAAACAATTAATTTAATTTACCTTCGACAATTTCATTATCCGATGTATTTATATCAGCTAATGTCACATTAAATATTAAAATAATTAAATAAATTAAACGAACATTTACAGTTATTTGTTTAATTAACGATGATTTTACAGTTCTTTGATGATTATTATCAAACCAATTCACTTGTTGCAACAACATCGTCATTTCGTTATAATTAAATTTGTCACAGAAGAAAAGGAACAAACAAACAAAAAAAACAAAAAAATTACGATAATTTTTAACAATATAAAATTTCACAATAATCAATGCACATTGTTAAACGTCTCTCAAATTATTAGAGCAGAAACCGTAAGACACTTTTAAATCAAACTCAATAACATAATTATTTTTATAATTTTTTTTTAATTCCAAAAATAAAAATACACAATTAAAAATCACTTAAATTCTATCATTGCCGGGTTCAACAAATCACTGGTATATGTGTATTGATACACTCTGTAGCTGCAACAGCATCTGGACCAAAACGTGATGATCAACAATAAAATAAAATCTGTTTTGTGGTGAATGAGTATTAGTTGGCGCTATCACCAACAGCACCAGTAAGCAACTCTTCTTATTAACTCTTTTTATATTATTTACCATGTGTATTTGAGAGCTGAGGGTATATACTAAGAATTACTAATATATTATTATGAGCCTATCACTTCAAGTATCAAATGCTTTCTTCATTCAATATCATACTTATAATATAATATGAAAGAAAGATTTTATTTGCTTTTACATGTTACTCATAATTTAGAAATTATTGAAGAAATGAATTTTTTGGAGTTTTATTATACACTTTGATGATTTGTGATGATAGACTTCCAAGATATCGATACTTATCTGTAGAAATATATGTATAATGTAAAATATACTATGGAAAATTATTAAGGTATTTCCTACCATTAAGATGACGAAAAAAATAAATCAAAATTAATAAAAAAAATAACAATTAAATACGATATTAGTCTCATTTCTGGAACCTTTAATATTCAATTCGGAAAACTAATTTAAATATTTTATATTAAAATTTAAACAGTCATTGTTTAAATTACACTCAATTTCGTATAAGTAACTGAACTCCAAGCCTGAGTCTACTTCTTTGCCTTGAGACATAAATTGACTTTTTCAGATATTGATTAGAGTTTTTACAGATAACAATATGTATTTCATTAAATGATTTGTTTAAACTTTTAGTTTTTAATATAGAAAATAAAATTCAGCTATAATTCATGGATATTTGAAGATTGACCAAAATTTCCAAAGTTTTTTGGCTATTCCATGGCTTTTAAAATTAAAATTACTAGATTCTTATTTTCACTGACCAGTATAGATACCCTCATATAAGGTATTTCGTTTTATCAAGTAGTAAAACAAACGTACAAAATTGTTATTGTAGTAAAGAGATATATAACAATTTTAGCTTATGTAAAGAACTGAAAATTGTCCGAACCTAGTGAAAGAAAATGCTTCAGTTGCTAAAACCTTAGAAGAGACTGCTGTTAAGCTAAGCATAGTTAGTACAAATTTATTGAAAATAAGCACCCAAAAACGCACAAACTCTGGTAACTCTATAATACACAGATTCGATACTTTAGCGCTGGTTTTGAAATTATTACATGTTGGTGTTGGCGCAGGGAAGTAGTAAAATTTATTTTATTTTTCAAAAAAATTCATGTGTGCAGTTCACGCGCGATGGAAGTGACACTTCAAGATAAGAACACAAAGAAGATAGAATTTCAGAAGTAGGATAATTGTAGGGTTTATTTATGATGATATTAAACACATATAATTTACATACATTAAACTTATCCAGTCTCCAAGTTTGAATTTTCGATAAATAGCTTATGGTAACCGAAGTATGAAATAAATACTTTAGTTTTGTGGTATCTTATTTTCTTTTCTTTTTTTTTCCAAGATTAACTCAAAAACTTTTCGTTAACATTTTGATTCCGATACCGGAAATCGAACCAGATTGGATGAAAGGCAGGTATACAAAGAATTATTTTAGGTTTTCGAACGTAAATGATTCAATTTATGTTATTAGAAAAATATAAAAGAGACCATTTTCATGAAAAAGTAAATAAACTATCTTGTAATAAAAATTAATATATTCCAAATTTATTAACACCTTTCTTCAACATGGTTGCTCGTAGACATACACACCACAATAGTGTATGTTTGTATTTGTACAAGGTATACTAATTGTTTTTTTTATGTATATTATATGCGTGTATCCGTATAAATAAATATATAGTTTATTTTTACTTTCTAACAAATTTTTAGTGACACTGTTTGTAATAATAATACGTACGTACGTACACCTCATACAACATATGTTCTTCTCTTAACAAAATACTGACAGTATGTATACAATAATATTATGTTGTATATGTTACTGTTAACATTGTTCCAGTATAAATGCTGAATAAGTTGTAGAATTTTTAACTGTTTTCAAGATAATCAAGCACAAAGTTCGTAATTTCAACTTTACATAGAAAGCATATAAAACTTATTATCCTTCTAACTATTTTTTTATGAAACCGTTTATGTGAAAAAAATAGCCCATCATTATGACTCAATTTTCTTGATTAAAAACACCTAAAATGCAAATAATTTTGAACATAATTAAATATAATTTTGAACATTTTGCTCCGCTAGTATACAAATGTACAACTTATGTTTGTGTATATATGTAACTAACTATATGCATTTGTGTCTGGTATATCCTTAAATAATAAATTTCTCGTAGGATAATACTAAAACGAAAGCAATATTGGAATAGAAATAAATAAATGCACAATCTGTAAGCTGTTAAAATTTGAAAACGATTTATCTGCCCAATTAGCTAACATGAAAGTTAGCTTGGTAGGAGTGTGGGAAAGTATAATTATTTAAATGTTTGCATAGGAAGAATTTTTTCAATATAAAGATAAAACTAATAGTTGTCTGATTGGACTTCGTAGTTTCGACGTACAGTTAAATTAAGTAGCTCTGTAAGATAGCTCACCTCTAGTACGTATAGAAAAAAGTTTATAATGTTCGATTCCTCAAAGTAAATGTGTATTAAATTGTTTATGAAATTTATACTTTAACTGTAACATATACATATCAAAGATCGTAATTACCATGTGATACAATAATCACTTCTGGTGGCTTAATTATGTACAAAAATCATTGTTCATTAATGGTGTACATCGTATTAAACTCTACCTTGAAGATGTCCTCGAAGATTAGAATTGTACAGTTTTTCTTACGACAAACATTTTGTTTCCTATTTCTATGCCACTTCCTACAAATTTAAACTTGATTTAGCTGATGGCCACTTACTAAACTGTGATCTTATGATTGCGTTAAGAAATCAGGGTACAATTGTCGTTAGCACCCTTTTATTTTGTAAAGTAAAAAGAAATAATTGATACAACCAAAATGTACGACTCGAACAGCTCTTTTACATAATACAAGAATTTAGTTTCCGCTTTTATTTGATGATCTGTTTTGACAAATTTTAGGCACAAATATCTGAAAATTCTGGATATAAATTTATTTCAAAAAATAATTATTTTTTTCAAAATCATTCGATTTTTAAGCCCTCAAATACCATATTAACATTTAGGAATGCAGAGATTGTAAAACTTATAATTTTAAATAATAGGAAAAATTCAGGTTCTTGCATTGTCGTGGAGTACAAAAAAAATTTCGATTTTGTCCGATGTTTTTAAATGCAAATTTTATTTAAAAATAGCAGAATATGGCAATATTTAAATGGCAGACTTGCTTTTTTTATTGTAGGGAAAAAACAATTTTTAAAAATTATTCTTCAAATAAGGAAGCATCTATAAATAACGTAGCTGGATAAAGAAGGAAGAATAGTTAGTCCAGAAGAATCGCTGATCCATCTGAGAGGAAGGGTTAATGAGGCTGGAATTGAACCACGTCGTTTATGAAAGTTCTACTACTTCCTATTAGAAAAATTAGTCAATTTGAAGCTTTGTCGCGTGGCCTAGTTACACAATTTAACTTGATACATTCAGTACATAGCATACTATCTATATGTATGGCTTATTTAGTTGGCGTTAAGTTAGGTATAATAATAAATTATTATAATGCTTTGGTGAAAGTTTTTTTTTTCTTCAGTATTTGATAACCGGATTTAAATTTAGGTAATGTTTTTATTAATGTTTTGTACCTGTATACATGTATATATGTATGTATGTATGGTCCCGCACACTAACTTTAAATATAATATATATATAAATTTTATTATTATATTTTTAAACAAAAAACCACGAAAAATGTTTATACGTCTTTTAAATACACACATCACTGAACTTCATTTTTTATTATTACCACTACCTAATTATTATTATTTTAATACTTACTATTAGTCAGAGAGCCAAATGATTAAAAGTTCTGCGGATCAGAAGAAACATTAAAAATTTTTGGTATACATAGTTTTTATGATTCTGTGTAAAACCTTAAATATAGCCAAAATATTAAAAAAAAATTTACTATTGTGTTTAGCTTCTCTAGGGTAATTAATGCCTAGGAAAACTAAAAATAACAACTATTTTATACTTGGATAGCTACCGCTTGAAATTTGTTCGGAATATTGACTTCCAGATTGGATTTAAGGTCATCGGTCAAACTACCATTATAAACGTAGTTTTACCGAAATCAAACACAAAAAATGTTTTTGAATTTTTTCAAAGGATAACGCTGAAAAAAAATTACCAAAATTCCAATACAAATTTTTGTAATAACAGGTTGAACGTAGAGGCCAAAAAAGTGTTCATAACCCGAAAAATAGACGAAAACTTCGAAAATTTGTATGCTTCATTTTCGTCTCATTTTGATGCCTATTATTTCCAATTTGGACACATCATTAAATTTATTGCATTTATAAAAAATTTATTTAAATAATTACTTGAAAATAATCTGACTGGAATGCAAATACATTCTTCGTCTGTCTTTATTGATACAAAAATGGAAAATGCCCAGTATAAATTGCCAGTGACACTGGCCAACCATTACCTCACTATGTAATGCCATTTTAGCTACTAGTTGGAGATAATTTTTGGGCTAATATTTGACTAAGAAATGACTATTTAATATTACTACTAAAAAAATTAGCACACTATGACCCATTACTTAAAAATTGGTTTGCCATGAGCTACTATTTAAGTTAAAATTAGTGATTTTTGTGAAAAAAATATCTTATGCCAGCTTTGAGTTAGCTATGAGCTAACGTCAAAATTGAATAATTGCAGAAAATCATCTCAAAATATTCAATAATGACCCACCTTTACCTAATATTCAACCAAAAACAAATGATAAAAATAACAAATTATTTTGTGCCAGTTATGAGTCAAAATTCAATAATAGCACTAAATCATCTCTAAAACTAAAATATTTGTTCGCCATGAGCTACTATGTAACTAGAATCAAATTATAACTGTTTAATTATGGTGCAAAATCTGTCTAATGTGGCTGGTGATTTATTTTTTTTTAAATTCTAATTTGTAATTAAGTAACAGAAGTCAATCATGGAATCATAGTAAGCTAAAATTATTATGATAATAATACAAGCCAACTATGAACTCATTATGACCTTGTATTTCTTTTATTTCTAAGCCAACCATTGGATTTATCTCAGAAAAATTAGTCAAAATTCTATTTGGGTACACTTGTAATTAATTTAAAATATTGAAGGCAAATATATAATCCAATCTGAGTAGTAGAAGTACTGACCAGAAAAGTACATTGGAAAAGTGAAAATATATTTCCAAAACAATAAAAGATATGGATTCTTGAGGCTTGGAGTGTTAATTGTAAAACATACTAAAAAACCTGTTTTTATATTAATTTTATAATAATAATTTACTAATTCGAGAATTCTCTGGTCCAAGTTCAATATTTCACAGGATACTTCCATTGCTGACGAATTAAAATTTTGGTACAAATGTTTTATAAATTTTATATTTTATTAAAAATTAATTACAATTTTTTACTATAAATAAAGAGTTATATTAAATAAATAATAAATAAATAATATTAATTATATTTAAGAGATCCATTTGAATTATTTTTTGAGAATTCCAATCTCAATATATTTTATATTTAAAATAAAATTCATTTCTAATCATACAAAGTCAATAACGAATAAGTGTAAACTTCTAATAGGATGCGAACAATGAAAAACTGAAACTGATAATTTTGAATAATATACGAAGGACAATTTAAATTTGGTTTGCCTAATTTAATCTGTTAAGGAAATACTATCTTGGAAAATCTTTGAATAAGACCATCAATTATACATTTGTTTACGAAACATTTTACTCTGTCGTTACAATTTATATACTTAAGTTTTTATTTTTTGAGGAAATTTAATATATTTCGAAATCACTAACCATTTTTTTACTTGAACTGACTCTTGTGTACGTATTATTAACTGGTTAAATATTAATTTTGAGTTTTAAGACAATAGGCAACTATTAAAGCTTATGTGTTATAATAGTAAGATTATATATATATATTCTCTTGAAAAAAAAATCGGCAAGAAAAACCATTCACAAAGAAAGTTATTTAAAAAGTAGAAAGTCAAGTAAAAAAAATTTTTAATCAACTGATTTGTTCTAATTGATGTATCTTTGAGATATATACATACAATAATTGGACCAAAACTTCAATCAATTCTTTTTTTGTTCCTAAAACTACTATTTTAGAAAACTAAATGTATGAATATAGCAAAAGACTTTTGAAGAGAAATGGACAATTTTATAATTAGGGAATGGAAAATCAATTTTCCGGTGATACACATAAAATTTATCACATCCAATCTAATTAATAAAATTATAATGTTTCTCTAAATTTTGCCACTGTTACAGTTTCCATATATCTCATTCAAAGGGGAACGCCTTCGAAATTGACGATTTTATTTGCTTTTTTTGCATTTTATATTTGAGTAAGTCATTTTGATTTAAATTTGAGATGCTGTTGCTTGCAAGTGTTGCTGGACGAAAAATCTTGTAGCGAGGAAATTTTGCTTAAATTGTTTAAATTGATGATTTTCCAATTTGGGCAATATTAAAATAATAAGTCAATCAACAGACACTAGGTTCTTTGCAATTTTCTATATTGCAATTTGTTACAGTTTTATCTAAATATTTTTCTAAACTACAATTAAAAAAATTGTTGAGCCACTTTTTGAATAAGATGTTCTCGTTTATGAGAAATTTTTTTAAACTGCAATTAAAAATTTTCCAAGCCACATGAAAGGGAAGTCCTCGCTTATTATAAATTTTTATGAGGAATCACAATTGTCTCATAAATGCATACAATATGTTTCAATCAAATTCATCCTGTATAATGATTTTGCTTATTAATTATGTACAATAGAATACAAGTGTACAATTATAACATTGAACATAGGTATGCTTGTAATATAATATGCATGTAACAATTATGCATGTTGATTAAAATAAATTACATATTAATCATGTGTCGAATCCATGATGCAGTTATAGAAACACTATGATAAATTCCAGGTTGTTTTGGTTCACCACAACCGAATCCTGCACTTGTTATACCCACTAATGTCCATCTACCATTCATTTTAATTATCTGTAACAAAATTTTTTTTGATATTAGGTATTTTGTATTACCATGCGAAAGAAATTTTCTACGATCAAAATGTGTCTATAAATAAATAAATTTTATGGTGCTCAACTAAATGGGCATATTTACATTACTATTAAGTATAGCATTTTGAAGTTAATTTTTTTCCAAAACTTTGAACTAAACCTTATACACAGATAGAATTATTTTGCGATATTTGGCAATGTCTAATATACTAAAGACAGTACAATTAAATCATATGTTATGTTTCAATTTTTCTTTATCAATTAATCATAATTTCAGTAAAATAAAACCTTAAAAATTGCCAAAATATCTAAATAAATTTTAGTACTATTTTTAGTGTTCCGCTCAAGTTTTGGTAAGCCAAAAATAACACTTATTTACCAATTCGATGGCTGTTTTTTACATGTCGCTTGAAATATGCACGAATCGTTAGTCTCTGGCTGGGATTTTTTGCCATTTATCAAAACTATGTATTCAATCGTTGAATGGAAGTTATTTTTGAAATCTACAGGTCAAATTAAACTTAAAAACATTATTTTGGAAAAAAACCCGACAAAAAGATTTGTCTCAATTCTTTTCAACCAAAATTTTATCAAATACGCCTTTCGAAAATTACGAAAATTATGAAAAATTGTGAAAAAAATGTAGTCTCTAATTTCGATAAAATTGTATTTATAAAAAAAGTTTGAAATCCGTTAGCGTCGGTTTAAAAACCATGTTTAAAAATTGAACATAGGTTTAAGGAGAAAAAAATTCAATTCTATTTCGAATGCATGCCAAGTACATTTTCAAGAAAATTAAATTAAATTACAATCTAAAAAAATGCATGAAAATTTTAAATCGCGTTATCTGAAGTTATCCTGTTTGTTATCAAAATTTAGCGTATTTGAAGATGAATTAATGTCACGGTCAAATATTCAGAAGGAATTTGACTACAACACTTTTAATAACTTACTAGAGGACCACCAGAATCTCCTAAGCATGCATCTTGATTACCATCAGCATGACCCGCACATATCATCTCTGAATGTAATTCAACTTTTATTTGTTTACTATTATGCCAGGAAATACATTCTTCGGCATCTGAAAAAAATGGTTCCAGTATCATGAGAATTGTCAAAATTTATAACATTGTGACTTACCAAGAATGGGTACCGTTGCTGAGCGTAATAAATTTGTACCAGATTGATCAATTGATGGCAGTATTTTTCCCCAACCAGCGACAACAGCCATTTTACCAGCTAATAATGCATTCACATCATTATTATCAACAAGTTCGTTTCCTGTATGGAATTCTGGAAGCATATCAGGTAAGCATATTGGTGTGATGTGTAAACCATGTCGAACTTTTGCACGTCCTGTATTTAATTTTAATAATGCTAAATCGTAACGATCTGGTTGGCTTAATCGATATTCAAATAATGGATGAATAATTTTTTTAAGAACTCTGTAAAAATAAAATAAAATTTAAAAAAATTTATACTATCAGTTAGTTTTATTCTACAAGTAAAAATATAAACTTTTTAGCCTTTTTTTGTAACGACTCAAAACAAAATATTTAATATTGCTTGTTATTTAAAGCAAAAGATTTAATCCTCTATTTTTTCACAGAAATTTTAGTGATTATTAAATAAAGTAATAAAACAATTTTTAAACGTAATGGATTAATTATTTTTTTTAAAACATTTATTTTTTATTTAAAAAAATTTATGCCATGTATTATTCTAAAAGTAAAAGATATAATCCTTCATTTTTACGATCCTTTCTTCTCATAGTGCCTGCTTGTCTGTCGATCAACTTCATATCGATTTTAAACTTTTTTCCTGTGATCAATCGAGCTGAAAATTTGCATGCGTAGACGTTGCGACAATAAAAATGAAAATTTCCCGGAAAAACGTAAAAACCCCATATACGTTTGAATATTTTACAAACTCTCACTTAAAGTATGTTGAAAATCCGATTATCATTTAGTAGCATTTCCATCGAAACCAAAATCAATAAATTTAAATAATTTTTAATAAAGTCTTCGTACTTATACTATGTTTCCACTCATAGTTTAAAACATAAAATAAATAGTTTTATATCATTAATTAATATTTCTTTTAATTCGTAGTCTCTGCTTGCCTGTCTAACTTTATATGGAGTTAAAAATTTGGTTTTTATGGGTTAGTTTTTTTGGAAGAATTTTTAGATATTATTAAAAAGATGCATGAACAACCTTCTTACACCATAAACACTTCTTTTGATTTGTTGTCAACAAAACTAACCACTGCCAATAATGATTCTTAGTAAAACAATAAGAAGGAATAAATATATACCGATTAAATTTTTTAAATTAAATTTTATTATAAATACCTATATTTTTCTGCTGGTACTAATTCTGGTACTACGCCAGTATCCAAAGTATCCAATTCGCCAAGGTATACAAGAATATCATTTAATGGTGCTCGAATTATACAATGAGCAGCGGTTGCAACATATCTGCTTGATACTAAAACCGAAAAATTAAAGTCATAATTAAGTTAAAAACGGAATTAAAAGAACAAAAATATCCAACAGAATGGGATTTGTAAGGCATAAATCCGTCTCAGGTCAAGCATAACCAAGTATCAATATAAACGAGAAATTACCTAATACTCCGCCACATTGATACGCTGATATTCGTATATGTGCTTGCCATGGAAATTGTCCAAAACGTGCTTCTTGTCCGCCAATGATACGTTTTTGTATAAATTTATGTTCACGTGATATACCACATTCTTCGTCTGTGTTTTCATAAATATATGTTGGAAAATCATCAACGCGTTTTCGTAATATTGCTGTTTCGGGTATCTTTTTTTGTTTAGTCGATATAATTATTGGTGGCGATGGGGAAGATGCATGATTTGATCTGTAAAATAAACGGTTACATATAGAAAATGCATGATGTTTATACTCGACATTTATACATTATATCAGAGTATATTAATTTTAGTCTAATGCTAGTAAATATAAATAGGTGGCCATGAAATCACCTAATAGGTCCATTTCCGTTTGTTCGTTTGGTCGTCTAGCAATAAGATAACTCAAAAACAAATAGAGATAACGAGCTAAAACATCAATAATACGTTCGTAGAATATTTAAAGTATTTTATGAATCCTAATTAAAATTAGTTCAAACAATGATACTGAATTATATATCGATTACTTATTACAATTATTTCTGTTATTTGTTGTCTTCACTTTGTTTCTAGATATGCAGGTCTCGTGACCTAATTCCAAATGGGATTTCGAAGTATCTAAGTTGAAGTTGTGCTCTAATTCGTGTAGAAATTAGTTCAGGTTTATTTTGTAACTTTTTGTACTCTCTTAATTTTCAAAATAATGATCAGTCTCGATTTATTTGGACTATTTGAATAGCGATAAGGCTACCAGGAGATCTTCAAGGAATTTCACTTACTTGTTAACAATACAACATGAAACAAACCATGATGGTTGCCCACATCCAGATTCTGAATTGCCTCCAATAATCCAACATGCCAAACTTAATGTGCATGCATATCTTACATTATTCACATTACAATGTGTTGGTGTACCAAATAAAGTTGAAATTAGGCGACCTAAAACATAAAGAAATACAGTTTGAAATATTTAAATAATTTTTAAATAATTTTCTATTTGTATTTTTAATTAATAATAAATTCGTTTTGCTTAAAATTTTTTGTTAATATATTTAGTTTTAAGAAAATCATTGCTGCCATTTTCTAGAAAAAACAAGTCACCAGAATAAGGTGATAATACACCTGGTAAGTCGACTTGGACGAAATGTTTAAATAAGAAATTTGTAGATTGTACATCTTTTAATTCAAAATACAGTCCGACTCATTTCTAAATATCATTTTTCTGGACATACGGTAACTCAAAACGTTTTCAGTAAAAACTCGGATATTTGACCCGAAAAAACTACATCCTTTTACGATTGCATGATAAATTTAAGAAAGTATAGAAATGAATAAAATATTGAATGGAAATGAACTTTTTACATCCTCCTATCAGAATATACAGACAAATAGAGAATTAACTTCCTGCAAACTTTTGGAAATGGTGTAAAACAAATATTTATCACACTATAATAAATGTTCATAAATATAAACGTTTCTGTTTCTGGGCCAAAATAAAAGTTAGTGGACCATAATTAATGTACTTAAACTATGTCTACAAGATTATAATAGTTGTTATTTATTTTTATTATATTTCTCATGTATGTTTATTTGACAAATTCATGTCACTGATTTTACATAAATTATTAGATTAAAACAAAACTGTTTTATTGACAATGAAAATGTTATTAACTTTTTAAACATAAAAAATTCAAAAAACATTAATTGTTTATAAATTTTAAATGGCTTTTGGAAGATAATTCAAGATTATTTAAATAATTGTTGGTGAAAGTAAATGTCATATGTTATTGTATTAATGCCTCTGTTATGGGAAGGTACAATTTATCTTTATCCTGATTCATCCATCACAAAACTACTGTGTGGAAACCAGATATAACATATACTTTACTCTACAACCTACGAACTTTAAATCTTAATGTGAATATAAACGAAGAAAACTCTTTATATTTCTTAACGTTTTGGGTTTTCTTTAACATAACAAAAAAAAAAAAAATTATACTTTCTACAATTGAAAATTTTGTAAATATTTAAATTTTTACAGTTGAAAAATTTTGGTTAATATTTTTGGAATTTGTTCTCGTCAGTATTTTATTCCCATTTTCGAAGAACCATCCTCGTATTATTGCATTATTTTTCCAAAACTAAACTACGCACAATATTCATGTCTTCTATCAAATTCTTCTTAAAATTGGCATAAAATGAGATTTTAAAATTAAAAATTGAATGAATTATGAACGGAAATTAAATTTAAAAATAAAATGATGTTATTTTCCATCAAAGTATATTTGCATGTCATTAAATGTAACACTTTATTCTACTTTATGTATAAGTGATCCAATTATTAAACAATAATAATAATTAAAATACGTTCAAGTCATCAAATTGGACGGCTATTAAAGTAATTACGGTTTTTTTTTTATTTGTTGTTATTATTTAATGATATGTATAGAAAAAACGAGAACCTTTAAATTTTTTAGTTTTTATACGTTTTGTTTACAGAGAGAGACCTGGAATTTAATAAACATCAGATGACAATACAATATTATTACATAATATAAAGGAAATAATAGTATAAAGTGCCATGGACATCTATAGGACCTCTGATCGTCGAATAACATTTATGTATAATCGCTATGGAGATGGACATGTATGACGTCATTTATGCAAATCTCCATGTTCGTTTAATTATAATTTTGAACGTCCATATTTTGGCTATTTTTTAAGATTTTAAAAATCCAAATATTATTATTATGAATGAGAATAGGAATAAATTTCGATTGTTTGCCCCAATTTCCTAGATCAATTATGTTGTATTTTTATAAATACGTATTTCGACTACAAATTCGTAATCATCAGTATGATTACTAATTTATAGTAATTAAGAAGATGTAACTCGTTGCTAATTTGGTGACGGCCGGTAAATTCAAATTCATGTTCGTGAAGTAAAGACACCTCATTTGATGTGATAAAAAAAATGTGCATCTTCCCTATTTTTATTTCTCCAATTGAGTAAATGAAACTTGTGAAAACTACTCGAATCTATCAAATGCAAATGCTTTGATGCGTGAATGAAAAATGTAATATGGATTATCCAATATATATATATATATATTTGATAACCAGAAGTATCTTTACAGTCTAATAAATTTATGTTAAAAACAGTATGGGAATTACTATTTATTGTATTTTTTTTTAAATAATAATTTTTTGCAATAAAACAAAAATCCAGTTTTTTTTTTTGGTTTTTTTGCTTAAATTAATGGCCTACATAATATTTTATTATTTAAGTAAATATATAACGGTTTTAAAATATAATACAGATAATAAGTTAATTACAGAAATTGATTGGACATTTAGTGTAGAATTATAAATCATCTTTCAATACACTTTTATATGCAAAGTATTATAAAACGAATTTTTTTATGATCATTGTAATTGTCGCATAAAAATTTACTAATTACAAAACAACAATACATTTTGGGGAGTGATGGTTGAAGTTTCTATTGTTCGGAAAATTTAAAACTAAATCTAGCATTAAATTATAACTTAGCTGTCTAGATACTGAGGACTAAGAATGAAAATTGGGAACATTTTAATTATATCTAAAAATAATTACCAAAATATTTTTTAAAATAATAACCAAATTTGTATTGAAATCTTTGATAAACATAAATATTACTCTTGGTTTTTGGGCCAAAATCCACTTGAATGCCAGAGTTTCATTATGTTTCCTGAGCCTAACTAGGTGCAGATTATTTTAGTATTTATTTTGAGAAGCTGAGATTCCTTCAATTCATTTTTGATCGACTTCAAAAACGAGGCTTCTCAATTCGACAGTGTTTATATATATGTTTTCATGTGTGGTCGCATATAAATTCGTCGTTTATGAATCGATTTTAATGATTCTAATTTTTTATTGGAAAAGAGATACCCTAAGGTAACAAAAAGCGTGGTCTGCTCTAATGTAACTAATGGGAGTAAAGTGGCAAAAACTATTTTTACTGTTTAAATTTCATCCAAATGAGAAATTTTTCGTGGTTAAATACAACATTCAAAAATAAAAATGAAAACTTAAAACAAAAGACCCGTAAAAATAAACCAAAAAGTACAAAATTATTTCAAATTATTAACTTCTATAAATAATTACCTTGTCACCAATTATCGTTCGAAGTCGGAGCTTATCTTATTCTTCGCTAAAAATTAATTGGTTAGCATCGACTTCGATAGGTAATTGGTCACAAGGAAATTATCTATAGAAATTTTTGATTGAAAACTTTTTTTAAATTGTTTTGAAGACGGTTCTTTGTTTTTTAAAATTTTTGGTTGGTGGCTTAAGCAACTGAGTCATGTTGATTGATTGATTATTACAAATTTTGTTTGTATTTGATAGATAATGTGATAATGTATACTTGTGTTTATCGATTCTATGCAGTTTCTAATAATCAAGATATCTTTACACTCTATTAAATTTATATGACAATATGCAGGAGATTCACATATTAATTTATTATCGTTTGTAAAAATAATTTTTATTTTGCAGTAGGTTAAACTAGAATCCAGTTTGTTCTTCTAAAATTTATAATCGCCTACATAAGACTTTATTATTTAAATAAATATAACTGTTTAAAATATAAATAATACTTAGTTGATTGCAAAAATTAGCTGGTGTTATTTGAACAAAATGTTTTATCGAAGTATTGTATAAGCAAAGGTATGCATATGAATTTATTTTAATAACATTACCTGATAATGTCATATTTGCAAACACAAAGCTTAATATTTAACTGGAACCTTATCGCTTGTGTTTTAAAATGCTGATGGGCCACAAGTTTCTTTCTTTAAAACTTTCATACAAAATGGAATTAGCACTTGAGTGCTATTTGATTCTGCACTATTTTACAATGTGTATAATGTAATTTACATATTTAACTTATTTCATACAATCATTTAATTTCAACTTTTTCCTACAGAATATATGGAATATATTTAGATTTGGCAATTATTCATTTTTGATAACAAATTTTTGTTTGTGTTTCTAAAGATGGTTCATACCCAACAAATATATTACTTCTCTAAATGCAATATATGTCTTTCAAAGATATCATTTGACTTTGAGCTTTGTTAATTGCTATTATATGCTTATTGCTTGCACTTTCCAACTATAGCACGTATTTTTATCAGTTCAAATAGAAATTTTTTCACAATTTGTAATAATAGATCAATAAAAGTTTTCTGACAAACATTGAGTGTGGTAAAAATTTTCTATTTATTCACTGGAAGATAAGTTGATAGCATTGATTTGAAAATTAACTTTATTGATTATAAGTTGAATGCAGCAATAGCAACATCTTTTTCCTTCGACTCAAGTAAAAGAATCCAAAAATTATTTTAAAAAACAACTGTTTCCCCACGTACGGTAATTAAGGGATGCATTATAAAACCAGTGGTAAAACTTTTGATAAAACATAGTTTTGATAAATTTGACCTTTGGAATGCTATACAAAAAATATTGAAAATGAGGAAATTGACTTATTATTTTATTAAAATGAATAATTCGCTTAAAATTTTCAGTTATTCAATATCTTTCATATGTTGGATTCAATATCTCAAAAGTTTTGGGTCAAGATTTCAAGTAGATCGAAAGAAAATTGACGACGTTATGAGTGTGTAAGCATCCGTTGGTTATTTAGCTCTCGTATAAGTCGAGGGAAGCCAAAAAACAGACTAAAGAAGGCAGGATTCGTCAAAAAGATTATTTACGCATCTCGGATGGTAGAAACATCCTTTATATATCTGGCATCGATGATTCAGTTTGGTCTAACTCGCTTATGAATGTTTCCGTTTATTAAAAATTTTGTAGAGCTCAAAACTTTAAAGCTTTTTTCCCACAGCTCACGTTTTCAGAGTCACCAGACTTGCAGAGATTTCTTTTTCAAAATTTTAATAGTTTTTATTTGAAAATAAATTATCCGATTTTTTTCGCAAAAATCGTGTCTTCACTTAAAAGTGTTGTCAAAAAG
Organism: Chrysopa pallens; assembly: GCA_020423425.1. NCBI lineage: Eukaryota > Metazoa > Arthropoda > Insecta > Neuroptera > Chrysopidae > Chrysopa > Chrysopa pallens. Next base: position 23,919,097 of record CM035595.1, on the reverse strand, counting down.
TGAAAAATAAAAAATAAAAGAAAAGAAAAACCCTCAGCAGCGTTACCCGGTGAAAACGATTATCTAATGAAATAATTTTTATTGCTGGATTTCAGATGATCTAGCATCGAGTTATGAGTGGCACAACAATTCTATTTTGTTCCTGGACGCTTCCCAATAATTGCGTTTTAATAAAAAGATTTTAACTGCTTCGTCAAAAAATATGCCTTTTTTGTACGAATTAATCATACCCTGCCTTTAAGATTTGACTTATTACAGAGCGAAAACATAATTTTAATTTAAAAAAATTAATATCACTTACCGTCCACAAATGAAGTAAACACGAAAATTAATAAAAACAAACAATATAAAACATAATATGAAAAGTTAAAACTTTTCCGATATATTAACATTTTCCGATATTTTACTAATTGTAAACATTTTTTATTCACTTTTTTTTTATATAAATGATAAAAACGTATTTATAAATCAATTTAATTTTAAATTAAAACACAACATTCTTTAATTTATATTATTTCTGGTATTATATCAATAAACAAAGTTATTTAAATCACAGGTGCGTTGCCGTACAAGTGATAAGATAATATGGAAATGAGTGATGATATACAGAGCAGTAGCACATTAAGAAGAATCACATTAAACACTAAAATAAACTCTTTTATTAAGTATTTGTGTTTTTAAAAAGTATAAAAAAAAAAAAATTAAAACCATATCAGGTTAACGAGGTGAAGTTATGGTTATAAATGAAAATTATATATATGTTTCTATTATATGTACTTCTTCAACAACATCGTCATCGTTTTCATTTTACATACTGACTTAGTTTCTTCATAATTTTTATATTTTGTTGTTATATTACTTTTTTTATTTCATTCATATGATTATAGACCAAGATAGGTTGAAGCCTTTAAAAATGGAAAAAAATTGTAGTTGGATGAAGCTCATTGAAAACGGAAGAGAATATAAAAAGAATGAAAGGAAAAATAATTTACGGACTGAGATCGGAAAGTGGATGGGATGGGGGTGAAATTTGGTTTATCTCGATTTCCGGCAAAAATTAAAATCGTATGAAAAAAAGTTGAAGGTAAAAGATCAAAAATTTTTGTATTTTCACTTAAAAAAAGAAAATTAGGGAGCTTTTTCGATATTTATTCAAAATTAAGAGAAAAAATAAATATTTTATATAAAAAAATACCAGTATATTTGAAACATAAAAAGTTGTTTTCACATTTCCTGAATAAAATTTTTTTTGTAAAACAGAAATAAAAACTAAAATCTTAGTTATTTCAATTTTTCATATAAATTTTCAGGTTATATGAAAAAGTTTAAATAAAACAGTTATAGGCGTCTTTATCTACCACAACTTTTTTCCATAGGACTTTGCCGGAAAACGAGATAAACCGTGTTCTACCCTTAAAAACTCACCCCTTCCACTTCCCGATTGAGAAAACAAATGAATTTTGAGGGGCCGAATTTTACTTCTTGCCTACTTTGGTTGCCGTGTCATAGAATAGACAATAAAAAACATTAAAATAAAACAGAGTTGGATAATTGTAAAAGGTGAAACAATAATGAATTAAACATATATTGAGCGTCGATAAAACCTTAATAGGTGAAGCGATGCTTTAGAATTACCTAGTTTCGTTAGTTATAATTCATATAATGACAACTACCAAAATAAACAAATTTGGTTCGACCCGCAAAGTACACACGACAAACTTCCAAATAAGAGAATAAAAAACAATATTTTGTTTATTATTACGTATATGGGCAGTTTTTATTATTACGTATATGGGCAGAAAAATCTTTTAGCCTGAAGTTACATAATAACGCGTCGAATGAAAATGGGTCTATGCCGATATAATTATTTAGATAATAGAGTCGAAAATTGCGTATGCACATACATACCAGTGATCTATCTGATCTATCATGACGTTGGATTTGGATTATAGATACCTTAAAACGTAAAGATGGGCCAAAATTCGGGATTTGTTAAATCGGCATCATCACAAGAATTTCCAACGGGGAAGTGAAATAAAATTGGAATGAAAGTGGCTGACTGTAGCTGGTGTATTAAAATCATATGAATGATAAATATCAGTAAAAATGTTAATAAAGAATTAATACTAAATAACTGTACAGACTAGTATAGTAGTAAGAAGTCAAAGTCAAAGTCGATGCCGATGACGACCATTCAGCAGACAACCAATTCTTTTATTCTTTTATATACATACACATATAACTTTTTTAATTTTATTTATTATATAGGTACAACATATTGTAAAAGAACATTATTTCACCGTTAAATAACGAATCATTAATTTTTTTTGATTTTTGACTTTTAAGTACTGTTTGCTTTTTGGGGATAACACATAACGTTAACCTTTATCCAAATTATAATAAACTATACAAAATTATTATACATATGTTGTTATGGCAATGACATTAAACCAATAAATTTTCATGAGTATGTTGTTGATCATATTGCAAATGGTTCTTATGGATTCCTTGATAATTTGATTTAAACTAACTTAAGGAAAAAATGTCACAAAATAATGAGACCTCTATAATAAAAACAATCTCTTATGTAATACACATTATAATTTTTAAAATTTTTGCGCACAAATAACTCAAAAACCATTATCCAAATACTATGGCATAATCTTGACATGATAAAAAAAAAATTTCTAAATATAAATTAGAATTTAGATTTTTATTTTATTTTTTCAATGAAAACCCTTTGGCATGTTTTCATGCCTAGATTGTGCATACAAAATTCCATACCTTTGAGATATTTTAGTTATGTCTCATCGAAAATAAAAACAATTAACTTGTATATTACATTAGAGATTGTCTTTAACATGGTCCTCTTTGAAAGTTAGGCAGCAGTTTTTAGTTAAAATTGTGACAACTTTATAAAAAAAACGCATGTGTCAGTTAAGAGACATTTGAGAATTTTGAGTATTTTAAAATTTATTAATTTCTTATATTATATTTATAATTTGTTTGTTTTTGAATCAATTTTAATTGTACTTTCAAATTTTGTTATGGTATTGAGTTTCACATTTTGCTGTGAAATATAGCAAATTTAGAAGCAGTCGGATCCCCTATTGTAATGTTAACATTAATTTCTTGCTACGGATCATTAAATAAAGCCCAAAATACCGTGTACAATTATAATAATTGTACATGCTAATATTAAAATATTTTTATTACCTATGCAAAAACAAGTTCTGTAGGTCATTAACACAGATAATAATAATAATAATAATCATAATAACAATAATAATATAATAATCAGTTTTATGTTATATAAAAAAAGAAGCGCATACTAGAAGCTATATTACTAAGCTATAAGTGTGATATTTACTACATAAAATAAATAAATAAATAAATAAATAAATAAAATACAAGATCTAGTTTAAATTAGACGAAAACTTTCAATTGTGTGTAGAAATGTATTTTATATAATTTTTTTTAGGAAATAAATTCAAACCGATCTGTAAAAAAACGCATAATAATTGAAAAAATCAATATTTAACTGCCTCAAAACGTTTTGTACTTAATGATTGGCATATGTTTTCGAATTGAATGGATCAAAAGGAACTCATTAGGAAATACTATTGGAGCATTTCGGTTCCACTTTTTATACTCGACATAATATATACAAGAGTATATTAATTTTAGTATAAAGTTTGTAATGCTAGAAAATATTGACCGCACAAATAAAATTTTGATATAAATGGTCATAGACTTCACCTTACTAGACCATTTTCGTATATCAGTCCGTCATCAAGATAACTGGAAAACGAACAGAGATATCAAACTGAATTTTTGGTGACTTATTCTACACATAAAAAGTGTGTTTAAATTTGTTAATGGGAAAAATTGGTACATAGGGTCCGATGAAGCCACAAATGTGCAACTATCGACTTGAGGGTACTCTGCAGCATAATAATTTAATAGCTTAAATTTAAATCTAAAATTCTAAACTGAGACATATAACAAACACACACGATCCTATTCATTATTCAAATCACACAAAAAAGGGAATGAGTTTGTGTTCTGCTCTCATCCAATATCCAATTCATCCAATTTGAGTGTATAATAGCTTAAATGATATGTATTGAGTCACTAACAGTTTTTACGTCAAATTATATAATATGCATGTCTTGGGGCAATAGCTTAAATTATATGTATTGAGTCACTAAGAGTTTTTACGTCAAATTATATAATATGCATGTCTTGGGGCGTTTCTTTCTCCAAGTGTTTTATGAGAGTTTTGTAACCAAATTTAAATAACTCCAATTCTAATGAACATAGTAGAGGATTCGTTTTAGTTCGTTTATCTATGAATGTCACTGATGATCTTTTATTTGTACTACTAAAAACTCAAATTGGATGAGATGGAGTATAACAGGGCGTGAAAATTCAACCTGAGTTTCAACTATTTATAGGATTTTCTCCACTCGAAATTAGATATTTCGTGTTCTAATGAGCAAACCAAGTTTCTTTTTTAGTCTAAGAGCACTCAGTGATTCCAGATACAAGAGTTATATTGATGAGATGGAGTATAACAGGGCGTGAAAATTCAACCTGAGTTTGACTATTTATAGGATTTTCTCCACTCGAAATTAGATATTTCGTGTTCTAATGAGCAAACCAAGTTTCTTTTTTAGTCTAAGAGCACTCAGTGATTCCAGATACAAGAGTTATATTGATGAGATGGAGTATAACAGGGCGTGAAAATTCAACCTGAGTTTGACTATTTATAGGATTTTCTCCACTCGAAATTAGATATTTCGTGTTCTAATGAGCAAACCAAGTTTCTTTTTTAGTCTAAGAGCACTCAGTGATTCCAGATACAAGAGTTATATTGATGAGATGGAGTATAACAGGGCGTGAAAATTCAACCTGAGTTTGACTATTTATAGGATTTTCTCCACTCGAAATTAGATATTTCGTGTTCTAATGAGCATACCAAGTTTCTTTTTTAGTTTAAGAGCACTCAGTGATTCAAGATACAAGAGTTATATTGATGAGATGGAGTATAACAGGGCGTGAAAATTCAACCTGAGTTTGACTATTTATAGGATTTTCTCCACTCGAAATTAGATATTTCGTGTTCTAATGAGTAAACCAAGTTTCTTTTAGTCTAAGAGCACTCAGTGATTCAAGATACAAGAGTTATATTTGAAGTAATAAATCCTGAAAGAAATATTGGATTTAAGGAATTTTATTTTCATAAAAAATACATAATTTTTGTTGTTTTTTACAAATCTTTAATGAAAACAATATTTTAAATAAAATTTTACTAAAATAACATAAAATAATAAATCAATATAACATCACATAATTATTGATTACTTATTAGCTAATTATTATTATAGCTAAGGGTAACTATAGTTACTTTTATACACATTTTGTGACATAATTAGTAGTAAAAATTATAATTCAATCCGTTCATATATTATAAAACGATTGAATTTTAGTAACGATCGAATCGTAAATACTAGTTAATAATTTTATCATTTGATAAATAATGAATTTTTCGTAAAACAAATTGATAAATCGATATCTTTTAATCTGTTGGTTTTCATTTAAAGGCCCTTTCTAGCAATAGAAGTCATTTTTCGTATATTTCGATAGCTAAATGTCTTCTTTCTCCACTTTACAGTTTTTTTTTTGACAATAATAAACTTTTGAAAAGTTTGCATGATTTGGCTGAAAACAATATTCGGTATCTGTGCTGTTTTAATCCAGCATGGAGTCATCAAAGGCATATTAAATTTCAAAATGTCTCTATCAAATCAAACATTTTGATTGCCCCCGTTTATAGCAAGTAAAACCACTACAGTCTATTCAAAGTTTATAATGTACTTTAATTTAAGTTTTTAGATGACTGGAAGATTAATTTATCACCTAACTTTTTGTGGTAGTACGAAACTCTCAAAATTGATCATAAATAAGAAATCAATAATATCTTTAATAAGTAGTTTCGTGACAATCGTTTTAAAATCAAAGTTTAATGTGAGCATAAAGTCTAAATTAATCCAAAAAAAAACATTTGTTTGACGTTAAATCTTTCTTTATAAGTTCTGACTATTTCATTTTTTGATAAGAAAGCGATTAAACGACCATTTCATAAATAATTGAATGAAACATTCTGATGAAAGAAGAAAATTAAACATAATTGCCACAAAACTTTGATAAAGTAAAATATATACATATCCTTATCCAAGAAAAAAAAACTATTTCGTAAAATTGAGACGAACGAAATGTCTTGAAATTACTATTTTTCCAAATAGTTTGAAAACTTTTCAACTTTTCTACTATAATTGGATGGATTTAATTAGTTTAAAACTATACTTTGGAAAAAGGATCGTGTTCGTTAACACATACAGGCGCTTGTATTCGTATTTCATATGTGCATAGTTAGATAAATTGTTACTTGAAAATTGTCTCGATATTAGGAAATATTGCAGTTTTCAAGTTTTGGCAAATAGTATTTTTGCTCTGTTTATGTATTACAAAGCTAGAAGATGGAAAAAATATAGTGAGTTGATTCGTTTTTTAAACAATGGGTCAAAATGACAAAAAATTATGGGTCGTAACAATTAATTTTTGAAATTTCAAAGTTCATTATTAGTAAATAAATCCATTGTTAGTGTCGCATTAGACACAAATGGATATTAGTGCATAAGAATCTAACATGTTTTCGACAGTGGACAAACACATCCTTAAAATTAACTATTATCAAGTTGGCGTACAAAGGATAACTAATTCTATCCTGTATTGAATCAATTGTTTTCAATTTGTTGCTGAATGGTATTCGTATTAGAATGGCAAAAATGCCAAACCTGCCAATATTCAATTTATTGTTCTTACTGAAGGTGGATTATCAACAGCTGTTATCCAGACAGTAAGGAGTGTACTTCTAAACAACTCTTGGCTTAAATAACATAAAATATTCATTGTATTTCTTTCAATTTTCCAGCACAAATAATTCAAAAAATACTATTTAAATGTTATGAAATTTGGTATGCACAATATTGACATGAAAACTTAGTGCTTGTCCCTAGAAAAACTTCTAAGGTTAAATTCAAATTTGGATTATATATTTAAAAATGTTTTTTCATCAAATTTCATCATTCTAACAGCTGTTGATATATCCCCTTTAGAAAATATTCTCTGAGCCATATGAAAGAGAACGCCCCACTCATATAAATTTTCATAGAGGAAAACCTTATATGATATTACATGCTGAAGGGCGCATCATATTTTTATAAAAAAAAGTGGATAAAATCAATTATTTTCTTTACAACAAACAATTTGTAATTGTTAATCGTTGCAAATACCCTATTACATTTTTAATACATTTATCGCATTCTTATCAAAATGCTTTGAATATACTTAAATGATAATTCAAAGATCTTTATAAAATAGATTGTATATAAATTAGTATTTAATGTAGATAGACCTTTAAACAATTAAGGTCTAGTTTATATTATAAATGTATTTACATAAAAGTACATTAATTAATAAAAATTATAATGCATTGTCTTTTAAGAGTACAGTTTTTTTTCTTTATGTTTTGTTTTTTTTTTTGTAGTTATTTACATCTATTTACATGGTAAAATTAATATTCTATTACTTTTTAAAACAAAACAAAAAATAACTTCCTTCCTAAAGAAAGTTAATTCTCATACAATTACTTGAATGTATTGTTTTTGCAATAATTTTAATTTGAATATCTATGTAAATTATTTTGGAAAAAAATTTTTGACGATATTAATATTTAATTTTGTGAAATGCACTTTCAAGTTGAAATTATTTCCGAAAAGAAATTTTTGCTATTCGTAGTATAAAATTCTTTAAGGTATTTATTTAAATTCAAACAATGTTTGCAAAAATTTACGAATACTCGAATATTAAGGCCTTATGAATAAGTTCTAAAAATTAGAAATTGCAATGAAATATTTATTGATATTTCTAGTCAACCTTATGAGGTCGCCCAACGGAGAAAAGTCAGTAGATGACCTAGAAAATATAGCAATCTAGAAACAAAAATCTTAAGCTTGGAATTCGACTTGACACTGAAAAGGGGAATAAACACGGATCTCGGCTATTGCCAGAACTTCGTATACCAGTTTATTCTTGAAGATATTGTGGTTCTTTTCCAGACTTTGAAGTATTCATGATGCAGGACATTAGCGATTGAAATATAATTTTTGGAAGCCCCAAATTTTTGTTTGACAAAGATCTTGCGTAGAATGGTGTTTACTGAAGGTGTTTCGATAGTAATTTCATACGTTTTATTGTTTGATAGATTTGTTATAATTGAATTAACTATTAAAGCGCAAACCAATGTTTATTTAGACTTCATACTTATAGCTTTAGGCTTCATGTATTTACTTCCTGTGTATTTATAAATTTGATTTGCTTCCCTTTCAATGACCAGTTTTTTTTTTTTTGGTTAATTCTCCGTCTATAAAGCTATATTCGCACATTGGAGTAGAAAATTTTAATAATATTTCAGACTTTTCTCTAATTTTTTTGATACTTAAAAATGCATTTTAAAATATATTTTCGTTTATTTTAAGGTGAATTAGAACCAAAAATGAGAACTGTATTTATTTTATTTCTTGATAAGAAAATGAAGGTCTTGTCAAAGATTTTTCCATGAGAAAATATTTCCAACATAAGAATAAAAGTATTTTTGACTCCTCCGTTGTCATTTCAAGATGGTGCTTACAAAATTTCATAACATTTTAATGATTTTAAGTTATTTGTGAGCACAAGATTGAACGAAATACAATTTATATTGCAATTGTAATTGTCTTTCTTAAATATATATTTTCCTGGTTCTAATTTTTTTCTGTTTTTATGGATTATATATGACATTTTTTAAAGCTTTCACAATTTTATAACTCCCGAACCATTCTTCATTGCGTTCCTTGATATTCTTAGTTCTATATTTTACTTATAAAGTAAATATTAAAACCAAAAGCTAACGCATCAAAAACGATCTTTCTGAGAACAAACACTTGAATAATTTGTGGAAGCAAACAAAATAAATACCTTATATTCAAAGCATTTCTATGTCTGTTAAAAATTTAAAAAGTGAATATTCTTTAAATTGACAAATTCGATTTCTTTTTTTATTAAATATCCTATCTACTATAATTAAAAAGCGTCCTTTGTTTTAATTAATTATTAATTTAAATAATAAGTTATTTAAGAAACTACTTTAAAATAATTAATAATTTAACAAAAAAAAAATGGGTTTTTTTATATGCAAATTTCACACAATTAATTAGTTTAAAACCACTAACAAATATTTAAAAATTTACAAAAAGTCTCTCAATTAAAATAATTTATGGTAGTATTCTTCTGTTTGTGTAGTCAATATTAAATATTATGGCCGCGCATTCTGACTTATAAAAAAAATTAATTTGCGGTTTAACAATTATTTTTTATACTCCAATCATTCTTGCTAGCCAATGAACAGTATGCGCAATTCGATGGTATATTCCAGGTTGTCCTGGCTGTGCACATGAATATCCAGCACTTACAATGCCAATTAAATACCAACGGCCGGCTCGTTGTAACATCAACGGACCACCAGAATCACCTTGACATGAATCTCTACCACCATGTTTGTATCCAGCACATAACATTTCATCGTAAATCACTACGTTTATTCCATTAGCTCGATGCCATCTGAAAAATTTTTCGAAAATAATTTATTTCTTATTTCATAGAGATGGAATTCTGATAGTTAGAAAATTTAAGGCTTAAGCTCAGTATACACTTTGGCAACATTTTTGTCAAAAAAAAAAATTGACAGGCTGTTAGATATTTTGTATTCAAAATCGCCGATCATTTTATTGAGAAAAATAAATGGAGTAAAATTGGGAAAATGCTTACAACTCGAAATTGAAATCTAGATTTTATAAATTTATGCAATGAAAACTGAATATATAGACACACAAATTTTATGCTAATAAAATTATCGATAGTTGACTCCAGATTGAATTGTTAGTTGAACAAGGAATTGGGAATGAATCCAGGAACTCTCCGATTTCGACTTTAGTTTTTTAAATTTTCTACACTTTTAACAGGCAGATGGAAATGGAAGGGACACATATCCCAGGGAGGTATCGTTTTATAGGCTTTTGTTATCGAAAAATTGCGTTGTTTACAATCGGTGGCTAACTCAACTGATCGCCAGACCAACGTGACCCAAAAACTCAAATTATACTTCAGTCTATTTTTTCGTTTGAATGCTAATTCATGAGCATCAGTTTTCCGAGATAAGTTCTCTGTTTCCAGATATTAAATCAGGTTCAAACTTTAGTTCCAGACAAAAAGAGTTCCTTAAAATGTATACTGACCAGAGATTTAAAGTAACAGAGACCAATTAAGTATAAGAAAATCGAAGAATTTAAAAAAAAAGATTATTAAGCCCCAACTGGATTCAAATAAATTCTTCAACAAATCCAAATTCACCCTATTTAAGCGTTACAATATATATATTGCAAGCTTAGTTTTGTTATTATCAAGATTTTCAGCTGTATTGATTGAAGTCATATTGTAGCCGGAATATCCACAGCTAAAAATGTGTATCATAAATAAAACCGCAACAAATTAACACTGTAAAAAAATCCATGTTTGTAACAATAATTTTTCCAACATCCAATTTTACTTACCTCCATGTTTTACCTTGATTATATATATTTTCCCGGGTAAAGCGCAAACCCTTACCTTTCACAAACTCTATTATCTAAAACAGGAACTGGAACTGACTGTAAGGTCTGTGGGCGTAAACGTGAACCAGGTGATAGCGCACCCCATCCAGCAGCAACACCAACTTGTCCAAGAAAGTCTTCACCGCTTGTTGGTAAACAAATCGGTGCTATATGTGGTAACGAATGAGCTGGACGATCTAAACGTAACACAGCCACATCATATCGATCAGCTTGTGGTGTGAATTTAAAGTAAGGGTGCACCTAGAAGTTAAAATTTTAAATTATTAATGTCATCTCAAAGCAAGATAAAATAAATATTTACCTGAATTGACGACACGCCAAATGTATATGCTGGTAATGGTTCCACGGCTGAATTTATCACATAGTCTCCAAGAGTGACATGAACTTGTCTAGGAGATGCTCTTGCTACACAATGACCTGCTGTAACGACATGACGTCGTGATACAAGGGAACCACCACACCTAAAAAATTTAACATACGTTTTATATTCTTCCAATCGTTTTTTCAATCTGAAGTTCTCATAAAATTAATATTTTATTCAGATAAATAGATTATAAATGGGATAAAGTATATAGCTCGTAGGCCCAGAAATTGATATCACGAACTTATTTTTGATTCATCTCCAAATTCAAAATAAACGAATAATCGAATGCCAGAAAGTCATAGGAAAAAAATAACTTTCAACAATTTTGATAATTACAGTGAACCATCGTCTATAACAGAAGCCACATGCATCATTATTTTTAATATTTATATGTTTAACTATTTATTCAGCTCAATCCGAGATAACCAAATTCATGACGTAGGTGGAACAAAGGATCTAAACTGAATACCAGGAATTAGTACGCACTTCACCTGAAACCATCTTTTGTAAGGAATTACGCCAACATAGATCTAGAATTTTGATAGAGAAACTACAGAAAACCTTCAAAATTAGAGCCAAAAGTTCTTATCCTTACAAGTCAAAGTCTGATCAATTAGCTGCCTTCATATTTATAATTGACTTCTAATTCGTTGACAGGATTTGAACCCTTATTCTCCTTGGATTGTATGAATAAAAACACACATAACATAAGTAATTATATTTTAAAAAAATATGTAGGTAATTAAACATCAACAGCTTCTATAAAAGCCTGAAGAAAAATTACTAGGTTTTGAAACGTCGCAAAAATAATTTCGGTATTATTTTTCATTCAAGTATAGTTCTCCAAATGCTCTAACAAGTAAATAATAAATTTTCTATTTGTTTGGTAGCTCTGTACATAACAATTGAATATTTCTCAAATCGTGACATGCCTAAAGCAAACGCAATAAATGTGTGCCCTTTTTGTCAATCAAATTGAATTTCATGAATAAATTTTAGCATGATGCATGCAAACAATAATTTTTAAAAATAAAAAGTTTTTAAATGATTTCTCTCGTCTTAAAAATATATCAACCAACAACATAACGAAACAACTCCAATAATAATAATAATAATAATAATAATAATAATAATAATAATAATAATAATAATAATAATAATTGAAACGAAACAGTTTATTTACATCAATTTAGAGTATCGACCTTGACGTTACCTCAGAATCAATTTCACCAGTGGCAAGAACATTTAAATGTTAAAAAAAAAAGTAGAAGGTTCAGTTCCACACACACACACACACACTTGAATTATACAATATAAAACGGAAATATATTAAAATTTATAGGACACCACTACGGATTTTGATTTCTAGTGGCCTGTGTCTAAAAATAGTGATGAGAACTTTAGCAAGACGAATTGATACAAATGTAGTATACATGGTTTTTACACTTTTCCCCATACACATAACTCAAAAAATAATTATCCAAATGTTATGAAATTTGGTGGTAGGTCCAAATTTGACCCTACCTCCCTCCGAAACCGTTATAGAGTTTTGACTGACACTACTATTCCCGTTTTTTACTTTTTTACGATAATTCTATATCCCCCTCTATTGAGATAATGACTATTCTGCCATACGTATGTCCTATGAGTGAAAACTCTTCACATCGACTCAGGAGTTTATTTACCACGTGACATAAAATTTGGTTTCAAGTATTTTTAACCCGTCATATCTTAGACTATAATGTTCAGTATCAGTTAGTTAGTAACTCGATCAATTATAACGTGTCAAAACAATTATTCTTAATCATTTATAGCTTAAATACTAAAAATTAGAAGCTATTCCTTAATACTAGCATATTATATTCCTGAATAACAAACTGATTTGCAGTGTATTTATTGTTTTAATAATGAAATTTAATTTCTAGCTACTGTTTAATAAAGCTAATATAAAATTAACTTTCATTTTTATTTTATAATATGTAAAGTTTGATAGCCACGTAGCACGTGACTATTAAAGATCAAATGTGTTGATAATATTTTTCGACATAATTTTAGTAATCGTCGATAAAAATCAATAGTGTTTTCGCTATTTCGCTATATGATAAAACATAAATCAAAGATGCACCAACTATCTAACCGCATAGATATAAATTATTGTTTATCTGGTTTTGAACTTTTCCTTAATTTTGACTGATATTTATAACGAAACTTGTAAAAAACTCAAGCCTGTATATGTCTTTCATACCTATTAATTTTTGACTCTTAGTATCAATTCCCCTTAAATGCAGTATCAATTCCTGGTTTAATTTTTAGCATCTGGCAAGCAAGAGAGTGAAAATTATTCGGATTTAATAATTTTTAACATTTGGTTCACAATTACCAAAAAATAATTAGTTATAAGAAAAAGGGGACTATTAGGGAGTAAATATTTTATTTATGGAGAAAAATATTTTAATGTCCAGGAAAAACGGATTTCAGAATGAAAAATGATTGGACCTAGAAGTGAGCAAGAAGATGAAATAATTAATTGGGATTCAAACACCCACCATTATGGTAAAATCTTTCAATATTCGGGCCTTGATAACTCAAAAAATTATCAAAATATTTTGAAATTTGGTATGTACAATATTGACCGGAAAACGTAGGTCTTATCGAAGAAAATTTTTTCCCAAAAAATTATTTTTAAACATACAAATAAATTTTGATTTTTATTAAAATTTTTTTCGAGATAAACTCTTCGGCAAGACCTCCGTTTTTATGTCAATATTGTGCATACCAAATTTCAAAACATTTGGATAAATATTTGAATTATTGGGGCTTGAAAATTGAAAGAAATACAATTCAAATTATATGTAATTTATGTCAATAGCTTGTTTGAGGCACACTCCTTCATGTTAATAACAGATGTGGAATATGGCTCTTAATCTCCGCATCCTTGATTCAGAATGGCACAAGTGGATTACCCTTTGTTTGAAGTTTCCACGAAGTTCTTGACGTCAAATCTGCCCCTGCATTTCTTAACCAGCTCCAAATGATTGAAGGATATAGGACATACATGTGGTACATATAACTTATGACTTAAATGTATTATATCTGAACAAGTCTTGCAACTATGCCCTTTTAATAACACTAGTGTTCGCCACATTAGACAAAAAATTCGATATAATCTTTTAGAAAAGATTATTCGACAAAATCGTATAAAAAGTATCGAATCAATACTTTTATCGTGTCCCTAACAACAATAAATTAAAAGTCATCGTGTACCTAAGCCTTTATATGTATAGATTTATAATAAAAGATAACAATTAATTGTATTTGTATAAATACAAACAAAATTCAGCATAGGTACACAACAACATTGTAAATTACAACAACAACAACAACAAAAAGTTATTAAACATAATAATAAATTGATTGATTTTGTTGTTGTTAAATTTCACTTGTGTGAAAGTCTATCTCCCAACTGATTTATATTGATCTTTTGACTTGCTCTTAATTTATTTATAATCATATTAAAAAGTCATAGATAATAATAAGTAATGAAAATGAAATTAAAAGTGGAAGTCTTAGTTAATTTTATATACCTATAATGTATTTTTATAATTTTTAATAACTTAATAAATAATTAATAACAAAATAGTATATAGTTTTTTAATTTCAAAAATGAAATCATAATTATGGTTATGTTCATAATTTTATTGCAAATTCATTAATTGTTTGTAATAGATGTTTGCATTGAGAGATTTCATAAACGAGTTGATTTAGTGTCTTTTACTTTAACAGCTGGAAAGGTGATTGACTTCATAGGAAAAGCTTAGGTGATCAATGTACAAAGATTGCTACACAAGTGCTAATATACTAACTCCTTTTTTATCTTGAGTTGAAATTTCTGTTATGGGTTTTAATCGGTTAATTTTTTATATATTTATACTCGCAATAAGGCCGAGGGTACATTAAATTTAGTCAAAAGTTTATATGGATTAAAAAATTGTCACCAAATTTTGCTCCATAAATATTTGTAAAATCACTGTATTTGGATAATTTACGTTTTTTTATATGCTTTTGTGGCATAAAATTTCCTAAATATACACTTAGGAGAATTAAAAGCGATTTCAAGCTTATGACTGAGTAGGCTCCTTCAATTTAGTCGAATTACAAAACATTAAAGAAACCATTTTTTTAAATTATCCTGTGAAGATTCGAGATACTATTTTATATATTTATAATTGTTATTAAATTTATTGTTATTAATTTTTATTTTGCAGTCTGTTTAGAATTTTGGTAAATAGGATTCTAAAATAATGAAAAATTAGAAAATTGTTAATGTTTTTGCTTACAAAATATACTTTATAGATTAAATATTTCTACAAAACAAAAAATTCTAAAATAATGAAAAATTAGAATTTTGTTAATGTTTTTGCTTACAAAATATGCTTTATACATTAAATATTTCTACAAATGCCTAAACAAAAAATATTATTGGACTTAAATTGAGTATTTAGTTTAAAATAATTTTTTAATTTTTAGTTCATATGTTTTTTGGTTAATACTATATTTTTCTTCTATATTTTATAATGAAGGATCGGTTCAGCTCATTCACGAATTTAAATTAATTTTTATGTCACCAAAGTACATCAACAAAATTTTAGTTCGCTAACTCTTTTCGCTTTTGAGTTATCTGCATGTTAGGCAGACGGACCGACATGCGGAAATAAACTAATGAAGTGATTAATCTATGGAGACTTTGTCAAAACTTCGTTTCTGACTTTAATATTTTTTAGCGTTACAAATTTTAGATTAATATACTCGAGTATAAAAATACAGATGAATTGATAACCATTTCCTTTTTCGAAATCGTTTAAAAATACAATTATTCTTAAATTGTTTGCATATACATAACATGTAAGTAACTAGATAAAATTTTTAACAGCATAAATAATAGGATTTTTATTTTATTAAATTTATGGATATAATCTATTCTTATTTGTAATAAATATTGAAAAAAAAAGACATTTAAAAGATGATGGTTTTTTTACTATAATTCATAATAATAATTTAAATATCAAAATTTATTATGATAATAATAATAAGCGTGCGTTTAAAAAATATTTATATGGAGAAAGTAGTTATGGTTACGGTGCATTGCCACTAACTTTTAAGACAGGTAGCAGTTAAACTTCTTGATTGAACTGCTCTTTATTCGTTCTTACCATATAATTTAATATAATCAACTTCAACTTATTCAGTCTTTTTTAAACTACTGTTGAAGAAAATAAAAAAATCTTTTTACCATTGTATTTTAGTAGACGAGATGATTGTGGTTCTAGAAATCCTTCATGATGACATTTAATTATTAACCGACTACAAAAAAGGATCAGGTCAATCAATTAAATTGTATTTTTTGTCGGTTCCTTTTTTCAAAAATTTTTTATTCAGTTTTCGACGAAATTGTGATCCTTCTTAATTACATTTTACTATTAACCGAATTCAAAAAAAAAAAAAATCCATCAATTTATTTGTATTTTTTGTCGGTTCTTTTTTTCTAAAAATTTTTTACATAGTTTTCACTTTAGTATTTGATTTTCCCTTAACTCTAATCTAAAATCTTAGATAATGTTTCTTCCAGAAAACGTTCTATTAGATTGGAGCTATATACAATTCTTTCTTCCAAGTTCAGAACTATTTAAGTGACTATATTCGTACATCATGTGGACGTTTTGTGTCCATTATTGACAGTGTATTTCAAGTGAAATGAATAAATGAAGAAAATGTTTTACCTTGATGTTCCAATACGGATATAGGCTTGCCATGGAAATGATCCAAAACCGGCTTCATCACCACCAACAATACGACGTTGCGCTGTCTGTTTTGCGGGTGATATTCCACAACCTAATGGAAACAAAAAATTGACGATAAATAATGGATTACACACAAAAAAATTATTTTTTATGTCCCAAAATCAAAATCAAAGATTAAGGATTATTTTTTCAGAGATCTAATTTTGAATACTATTAAAAATATATATTTAAAATTTACCTAGAAAATATGTATTAAATTTAGTCTTTTTAATTAACGCCAAATTTTGTCTATCTATTTAAAAAAAGAGAGAAAAAACGATTATCTGTAAATTTTATATTTGATAATGCAATCAACATCCTTAACGAAAGATAACACCAATTTTAAACTCTCAGGCTTCACTTGTTTCACAAACCGAGTACTCTACCTCATTACCCAGGCGAGTGGGTACTCCAACGAGTGAAAATACACTAATGTAGTAAAAACTTTGTTCGGCCAAGAAGTAAAGTTTGTTTGACCGAAATGTAAAATAAAAACTGTTTGTAACAGTTCTATACCCTTTCGATTATGTCATTTAGAAAGGAACTAATACGGCCACTGGCTTATATTACAAGTATCGGTCAATGGGTTATTTATAAAGAAAAGACCGAGGAATGTTATTAAATTAGAGGGTGGAATTGGGACAAAGATTAATACCAAGCCTTGTCAATTTCAATTTATCTCACAATTCATAACACAATTTCGATATTCTCGAATAATTTTATTAGAGAATTGAAATTCCCATCAAAATGATTTATTCAAAAAACTTTTTATGCGAAAAATGTTGAAGGTTCATTCTTTTTGTTCTTTATCTTTTCAGTATAACTTTTTTTGGATCAGAGTTAAGTATAGACAATACATATTTATTACTTATTAATATTTTTCCAAAGAATATCGGCAATTAAAAAAAAAAAAAAGAAAATTTATACAAATAACATAAAAATTGTCAAATATAATAATTTGCTAAGTAGAATTATTACATCATATTGAGAGTACTTTTTTTTTGGAATAATTGATTTTGTAATCTATAAATATTCATTATACTAACAATTGAATAATTTTATATCAAGGTATTATAATAATATTATGATATGAAATGAGAACATATAAAAATTATATTTTATATTTAGTATTTTGGCTTTAATAAATTAGAAATTCGCATGCAAAATTAATTATTATAATTATATTTATTAATAAATCTAAATACACCAGTAGCATTTTAAATAATTTATTTTTTTTTATGTATATAATATATACATTGTTATATATCATTATTTATACTTTGAGCGAAAGAAATTTTTATTGATGGTTCATATTCTATGTGAGCTAAAAAGTAAAAAATAATTTTAGATTAAAAACTTCAATAAATAATTTGTATTTCTCATTGATTCAGTTTTCCCAATATTTGATTAGAGAGAGTCCTGAAACAATCTTTCGACTAAAAATTATTGCAAATTTTGCAAATCTTATCGATTCCTGTAATTTTACTAAGGAATTTCGGACTACTAATTATTGTTGATTGGTATTCAATAATAAAGATTATAGTATATATTATAAAATAAAAAAAGCCGGAAATGATTTAGGTAATGCGTACAAGGTAACGCAATAATAAATATTTATTTCCAATATAATGATTTTCATTAAATAAAAAGGAAATCATTCTTTCTTATTAATAATTATTTTTTCCTAATAACTATTTTTAGGAAATAAATAAAATACCAAAAAGTTATTAGAATTTTTCTAATTAACGGAATATATTTAAATTTAAATTTCATACATGCTTGGGGAACAAGACGTCAAACGATAGTAAAAGATGGTCCAAACATTGTACTTCTAATGAAAAGGTGATAAAATCAGAACTGTTTTTTGGAAAACCAAATATAATATAAAAGAATGATCGATTTGAATTCAATTGTTCTTATATAAATAATTTTGGGGAAATCATATAAAGTGCTCTTATGACATAAGTTCTCATTTTGATGACGTACTTATTTTATGAGGAAAAAATCATTCCAGAAAAGATTAAAGATTAAAGAAAAAAGATTTTTTAGGATTTTATCAATTTCCTATGTTATTTGAATGTTGGAATTTTCACCCTTTAGATTTCACCCCGTTTTCAAAATCACGGAACTTTTTATTATAAGGTAAAAAAAAAAATCATTCAAATCCATTCTCTATAACTGGGATCCGTCATTTAGCAGTTTTAACCACTAATTAAACACGACTAATGAAATGAAACCTCCTTCCTCAATTCTAAATACAAGTATATTGAGCAAAATTACCAATTTTTATCAAAGAAAACATGCCAAAAAACTACACAAAAAACAAACACAAAAAATGTTAGAGAAAGACAAACTACGAATCGTTTTAGCCAAAATCTGCATGCACCAATAATTAATTTATCTTTAGAAGAAGACACAAACACTAAACTACAAAACAAGAAACATTCCAAAAATGATAGAAGCCGAACATTCAAAATAATAAACAACTAAAACAACTCACTTGCATCATTAATAATCGGACCCGTATACTCCAAAACTTTTGGTACCTCTAATGGTGCCTCCTTTGTGCCGCGTTGTAATTTTTGTTTATTATTATAAAAACAGCATCCAGTTAATAGAAGACCACAACCGCCATCAAGAAGACCACCACCCAGCCAACAGGTGACGAAAAACTCACATTGACCACCTGATCTAACACACTCCTCGGCTGTGTCCGCATTGTCTGCCGAGGAGTTTAGGTCTGCGTCATCTCGTAACAATAATGGCTCTAAGACATTTGATAAGAGCAAAACAAAATCAAATAATAGGAATTTGCTTTTTGATTGAGTGTTGTTTTTTGTAAAGTGTATGAGATAAATATTATCATTGATATTTATTAGGCACTTTTTAGTGAGCTTCGTAAACCGAATGGCTTTGGATTGTTTTAAATGCAACCAACGACGGTTATATTTTTACTAGAGTTGTTCCGACTATGACTAAGCAGGTGACCGATTAGTCGGCGAAACCGATCCCAGAAAGAAATTGAAAAAAATTGAAAGATATTTTTGTACGTGTCAACTTTAATTAGGTTCTGTATGGTTATAGATCTGATGGTTTTTGTTTTTATTAAAGATGTTTAGAATGTTTAAAAATGTTTTTTTTTTTAAATTATTTTTAATTTTTGCAGTACATCCTGTACATGCAATTTTGATTGAATATTCTGATTCTAAAATTAAAATAATAAAATATTAATTAACAATCAAGGTTTTTATTTAATGCAATATAATGAACAAATTCATATTTAATGAACAAATTCATACAGTTAGAAGACGAATAGTCGGTGCGCTTTACCGAATAGTCTTTACCGATTATTCGGAACAAATCAAGTTTTAATCAAACAATTTTGTTTGTCTGTTTCTATGTATTCATGTTCGTTCAGCTTTATCTTTCGAAAGTGTTCACCGATTTTGATAACATTTGGTAGAAAACATTATTACGTTTAGGAAATATCATGTATAATGTGCGCTCTCAGGACCTTTGAAAAAATAAATTTTCAACATTATTGTACCTCTCGCAAGCAGTATGCAAACGTTTGTAATATAAACTAAGTATTGAAAGACGTGGCTGATATTTTGTTCACTGCTTTATATAAATAGGTATATGTTAAGTTACTTCTAAGAGAGTGTTTGTAGTAGCACTGATTCAGAATCATAATATAATTAGGCATTCCTATATCTATTTCTATCGTACACTATAATAAACCACTGATTATTTGGTCTCTGAATTTATTTTGAGATGTTAAATAGTGACAAGCTTTTATTCAAGTTCATTTTTATTGCAACAAAGGAAATCGAAATTTTGTGAAATGATTGATATAGGTAAAAGTCGATTTGATGGTTTTCTTATTCAAAACTATTCTTTACAATGCATAATCACAATTTTCCAAAACAATTTTTTACAGGCTAGAGATATAAGTCTGGTAAGACATATATGTATAATAATGATGGGTATGTTCTGCGATTTTTCCAATCTGGGAATCTTTTGAATCCAATCAAAATTTAGATTAGATGGCAAATATCAGTTTATGCGATAGATCACATTGGACGAAAAATGCCATAGTTCTGAAATCACTTCAATTCTGAAAATTTTAAAAAATATGAAAGTGTGATATATTTCTAAAAAGCTTACTTGAGGATCTGATTAATTTGATCAACGTGTTGAATATAATCTAGTGATATGTTACGATCGTTTTACGTTAAAAAATAATCATTTTGATTGAATTTAAACACACATTTCAAGAACCTTAACTTTTATAAAAGTTGTTTTTTATTTACTTTTTGCTTTACTTTAAAATATAAAATAAAATATAATATTTATAGTTATTTTAAAATATAATTCTTATTATTCTGATTTTATTATGTGTTTATTCATATAATAAAGCAGGGATGAAGGTACTTGAGTATGCCAAAAACGAAGACCGTATTAAGTTAATCGATCTGTGTTAAGAAAAGTTCAAATAATTAAGAATCCGGATTTTGTCCGATAAAATTTTTATCCAATTTTTTTAATACCCTCCCTTTTATTTAAGACAAAATACATACTTTTGAACTCTTGTGATATTATCGAAAAATGCTTCTTTTTCGTGCTTTAAGTGAATTAAGATTAAAAAAACAATCAAAACCTGCCATGCTTAAATATGGTTTACACAGCTTTAACCGTTGATTTTTTAATTTTCATCTTTGTAAATACACTGATAAAGCTATATTTTCATCCTATACACTTTGAATGCTGGAAAAATATTTTCTTTCTCATAGAATAATAGTTAACTTAGTGTATTGGGATCTTTAAAATTTTTTTCATTTTCATACTGGTGACTTTAGTTCGAAAAATATTTATATCCTGTCTTTGCAAATATTGCGTTATTGTGTCCACACTATTCGCAACCCCATCTAGCAACATTTTTTGATGCAGTGTAAATTTACTGACAATTTGTGGAATGCGATGTAACTTCGTCACGTATGAACCCTTGTGTTACGCATTCACATCCACACAAAGGTTGCTGTTTCGCATCAAAATTGCATTACAGCATTACGTTACACGCGAATATTATACATGTGTACGTGGCTTAACATTTACAATATTTTTAACATAATTTACTTAAAGTCCTAAATTTTTGCATACCCAAGTACCATCCGTCCCTGATCTATGATGTATGTATATATATGTATATATTTACAAGGAGACATCACATATGAGAGAAGAAAGTTCAAAGAAATAATAATAATAATAAATACCAAGGCAAGAGAAAGCAAATTTAACATAACAAATCATTATTATATTGTAAACAATATATACCTATGCCTACCTATGTGTATATACGATGCATGTTTGTAAAAAATATCTTATGTGAAGTGTGTGCAAAATATACGAGAGACTGAATATCAACTGAGAAGATTGTAAGGTTATTGTCATTTTTATTATTGTAAGAGCACTTATGAATTTTAAAGGTGCATGATTAACATGTCATTAGGTAAAGGTTGCCAGGTGCGCATATTAATTTATCTTACCTGTAATATATTTAAAGGCGATAGAGTATATAAAGAGGAGCACCGTAACCGTGTTCCTTGTAACTAGACATTTTAGTCCCCTGTACCCTCTTTTAGAATACTTCACCACATGTAGGTACAAATGTCTTCTAACACAAGGTGACAATTGTGTTTATATTATTGGTGGAGTCGGTTACTTCGTTCTAAACCAGGTGACGATAGTGTAATTAACTAACCGGACCCTTTTTTTGACAATATAAGTGATCAAACTGCCGTTGCTGAATTTGGATCCACAAATTCCAGTCAAAATAGTCAAATGGAAAAAGGTATTAGTGCCTTTACCCATTTGGCCACTGAGTCGATTTTTTTAGGCGATAAGAAATTAAATTTCCATGAGACTTTTTTTTATTCAAAAGATGGTATATAAGCGAAAATTTAATATTAAAAAAAACTTAAATTTAATATTCTTTCATTCTTAGGACATCAAATTAAACGTGTTAAAGTATAAAGTTTGATTTTGAAATTTTCGAAATCGTTCTGTGAGTCCAGTTGGAAACAAATTAGTAACTATGATTGTGATATCCAAGCCAGGCTTGTTATTCAAACCCGATTCTTTATTAATATTATGTACCGTTAGAGGAATAAACGGTAGGATATAGGAGAATAGCCTATGATTATAGGTTAATGGTAGCTCGATGTAAGTAATATAAAACTTACCTCGATCATTTGCGGTTTGTTCTGGTTGACTGATACCAGTTGGTGGCGGTGGCGGCGGACCAGCATTTAAATCTTGTAAATTTGCATCACCCGTTAGCCAATCGTTTGTTGTAATATCGTCGGGTTGATCACGAAATGTAACGAACTCATTATTCGTATTTGGTGCTCCACCAACACCACCTATACTATTAGTTGGAAAAATGACACGTGGACCACGTGATCGCCAACTATTCCCCACAACAGTACGTGGTCCGGTGGTCGAAGCAGCTGCTGCAATTACACTTGGTGATGCTGGATTTGTACCTCCAGCAAAATAATTGGGTGATCCTGGTGGTGGAACATTTATGTATGGCTGTGGAGGTAATGGATTTCTTGGAGTATGTTTATGTACATGCGGTGGGGCATTTGTACCAATATATGGATATCGTCTTGAATTACTCGTATCACTTAATGAAGCATCATCTTCTGTTTGTGTATTCGAAATTTCTGGTTGATTTTCGAAATGATTCAATACCGGTTGTGACCAATAATCGTTATTCTCATTCTGAACAATTTCCGACGATGTATTAAAATTATAATTCGACGATGCTGCCGTAATTTGTTGATCTAATTGATTCCGTTGCGATTGTTCAACAAATAACGTTTCCGGTTTAATTTGAAATGATCCCGCTTCTGTGTTAATATTTATAAAATCATGATTTCCGCCCGTTGCAGTTGGAAATGTTAGCGATTTCGGTGATCTATGATAATTTTGTGGATATGTAATTGGTTGTCGATTATTGTAGAACAATTGTCGCGGAGGCGTCGATGTGCGAAAATGTTCTTCTTCGTTGTAAAATTCCGACCATCTTGGTGCATCATTATTAATCGTTAAGGACTTTTTAAGTAAATCTTTCGAACTTCTATCACCCGTGCGATGTATATTAATTGTTTGAGATAAATTTTTCGCTTGAGCTTGCTGTTGTTGTTTCTCTGCGTGAATATTAACCACGCCGCTATGTGCTTTTGGTAATAGATCGTGATGTATATTATAATAAAAATTAGCTTTACCAGATAACGATCTTATTGGTGGATTAACTAATGCATTTTTTCTATGATAAACTGGTAGACGCACGTATCGATTGAAATATGGTGAATCAATTGCTTGTGTTAATAATAAACCCGTGATAAATACAATTGATGATAAATTTGACAGTTTCATTGTGATTAAACTAATTTTTTAAATTTCTTTATTCGTTTGTTTTGATGTTAAATCGCCATGTTTTTTTTTAAATTTTTAAATAATTTTCAAAAAAAAATCAATTGATATTGGAAGAATAATGAATTATGTGTGATATATTAAAACACGTGTTTACATATCAAATTTATTCTTTCTTTTTACAATATCAGTTTTTTGCTGGTTTTTCGTTTGTACGTGATCACTTTCACCTGGTGTACGTTGCGCCTGTATTGCTTCTTCTATTCAATGTATTTATAGTTTGATAATTTCTTTTATAAAAAAAAAAACTTTCTACATTTTGATATAAGCAATGTTATTTATGTATAAATAATTGATATGCCAATGATGTTGTTAAACTCAGGTAGGCGAACTAACCAATGTCCAATGAATATAATAATACTTCTAGTGATGACAAAATCTGTAAAAGAAAATAAAAAAATAATAATAATATAAAATTCACTTTCAATATTTATTCGTGATGAATAATATTGTAGTTTTTTTTTTTTTTTTTTGCAATGTTTGTGGCCTACAATTACTTTTTATTATTTGTGTAATCGATACTTTTATTTGGAAATGAATCACTATTTTTTGGAAATTTTTATGTTGAATATTTTAAATTTGCGAATGTATTTTATGATGAAAATAAATCTGGAAGGTGGAAATTTTATTTTTCTTCATGTAAACTCGTGTACAAATATTTTCGCCTGGTTAAGCAAAAAGAAAGGTTATCACTTAAAATTAAGACTAAAAGTTATCAAAATTGATTGAAATGTTTGATTTTTTGTTGAATTTGATACACAATTTCTAATCATGCCTAATTAATATATTAATTTTTATAATAAAGATACTAGTATTTCAGTTTAAATATGGCAATCCATTACCTAATGTAATAGTAATTATCTTGCAGAGAAATAATTTGGTATTATTTTCCAAATAATATTGGAGAAATAATACATTATTGGAGATAAATCAAAACTATGATTATTCATACAGATACCATTGTATTCTTGTATCGTAAAACCTTATTCATTATATTTCCTTGCGTTTCCACCATTTTTTGATAAATACGCAAATTACAAATTCAGCAAAAACTCCATTTTAATAGCAATTTAATCATTTATTAATATCATAAAAGCTTTTATTTAAATAATATTAATCATTTATGAATATCATAAAAACTTTTATTTAAAAAAATTCACAAATAGCAGAAAAAATACAATGATATTGTAAATTATAATATATTATAGGAGCTTTACACTGAACAGTCTATAAATATTTATGCTTTTTAGATCAAACTGTTCGCATATATCGTTTGAAAGAAAACAAACAATTTGAAATAAAAATTATTCAATATTTTAATAAATACCAACACAAATTGATTATAGATAAACTTTATATCTATTCAAAACATAAAAATTTAATAGTAAATGAAATAATATTTTATTGTTTCCTGAAATCTGATTAGAATATTTAATTAATTGTTTTTTAATAT
This sequence comes from Chrysopa pallens, assembly GCA_020423425.1. Lineage (NCBI taxonomy): Eukaryota > Metazoa > Arthropoda > Insecta > Neuroptera > Chrysopidae > Chrysopa > Chrysopa pallens. The sequence continues at coordinate 23,893,171 of CM035595.1, read as the reverse complement.
TATTTAAAACAAAACAAAAAAATTTATTCCAACAATATTACCAGTACCAATAGATTAATTAATATTATTCATACATATTACTTAAAAAATAATATATTGATAATGCAACAAAATATATAATAATGTGTAATGTTTAAACATCATATTATTAATAATAATAAATAAATTATTAGTTATAACTTTTAAAATGTATTAGAAAGTTATTTATTTTTATTTTAAATTTCGTAACGTTCAATAGTTACTTATTATGTTAAAAAAATAATCGTATGATTATTATCAATATGTTTATTAACTTATTATACTTTTGAATATTAATCAAATGTTTTTTTTTTTCAAATATTTAAATTAAGTAAATGGTTTTGACATTAAACTTCAAATTCTGATGGTGTTTGATGGTACAATGTTAATGGATTTAATTTGTACTTGAAATACAGCCAATCATAATCAAGAAACATTGATGTAAATTTAGGATTTTCATTAATAGCAATTCTAGGTTTTGATGGTGGATAAAGAATGTAGGCTCATTCAATAAAGGCATGAAATATTGTTAAATAATGCATTATAAAGGCCATATTTTGCGCTTTTCTTTTGGGTAGAATGTGATAAACAAATTTTCCATGATTTTTGCAAATATTTTTTATATTTCCTATTAGCTCACCGTTTATAGTTAACGATTTTTAGTCTTTGTAATCGATAGCCCTATCCATTTTCTGATGTCCATAACTTTTAATTTTTGAATCCTTTGATACAATAACTTGACTATTCGAAAATTAAATTAAAATTGATTCAAAAACGAATAAGCTACATGCTCTTAAAGATTTTTTTTCAGCTTTTTGCAAAAAATGTTATATGAGTGAGACTTTACGCGAAAAACAGACATTTTCCATTCAATAGACGCTTTTATTGAAATGATGACCAAAATTTGTACATCTTCCCTATTCACATTGAGTTTTTAAAAGTTTTAAAATTAAACAATTAGTTATGCTACAATCGGATGATGTCACCACATATACCACAAATCTAAAACCATAAACCAAATAAATTTCATTTCATTGTCAGGGTTATGCCACACTTGATAAATAGAAAAAGTTATAGTTTTTGATATTAAATTTATATTTAATGGACGAATGCACACAAATTAGAGAAAGATAGATTTGATGCCTACATTATAATTCTATTTTAAACTACATTACTTTTTTATTTTTTTTATTTTTGATATGATATGAAGAAAGAGATTTTGTTTTATTTAAAAAGAAACAAATTTTTAAGTGAAATTGTTTTAAATAATTTAAATGTAAAAATAAAAAAGAAAGTGATTAACATTTCTTTTTGTTGATGTATTATGATGTGGTTTATTGTCGTTTGGTTTCCAACCTTTTTATTTTTTATTTTTGTATTGTTTCTTTGTTCGTAAGAAGTAATCAGTGTTAGATGGATGGATCAACTATAACCAAAATAGATAACGTAGAAATGTAATGAAAATGTTACATGACGTCCATGCACAGAATAGTATTTATGGAAAATGCCATGTAGAAATTTTATTTGTGCTGTTGCCGTAACGGAAATATGATTGATTTAATGGACTCTGGGATCTCGTTATAAGTGGTAATAATACCTTTGCACACTTCAGACTCGCAGAGTTCAAGCTTAGAACATAGTAGTAATAAATTTTCATTAGTTCTGTCGAATAAGGATAATTTTACCATTCAATAAAATTTTTTTATATTTCATATTACAAATTTTATGATCATGCATGTTTCTTCGGAGTGTCTCAAATAGTTTCGTTGGCGTTTTTCATTTTTAAAAGAGTAGTTAAAATTTATTACATCAACTGTATTTTTCATTGATTTTCAAGAGAAAGATAGAAAATAATGTTTGGGAACATATAACTTCTTCGTTTTGAATCTATTTTAATTTAACTTAGAATTTTCTTATGGCCTTGATTTTTGTTTTACATTTTGATTGTGAACTATAGCAAATTCCGTATCGTCTAACTATCAGATTAATAACTTCTTTTTTAATCCAATCAAAAAGCTATTGAACAAAAAAGGGTATTTGGCGTTTGTCATTTACTCAAACCAAACTTAAAATTTTCAGAGTATCAGACGACATTGCCACTAATCGGTACAACCGTCGACCAAACAAGTTTTTGAGGATGTTATTAAAACAAACAAATAAATTTTAGATAACCAACTTGAATACCAAGCTTCACATTAAGTTTGAATGAATACTGTCCCTTATATATCCGGTGTATAAATGGAGCACTTTCAGAATATCATCCAACAATATCCTTACAAAAATGTACCTCCTAAAAATGGATGTATGAGTATGGATGAAAAAGAGTAACCTTCACAAAAATGAACTAAAAAGTTAAAAATATTTTAAATTAAAAACTTCTATAAAGTTTCCCTGTGACCTATCGAAGTCGGTGCCAAACTTATCCTTAGCTAAAAAATTACATTTTAGTTTATTATTTTGATGGCGGTATTTTCACTTTTTAAATTTTTATTCTCTTAAAATCATGATTTCTAGTCAAACAACGATCCATGCATAATAAATTAAGTGCGACTGCACTTATGACCTATGCCACATGGTAGCTTGCACGTTTTTGTTTTCTATTTGATTCACCTTTTCAATATTTTTACGGGTCAGTTATACTATCAGAATTAAAATAAACTTTTTAACAAATGAAGATAACAATTAACAGAGTTAACTGTTTACGTACTCGACATTAGTTTGAACCATTTTTAATGATACGCATTCATAAAATACTCAGTCCATATAGTTATAAACGAACACATACGTATAGTAATATATGTACTGCAATTATATATCTACTCATTGACTAAATTTGAGCTGAAATTATGGCGAATCTAAACGCAAAATGTATCAAACTAAAGTTGTTTGCTTTGTAAAAAGAAACATTTTTTTTCTTTGGACTTTTCTTCTATTCTTAATGGTTCAAAAGTTGAATCATTTTCAACTCGCTATCTCTCAATTAAGTGTTTCTATGAACACGTATATCAAAATTTTGTTGGTTTGGTTAATATAAGGTAGCGTTACAAACTTTAGACTCACAATATACTCTGAAATATTATGTGTATGTCGAGTATAAAAATAGTAGAAAAATTTCGAAAAATCATTACTCCACAAATTAATTGCTTTACAGCCTCATAACATGGAAGTAAACGTGCGTATGATTAAATATTTTACTAATTTCTAACTATTAAATTTAAAAATAGGTTATCTACTTGAGTAATTAAATGTATTACTGTTTTAATTATATTTAAAAATCAGAATATTCCTTAAAAATTAATTATTTAAGTATAATAAACAAACAAAAATTTTTATCTATCAAAATTAATCAATCAGCTGGAAACAAATTGGTTACTTGGTTATTTTAATAGACTTTCTTGTGGTTCAATAAATATTTTAATTTAATTTACGTGATTTGCATTCAAATGACTATATTTTATTATTTTAATGGTCTTGAAGTTATATAATTTATAAAACTTGCTTGCTATTAATTATATCGTATAATTGATCGTAATCTATTTTTATTTATTTAATTAAAATATTATTGATTAATTAATTTTGATTAATTGATGTGATCATTAAAAAAAAAGATAAAGTCTATATTAAATAATACCTATGTATAAGAATGAAGATTTTCTTATGGTTTCAATACATAATCCGAGATAAATTATTTTACCAATCTTTTGAGTTTTCGATAATAACAAGTGACAATAAAAATAAAACACCGACTTTACTCGAGTGAATCGAGTATCAAATTTTGTGGAGAAATAATTTTGAAAGCATGGATATGAAAGATATAATTCTTTAATAAATTGAAGTTATAATCTGAAGAAAATTATTATTTTGTCTTTTCAGATAAAAATAGAACTGAAACATAAACAATTAGAGATTCTAAATAAGTTTTTTTTCATTATTGATAAAAAATAAAAACCTTAAAACTTATAAAGGTTTATTATCATTTGATACTCAAAAATTACATAATATAAAATGTACATAAAAAATTGGTGGAAGCGTCGGTCAGAATGTAAAAACGCTTACTTACTTTTAGGAAAAACAATTTTTATATGATGAATGTACATATCCGATATGAGTAAATATACGCAGATACAATCGAAACGCAATTATTTTGACAAATTAATTCTCAATTTAAATATTAATGAATAAGTTATTAATAAATTGAAATTTTATAATCAAATATTATTCAAAATTTTAATTCAAAAAATATTTCAATTTCGCAAGAAACCTTAATTTTTTATACAAGCTGTATAAGTTATATACAAGCTTTGTAATTTTTTTTTACTAAACGTTACTCATAAAAAGTTACTTCTAAAATTACCAAAAAAAAAAAACCAGTTCGAATAATGTTTTCATATTAAAGAAAAGCTATCCTTTTGAGACATTTTGACACAAAAAGTTAAAAAATTTCTCACATTAGCAAAGAAATAAATAAAAATAACTTCCATACCAGATAAAGTACATTTCAAGAAAATTTTACTCTAGATTTAAGCACACAATCTATGCTCAGAATTTCATTTTAATCGGAAATTTAAATTAGACATTTTGACACAACTTTAGAAATTAAGAAATTTCTCACATTTTCAAATAAAACTTCCATAACAGATTAAGTAGATTCCAAAAATTTTGTATCTATATTTTAGGAAATAATCCTAGCTCGTATTCTCAGAATTTATCGAAATTTCTCAGAATTTCTCAGAATTTATTATTATTTTTATCTTAAGCAAAATTAACTATCTTGGGACCAATAATTCTAAAACTAAATAGATTCTCGAGACCAAAATATAGTTTTATAAATTGAGATTTTTTTCATAACCATTCTGTATAAAAATCAATTTCAATTGTTCAAGGTCAAGAAGTACAACACCTTGTAAATAATCTAAACACTACCGTCAGCGTACACATGGTCTTAGCAAGCTGCAGGTGAACGAACTCCAGCCACATATAATTCTTACATATTCATGCATTAGTGAATCAACCAAGAGTTAACAAAAATAAATAAATACGATTTATTTTTTTAAAGGATTCTTTAAAACTTGATCAATTCAAGATATGTTTTTTTTTTTTAGAAAAGAATTGAATAATTTATATAGAAAAACAACTTTTCGTTTAGTTTTAAATATTATTATTACTTTCTTATATTGTGAAAGTACCCCATCGCCATATTATCTCTACACCATGCACAACAAACAGCATGTACAACTATAAAGTCTTTAAAGAAATTTTTGAATTTTGTATTCAACTAGATGAGACTATACTAAAATCTGTGAGAGACATGTTTTAATGAATTGGGCGAAAACAATAATTTTGATAATTTTTTCTATACTGTAGTTGAAATAGAATAGTTCGTCATTGTTTAACAAACAAACTTTCACCTTTGTTCATGGAAACTGCATCATTAAATTTTTTATTTACACTTCTTGATTTTGTAAGCGTTAATGACGCATATTAGATTTAAATTATATGTTTATTCTCCAGAAATATTACATCTGTTGTAACAAAAATTGAAAGCGTGAATGACGCATTTTAAATTTAGATTTTATGAATATTCTCGAGTAACATCAATCTTCAGTAAATGCTGTATTCTTTCCTTTATATTAAGAACTAGTGAAGAATTTGTTTTCAGCGATGAATCGTAGTATCAAAAATACAGAATCTGCATTCTGGGACTCCCGAGACGCCCTTAACGTCATCAAGCTCTATGTTTTGAAAGGGGGTAAGAATTGAATTGGATTAAAACGGTTATAGTATGAAAAATAATTTCAAATAAATGTTGTAGATTATAAAATTTTAGACAAAAAATATTCTTTGTCTTTTTTGAAATTATTAAAAATAAGACAGCCAGAATGCCAATTAGTTTTTACTCACATCCACTAAGAATATACATATAGGATAAATTCGGAGAAGATATGGGAGAGATTACCACTCCAATTATTTTTGAATTCAATTGTAATTAGGCCCAAAAACTGTAATATTGAGGAGTATTTCAATATTATATTTATTAATTTTTAGGTAAAAATATTAATTAGAACCAAAGTTATAGAGCTCTGAAGACACAGCCCACGAAAAACTGGATGTTCACTCTCTCAATGAAATCAACTGGTTTGCATATCTGAATCTTTAAAAATTGGCTGTATTTTAATTTGTATAGTTATATAGTTACAACAATATATAACTATTTTCTAAGCTTGCCTGTACTTTATACCCATATAGAAAGGTCTCAGGTATCAAATTGACAGAAAACAATAGGTTCGACCTCTCAGGTCTCAGCTTAATACTCTGATAATCTGCGCCTTCTAACTGCTGTATCTTTATAATGACTTCGAATTTTAAAAATTCACTTTATTGCCATATACTAGAAAACAATTTATGCAACAACAAAAATCGATATTTTTAACCCATCAACCAGAGGACCTTTTGAAAAGAGAATTATGGGAATCCAAAAATTTTTTTACTAACAGCTAAGTATTTAACGATAATTAACGAATCATTAGCGAAAGCTAAAGAACTGAACCGTGATTTGAGCTTCGCATATGAATAGAAACACTTAAAATAGCTAAATTAGGGGATAATGAGATGTAGCTCACACTGAATAATTTCTATTATCAAATGTTATTCCCTTAAGATTATATAACACATGCTATAATACTGGAAAATTTTAAACCGCATAATTTAAAGATCCAGCTATTTGGTAATGGGAGTATTTTTACAAAAAAAAAAAAAAAAAGATATATTTTCTCAAAATTTCCATAGAACAAATTCGGCGTAAATGCAAATTTAAACTAGGATTAAATAAAAAATAGTTTGAAAAAGATAAAAAATTATTTAAAAAATGGTATTAACCTTTTAATTTATCTGCTTTATCGTAATCCAAAATAATACGTAAAATTTTTGCTGCACTCAAAAAAAAAAAATCACTGTTTCCCAATATCATCACCACACTATCAAATTCATTGAAATCACTAATTATAAAAATAACTCGCGCATTGAAATCACTACAAAACCCAAAAAATCAAGTATTATTACACAATATATATATAGTCTGTTTTTTTTTTATGTTTGGTGTAAATTTGAATACATTTGGTTGGTGTTGCTGATGATGATGATGATGATGTCTAGGTGTTTTTGTTGTTGATTTTGTACGTTTAAAGAAGATGACTTCTTCACAGCACCGTGTATTTGTTTAATAATCTACCCGTGTGTGTTTGAAACATAATCATCATGATTGAAGAACGTTCTTCAACAACAAATGTCCTCTATCCATCTGTTTTCAGTTCACTCACTAGCGACTCCCACTCCCACCGCTCCACGCCGTTGTAGATAGTAAGTAAGTGTAAGCACTTCACTAGTGATCGCGCGTCGCGATGTTTTTTTTTTTTTTACTTTCTATAATCAACGTACGAACAACATACGATATTGTGCTTCAACATTTTTTATGTTTAAAGTTTGATAACTATTATTTCACTAGGTTTGTTTTCACCAAGTTTTGAAGATTTTGTACATTTCGGGTGTATTAAATATAAATCGCTTGCTAGGTATAACAAGAAATTATAAATCATTTTTGAAAAATATTATAGAGCCTCATATAGCAATATGACTTCTGGAAAATTACCTTAATAATTCTTATTTATGATTTGGACGTCAGAATGATCTTCAAAAAAAACCCTTCAAGAAGCCATTAAGAAGTTGAATACACCACTTAAGATTTTATAAATAAGAATGTCTTAAGAATTCATTTTTCTGGCTATCAAAATAAGTTCGCTATCCTTGGCTCAAACATAATTAATTAATTAATAAAAAAGACTAGTTATATAGTTATTAATGATGACTTCTTATAAAAGAACACAATAATTCAAATAATCACTTGGTGCTTATGTCAATACGGGATCTTAAAAGTTAAGAAGTAAAGAAAAAACCGACTTAAAAAGTTCATTTAAACATAAAAAATTATAAAGTAGTCGTCATTGTAATAAGTTTTATTATTGTTGTTTAATTTCAACGATTATCATTTTTTTATTATTATTCTGGTAACTAATTTAATGTTATTATCCATTAGGAAAATATAATTATTTTTGTTACACTAATGAAAGTGGAAAATTAAAAATTGTATATCTTTCTATTCACTACACACTAAATTTATAATAAATATTATCTCATACAGCTGTTTTGTTTTTGTGGTTTATTATTTTATTCGTTGGTAATAAACTTTGTTTACCCAAATCTTCAAAATTCAATTGTTTTTCAATGTCTAAGCTAGGCAAATATTTATTATCAAAATACGATGTCAATACTTTTTAACTTGACTGAGATATGAATTTAATTTCGATTCAATAATTTCCAAGATAATTATAAAAGGGCTTGAAGAAATAAATTCAAAGGCTCAAGTGAAATTTGTAAACTTTAAAGGCCCCCGAAATCGATTCAGTAAATATTTCCCGAAAATATTCAAGAAACAAAAAATTAAAGTTATTTCTTGAGCTTAAGAATAGACAGAACAAAAAAAATTTCCTTACGTTTTAGAAAAACTTTTAGAGCTTAATAAAAATCAAATATATTTGAAATAAATATTGACTATATAAACTCCAAAGGCTCAAGTGAAATTTATAAACTTTAAAGGCTTTCAAACTCTAAATATTTACATATACTAAAAAATAAGTTAATTTATAAATAATTTCATGAGCTTCAGGATAAAAAATTATTTTTCAGTTGCGTTTGTAAAATTATAACTTATAAGAGAATAATTTCAAAAAACCAAGTTCGCATATAATATGAAGAAACAGTTTCAAGAACCTCAATAAATTTATTGATACAATAATAAACGCTTGTATAATGATTTAAAGATGTTTTATTAAATTACCGCTCGCTAGTTGAGGATTTAGATTTCTCTTAATAATTTTAAAGCATTTCATCCGTACATTATGATTGATATCCATAACAAATCTAGATAATTTTAAAGACCTTTTGAAGGCTATTGATAATTTTTATTTAATTTGAAGTCGATATTGATATTCTAGACGAAATAATTATAAAAAGGGAACTTTATATTATGGAATCTTCATTACCGATTGAATAAATTTTTTAACAAATTAAAGAAAATTTAAGAGAATTCACCCGCGAAATATCCAGGAAGCATTAGTATGAGAGTAATCCAATTGTTTATTAGAAATATTCGTAAAACACAAATTTTTGAATTGGCTAATTCGCATTATCTCTTACTTATTACATAGCTTCTATCTTCTATGAAGTTCAGCGTCATATTTAATTTTATAGAGTTAGTAAATTAACCGGAGTTTTTTTTTAAATGAATGTTTATGAACGTTTTGAAATTTAAATATTAATTTCATTACATGGAAAAATAAATCCGTAAATGTCGATGTTTTATGTTATTTAAGCTATCGTATGTATATAGTTTTATATATATTTTTTATGATAGCCAAATTATAAGACAGAAGTTTGCTCTTAATAAATTTTAATCCAACTAGTAGAATAAAAAATTTTCATTTCACACCAAAACTTAAAGAGGTTCCTTAAAAGAGGTAATCTTAAAAATTTTCCAATGGTGCCCTTCACTGGCGGATACCATAGGTATTAGCATCAATTAAGATAAGTTAATAATTGTATTTGTTTATTTTCATTCAATTATAATTTATTATATAAATAAAAAACTAAATAAAAACAATTTAATATTTAACACGCGTGAAATTACGCATACGATACTGTTATTAAAAATTTATTCAAATGGTAGTAATAATTTTTGTTAAAAGTGTACACGAGTAATGCCGTGTCATCCAATTATATTATAATGCATCATGCATTATACATTAAAAGTGAGGTATTATCTAAAAATTTTTTAAAAATGTAGAAATATATTAAAAAAGAAATATAATAATAATAATAAAACTTAATATGTATATATTAAATAAAAATGTTAATTTTATTTCTAATTTAAATAAATAAATCTTTTCTTTTCAGTTTAATTAATAATAATATATATTTATAATACTCTTTACTTGAAACTCAAAGAAATTGAATAAACTTTCGCAATAGATTTGTTAAAAAGTACATAATATTTTAAGAGAATGTCTTATAGAAATCCAAAATCGAACAAAAATTTTTTTGCATATTAACAATTTTTTAGAAAATAAAATTATTTTCATTTAATATTTACAGAGTAGCTGCCACGGCACCCATTAGCATATTACGTATATCATTTATAAATACTCACTTAAAAATTAGTATATGGTTTAATTGTTTATGATATACTCGAAGCATTTCAGATAATTTTTCTATTTTCTCAGAGTGTGTCGATATTTAGAAGGCTCTGTCATACGTGGAATCGAATGATATTAAAAGGGTAGCAATGGAATCTGACTCACTAAGGTATCTAGCACTACTTAAGCGAAATTTCATTCCCTCAAAAACTTCTTTGACCCAACTTTTAAACCATAAAAGATAGAAGTAAAGTCCAAACACAAACAATGTCTGAAAAACTTCAGTTTCAAATTTATCCAATAAGTACATATTAATTGGAATACATATTTTTATTAAATATGTGTTTATAACTGTATAGACGGCATATTAAGAGTATTATATGAATACATTTATTAAAAATGAATCATTTGTCGAGTATTCAAATAATTTACCTATTAGTTTTTATCATCACTTGTTTTTAGAGTGTTTTTTTTTCTCGAAAATGTTTTTATTATAGATACCTTATTTTTGGTGAATCATGCTCTTAAGAAATATCAAATAAAGTCGAATTTAAATAAAAAATATCTTTTAACTAAATTTATTACTTTCCAAAATCAAAATTAATAAAAACAAACTTTTACAATAATATTGAAATCCCATACTTCAATCATAACAACAACAAAAATGAAAATTTATTAATCAAAAATACAAATAAATTTTTCAAAACAAAAAAAACTTTCATTTAAAATCAGCTGATTGATATAAAGATATTCGCTATCATGTGAGATTGGAAGAAAGAATCATCAACTACCTGTTTAGAAAAATTTACATCAAATGTTAATAATTACAACATTTTATTTTTTAAAAGTTTGGATAATCTATTAGAGAATTATTATTATAATCATTCGTTTATTTATACAGAGACAGACAAGTAAGCATAAAGATGCAAATGTAAAGATGAGAAGAAGAAAGGTATTATTAATCACATGCAAACATTTGAATTATGCTTAAATCACACCATTTCATATCTATTTAATCATAAATTAAACGAATCAATTTGTACACATATATGAAATATTATGGAACCATTTTTATTTTCAAAAGTAAAAATGTATTTTTTTTAATACTCGACATACATAATGTGTCTATTAATAATAACATAATGAGTATATTAATTTTAGTCTAAAGTTTGTAACGTTAGGAAATATTGAACAAACGAGCAAAATTTTGGTGTAGGTGTTCATAGAAATATCTAATTAGTCCATTTTTAATTTTCCGTCCGTTCGTCGTCATAATAACTCAACAACAAAAAGAAATTTTGGTGACGTATTCATTCTAATCATAATAAGTTCGTGAATGAACAATCCATTCAAACCAATCGGTCCATTCAGTCCAATGGATCCCAGACGCAAATATTAAACATAGAGGAATAGTTCAAATACAAAAGCAGTTTATTTTGTTTGAAACATTTTTTCGTAAAATGTTTGAATTCTCCACAATTGTAGCTGAAATTTAGCTAATAATTGGTAATCTCATATTGGTAATTACAATATCACATATATTATTATGCAAGTATATACAATTGTATCGACTGGATATTTAGAAGTATTTTATGAATGCTAATTAAAAATAGTGCAAACAATGAAATTCAATCATATGTCAAGTATCTATACAATTGACTCTATTACTTATTATCGTCACTTGTATAAATATAATTAACGGAATTAGAAAGCAAAAGAACTATTAATCTAATCAGATTATGGTGGATGCGCAAGGAAATCAAAGAGTTTTACAATGCCCTTTATATTATTTTTGTATCTTATTACGTCATAACAGTGTATTTTCTTTGGATTTATATATTTATGCTCAATATCAGCTGAATGGAACGGTGAGAAAGGATTCAAATTTGACTTGCACGACTTAAGATATTATAAGCACATACCGAATAAGGGAAATTAAGCGAAACCTTGGTTTCATAAAACAATAAATTCTTATTTTGAGATTCCCAAACTTTTTTCAATAAGTTTACAAAAACATTACCAGTAAATACGCGTGCTTATATTTGCTTTCTCCGTAGGTATATCTTATCGCTGTTGTTGTTTTTTTTCTTCTTAATTCTATAAATTGTTTATTTCGTCTAAAAGACTATCGCTTTAAGAATTATATAGTTATGAACATATACACTCACATACGTATATTAAACAATAAGCAAAGACTGTAGTTATCATAGATTCATAATATCAAACATGAAGAACATAAGATTAGATGTGTTCAAATGCAGTGAGAGGTATATTTCGTTTCAGTTGTTCATTAGATTAACAATAATCCAATCGCGTTATGTTTTTTTAAGAAAAACTAACACTTTCACTATGAATGTACGACAACCAACGCCTTTTGCATGATCGATTAACTTGTTTGAAACTGGATTTTATATAAAACTTCCTTCACTTCGGAATGATATTTTTTTATTCCTGGTATTGTACAATATAATTAAATGTCATACAAATCTAATGAATATTTCTTCTAGAATGTTTTTTTTAATTACATAAAAAGTGGTTATAACTTATGGGAGTATTGAATTTGACCTTAACTTTCAAGGTCGTTTAAAAGAAAACTCAATTTTATTATTTTTTAAATAGCAAACTTACTTTATTTTAAATGTCCATCGGAAACTTCGGTAAAAATTCATCGGAATCACGAGAAAACTGTATCAAACATACAGTTAAGCAGTCTAGTTTTATAATATGTACGCTCGATCTTTGGCATTTAACAGAAATTAATTTCAGCAAATCAAACTGTCAAAGACACAATATTCAAAGCGACATTGCATTTTCTTCTTCAAGATAAATTCTCGTTATAAAAATATGCCTTTAAAAATACTCGGCTTTGTAGTATAAAATAGTATATGAGCTATTAAACAATTGAAGTTTTTGCTGAAAATTCAAGCTTTTCTTGAATTTTAAGTTAAAAAACGTATTTATCAAAATATGGTGAAAGCGCAGAAAAGTGGGAAAAAATTAAATTTTACAATTTTACCATATTGTTTTTCATGTAACGAGTTTTGGGCCCAATTTCTTAGATAAAAATTTTGTTTACTTAATAAATACGTATATCGACTATAAAGTAGTCATCATCGAATTATGAATTAGCTAATCGAAATAATTCTCGCTGCTAATTTGTGCAGAAAATCGAAATTTATTAGAAAAATCTTAGAATTCTCTTGGATAATATTATAGGTATATCTCTTTTATATATACGTAAGCTCAATTTAATTCTATTTAGGCTCATTCGAGAAGTGAGAAATTGGTCCAATTTTATCTTTAAACATTATTTACAAATACATCGATAGATGAAACTTAATAAAAGCCTCTTTAAATTTTGTTTAAAAAAAAAAAAAAAAAGCAGAAATTCATAATTTATTCAAGAAATTCAAATAAAACCGGAAATAAAATTTTAGACTGACAATTTGACAAACGAGCCAGACTGCTAGATGCTGTTCAATTGTTTTATTTAGTGAAATTGTTTTTAAATATTATTTAGATTATCAAAAAATTTAAACTATTGTTTTAATATTTTTTGTATATGTTTTTTTTTATTACAACAATAATTTTTCTAGGTGAAATTATTTGTAGATAATTTATTATTTACTTTTAATTTAAATATTATAAACAAAAAATACACAATGGTAATAGTTTTCTGCTATAAAAATAATAAAATCACACAGCCAGACAATATGTGCAAGAGATGTATATTTGCGTTACATTACTATGATAAACTCTCATATTAATCATTGTTTTTGTCCTATTGTTTTGTCTCAAACTGAAATCAATTCATTCATATTCATTATTCACTCCTAAAGAGCATTCATTTGTTGATAGTGAATAAATTTCTACGCCTATATATAAACTACCAGACTGAGGCAAGGTGGTCGATTTGAGTAACGGTCATTCTTGAAAGTTTTTTTTTATTTTAAATGATATGAATTATAATATGTAAAGCACAGAGAGCACGTTATGGTTTGGATCAAATCAATCCTGAACAACATCAGCTTTTATACATTTGAAACGGGCAGAAGTTGCGTTGGGTCACAAGGGTAAAAGTTAGAAAAATAGTTCCAAACAAAAAAGTAGACCATAAAATTTTACATAAAAAAGTTTCGGTCTTATCTTTTAGAACACTCCATCCATTATCTGAAGGCAAAGATGCCACCAGCTAGCATAAGGTGACAATTACAATTTTATTATGTTGTTGGTAGAACCTTTAACTTCGTTCTTTTCCAAGCGACGACACTGTGATCAATCAACCGCCCCTTTTTTATTCTATTATAATTGAACAAACTGCCGCCGCCAGAACCCTCAACTTCTAATCTAAGTAGTCAAATGAATGAAGGTATTCGTACCTTTAATCACTTGGCCGCTGAGCGGGCTAATGTAATCAATAACTCGGTAAAAAAACTTAAATTCTAAACAACTATGGCATTTTCCAAACAGACTTGATAATATAATTATTCAAATCACATTAAAAAGGTGTTTTTTAACGACAGTCGGTTTAATTTAATCGACAGTTGGTTAATTGTCCTACAATTTCACCTCGACGTCCTAACCATAAGTTTTCCTTTAATGATTGTATTATTTGAGCAACCAGAGGTCGTGTATGCTATCAACAAAATGATGTTCTGTCATCGCATAAAACAATTTCTTGCATGATTACCTCAAATGACTGTTTACCAGTCTATAGACGTCGTTTGAATATTTCCCACCAATAGTTTTAATATTTCCTTAATAATAAACAACACCACGCATTATGAGAAACTGAATTAAGACAATAGGTTAGTAGGTAAGAATCGGATCAGAAAAAAAAAACAACACAAAGTTTTATTTCTTCTGTTTGGTAAAAAGTTAAAAGATAATTATTATTATTAATTTTGTGTATTTAAGTATTTTATTTTTATTGTAGCAATAAATATTTGAGTTTATTTAAGTGTAAAAAAATTTATATATCCATGTAATTATTTATTATACATGAATTTGATATTATTTTAGTAGAGTGAAATTTGTTTATGTAGCGCCAACATTTGAAACTACTTGCACAGTATAAACCCTCCAGTGGCGGTGTACGACATTGACGACTTGAGTGACCGTCCATAGTCTCGCGATCTAAGGGGTCCAACAACTTGGGAGATGGGCAGTGGAGATTGACTCTCCCGTGCTTCAGCCTGTGAGGGAAAAAATTAGTTTTATGATATGTGAGTCATTTTTGCCTAGGTGACAAATTCGTCCCTGGATGTAGATTCGTCCTTGGATGGACCTCTCGTATTGTAGCTGTAAATCTACAGTAAAGTGATTTTATGCGATATAAAACACGTAAAAATAATACACGTATTTTCTGCTCATAAATGTGGTTTTGTAATTCTGTAAAAAACCTAGAAAATGGGCAAAAATCCAAAAAAATGTGTGTTGCTGGTTTTAGGTTTTCTAGGGCAAGTGAGGTCTAGAAAAATCAAAAATAACACTTATTTTACGATTGGATAGCTAATTTTAGAGATATCATTTGGTATTTAACCGAAATATTGACCTTCGTATCAGATTTCTGAAACTATCTCAAAAACTACCCAACCTTTCTTAAAGTAGATGTAATTTTTGAAATCTACACGTCAAACTACCTATTACATAATTTTAACGAAATCGTAGACAATAATAAACTTGTGGAGATTTTTGTGTTTTTCATGTTTTATACCAATTTTAAATATCACTTTGCATATAATAAACAATATATTTACAATAAAAAAGAAGCTATTTTCATGATCACAGACTCGGAAACGGTATATGAGATTTTTCAGTCAACATTACCATTTTTTTACTTAAACAAAAATTCAAATTTTCAAGTTACTTTTACCTTATTTAAAAGTATTGAAAAAACCGTTTTTGAAACATTCTATAAATTGAAGTTCAAAAAGATGCTATGCAAATGTTTCCATTCTTTATTCCGATTTGTTTACAATAATTTTGACTGTAAGGTCTTCCCATTGATTTAACTACAAAACCATAAGATTTGACCCTCAAATCACGTCTTCTCCAATCCTATACATACACAACACCGAATGGTAGTGACAATGCCCTTGAACTGTCATTAAAATAAATTAATTATACACACAGATATACATTTTTATAAAATATTATACACATTTGTTTATATTTACAACAGAAAAAAATAAAAATAAAACTTGTTTATTATGAAAGGTGGGACTGACTCTGGCTAACTTTAAAGTGAAATTTTTTTTTATGTATGGCGCCTTGTCTTAGATACCACCAAATATTAAGGTATGAATACACTAAACTTTCAATAATTAAATGGAAAGTTCCAAATTATATATGTATTGTGTATTTTATAATACATAATACTTTCAAGTCTGCATCTTTCTCGCTCGCCTACACTATCTGGTAAAATTATGGAATTTCTTTTTTTGAAATTATTCAGTATTTTAGGTGGATGATGATATCATAAATGTTACCATCAGTCCATATAGATCACAATATGAATCAGTGATTACATTTACTGATTACTACAATTTTGAGATCCTGATTATGGAGAAATCAGAGATTCAAAAATTTTATTAAATTCATTTAATATCAATTTTATAATAATCCGAATAGCTTATCAAACATCTCAAGTCCGAGATTCTGAATAATGCAATTTTTGGGGAATCAAATTACTGATATGCTGTTTTTTTAAATGATCAAATCAAATTACTTTTGTATTTGTTTCCATTTATTTCCTTCATTCCATTAAAATAAATAACCAAAGTCGCTATAAGCTCATTTTGGCCCATGGACTCAATGCACAATAGCGAGGCATCTTAATGAGACCACAGCACATAGAGAAGAAGTGCAGTCAGTACTTCGTCTGAGCTGGATGAACCTAGGGAGCATACGACAAAGATGATACATGGTAGGGCTTTAATCGAAATTCCTGAGATTACTGACATGAGAGACCACTACTGGTAAATCACTTTGCTTCCAATTTTTATTGTTAATTTCATTTCAAAGGTCGCTAACTTTTAGTCAATCAAGAAGGATATAAATGTAAAAAAAACGTAGGAAGATAATCAATAGCCATGGAAATTCAAGTTTTCCTTTGAATTCATTAATACAATATTTATTTCAAAGATTAATGTCAAATATTTTAGCAAATATTGATGCTGGGTAAAGAATCAAAACTTGTTGAGCTCAAAGCTTTTATCACAAAATTGTACACCTTTTTTGAGTAAAATCTTCAAAAATATAAACGTACCAGAAAGAAGCGGTTTGTTCGATTTTGGTAAAATTTTATAACATTAAAAAAATTTACTGTATAGTTTTTGGAAAAATATAATCACTCGTTTGGGAATAATCTCCAAAAATACCATCTTTTCTTCTATAGATTTTCCAGAGAGATGCGGTTTTTTATTCCACCACGTACCATAGTGAAAAAATTTTCTAAAAATTCTAATAGTGAAAAAATTTTCTAAAAAAAACTTTTTGTATATGAACTGGGAAGATGCAGTTTTTGCAATTGATTTGAAATGATATGGGAACATAGGAAAATTGTAATTTATTTTTAAAACTCTAGAAAATCCAAACATCAAATTTATAAGCTAGGATGAAAGACGGAGTTGTTTGCAATCGATGTACAAGGAAAAATTCATATTTTATTTAGAACTAACCCTACTCATTTTTGTTCAATGAAGATTATTTTTAAATGAAGATATAATATGTTTATGTACACCGTGGCTATTTTTTTTCTGACAAGCTAAAACTTAATTTCGATACTTGCAACACTTATATATTAAACTAGATGTATTTTAACCTTTTATTAATTAAACATTAAAAAAGTTTCTGAAAAAAAATGAACACATTTCTTAATACTTCTTTATACTAATATTATTTTTAAGTGAAAGTCTTTTTTGTTGTTAATATTAATTATACCTACCTACCAATCAATAGGTACACACTCAGCTTAATATATTGGATATCACACATATCCAATATATTGTAAATACCATCCAGTCAACTTATAACTAAGAACAAGGTGAGAGTTGATAATATTTTTATATATATATTTAAGAAATTTAAAAAGAAGTAAATGAATGACGTAATGGGTTTTGGAATATTACTACTATGGGTGTTTCGATTGTAACCTACATTATTTTGGTAAACATTATTTTTTTGGTATTATAAATCAAATTTTGTTTGTTTTTATTAAAATCGAAATGTTGAAAGTAAATCTCTACTACTCGTATTATTGAGTTTATGAGTGTTTTTCCATTCTTTGTTGGAAATCAACTATCTCCACCGACAAGCCTAGGAGCTACACAAACTGCAATTGCAGTTACATGAAACATTTCACTTTTATAATTATTAATGAGAACTCTAGGATTTTTCGAATAAATTTCGATTTTTTGCCCCAATTTCCTAGATCAAATTATTTTGTATTTTTATAAATACATTATTCGACTATAAAGTAGTCATCATCAATATAAATTGATGTGCAAACCGTCACCAAATTAGCAACGAGTAACATCTCTCCAGAGAATCAATACAACTAGGTAATTCATACTGACGATGACTACTTTGTAGTCGAAATACGTATTTATAAAAATACAAAATAATTTAATGTAGGAAATAGGGGTAATAAATCGAAATTTATATGAAACATTTCGCTTAGTTTGTATCTGTATAAATAAGAATGGGACATATCTCAGCAAACATCGAAATAAGAATGACTTTATTAAGACTTCTTTAAAATGTCTTAGTTATGAAGCCATGAAGATCTCATTTTTAAGAAGTCATAATTAAGAACACTTGATGCAGTCTTTTTTCTGAGTTCGTTCTTAATTCTGGCTGAATTCTTTCACAATTCTTCAAAGTTAAGTTTTAAAACAAACCCAAGTTTTAAAACATAAACGATAGATTAAAAATTAAAAAATTAAAAATAATTGCTTTTTGTTTGTGATTTGTTTAGATTTGTTACTCAATTGTCACTTATTTCTGCTCAAATATACTTGAAAACGCATAAATTTGTAATACATATTATTATATATGTATTTATAACTATATATACTAAATATTTATAGTGTTTATGAGTTCAAACTGAACCATAAATCGAGTATCTAAGCAAGTAACACTGTTAGTTATTATTTTCACTTGTTTTTAATAATTTTTAATAGTCTAGAATCCGTGTGAGAGCTGATCATTAATTATGAAAATATAATTCTCTTGTATTTTCAAATTTTTATTCTAAGAATTTACAATCAAATTTCATATCCTGAAACAATCACCATAAATTAAATTAATACTATGGTATTCTGTATATTTTACATAATTATGTTTAATAAAAATTCCCAAATAAATATTAAATTTTTTTATAAAAATTAAATAAAATAACATCCTCATGTAACACAGAGTATATGATGACTAAAAATACTAAATACTTTCACCTAAAGGTATAAAAAGGAAATGGAACAAGACATATTAAATAAACCTACATCCTGTTTACATAATCATTTCTGAATAATATCTAATATGATTACAAAATTCTTATCAATTTATGGTTCAACAAAAATTCATATTTGGTATTCTTTTGACAAAAATAGAAACAATAATAAATTATATATTATATTTCACACCTCAAATATTCACCTCATTAAATAAAACACAATTATAACAGAAAATTAAACTAAAACAATGAAATGGTATTTAGTTTGGTAGAAATTGGCGAATGAGTACCAAAAAAACTATTCCGTATCAATTTTTTTATGCGGTTCTTTTTAAATTCGGTTTAAAATGTCTTAATTTTGAAGATATTAATTTGTAAAGATTTGTAAACTTTAAAATTCAGATACTTTGAATTCGTTTAAAATATATACAGAAAAATAATAAACTATATTAAATAACATTTTTTTTATATTCTTTCGACAATAGTTAATAATATCCCTAAGCGAGAATAAAAAGAGAAATAGTGATATCATAAAAAGTAGTACGAAAAATATTCGTATTTCTTTTTTTAACTAATTTTGGTTTGAACGATATAGCATCGAGTAACCTCCAGGAAACATTCATTTATGTCGTTAATTGGACAAAGAATCTCGTAAAACAATTGAGGTTTAATAGTTTTTGTTACTCATGAGCCGATTTCTACTAGACTAATACTAATTATATCAACTTACTTCATACAAATACACCTTCACGATATATAGTGAAAAATATCACCAAATTAGTTTTAATTGTTTACTTTTTTGATTGTTCGTGTTAATCCAAAGTTAAATTGACCAAATTAAATTATGTTTGACAGTGATTACAATATAAAACATGGTGAATGTGTCTTTTGTGAGGTACATACTTTCTGCTTCTAAGCATTTATGGTAGATTAAAATTTAATTTTTACGACATTGCTTGTGATAAACATTTTGTAAAAACCTTCCCAAATACCCCAAAACCCTAAAATTTTATTTAATTCTGAGTGAAGCTGTTATTTCACAGAATTTTTTTGCTATATCTTTTGATTAAGTCGTCATAAAAAGTCAACCTCAAAAGCGTCTTTATATGCCTCCTCGAAAATATTATCTCGAAAAAATATCATTTTAGGGCGTTAGCTCAAATTAACTGTAAATTGTTTTTTAAGGTGTGAATGTTTTTTAAAACTACAAATTGTTCAATTTACATTTTGTTACTAAGCTCAGGTCCATGGAAAAAAATTACTGATAAATTTATATTTCAATTTTTTATTTGCCTTACAGTAATATGATTTCAAAATAAGTTTATTATTATCAGTGAAAGTAATTTTTATTTATTTATTTATATTTTTTTTTATATAAAAAATAATATGTAAATGAAATTAACACTTTAAAGATAATAAAATGTAAGTAAAAAATATTTATTTATTTATTTTTAGTTAGTAAATTAGAAATTATTTTGTTTTTATTGGTTGTTTTATAAATTAGTCATTTTTATTGACAATTAAAAATTTGGTTTTTAAAAAGTAAATATTATATGTTTTTTTTTTCTTTTAAATATGTATTTTTAATTATTATTATGATTCATTATTGAATTCATTGTTTTGGTGATGAATCAGACAAAATATGTTGTGGTTTAGATTATTGATTCAATTTCGAAATTGAATCTGGTTAGAAGAGAAGCTAAAGTTGAGTATCTGGTATATAGTTGTAGATGAAATAATTGTTGTGTTCAGCAAATATTTAAAGCCTTAGGAAACTATAATTCGTAACCTACTTAATTATTCATTGAGGCTTACAGGTTTAAAAAACTGCAAATTTAATTTTCAAAATTAAAAAAGCATGATAATTTTTGCTTTAGAATTTACTTTAGAATGGTTATTTTAGTAAATCTGTTCGGAGTTCGCTATTTTATTTCATATATTACTCAAAGTCTCAAGTTATAAAAACAAGAGATTTTTAATTTTATCTCTTTGATTTTTGATATTAAAGTTTATTATATCTCATCTCTGGTTGAAACAATTATTCAGATATCTTATGAACGCCAGATGTATTACTTCAGAAGAATTTTATCAAGTGGGGTAAGAATTATTTTATTAAAGTATGAGACTAGAAAAAATCACTATTTCTATATTTCCTATTATAATTAAGATCTAAAATGCAGAAAAATTATATTTATGTTATTTTTCCAAAATATAGATCCCCATTTTGGATTTTAGGTAATATCTCAAAACCTTTGCATCGTTAAATAAACCCGAATTTTTGGGTCAAAATTACTTTATAACCCTTATAAAGATAAAAATTCTATCAAAAATATTATATTATAAGAACAGTATTCGTTTAAACGGTAATTTGACCCAAAAATTACAAAAAGTTGATCTTATTTAACGATTGAATGCGAAGTTTTTGAGATATTGTTATAAATAATTTCCAGAGATGGAGTGTCTATATCCCGTTTCTTTACCTTAATTTGTTTATAAATAATATTACGACTCTCCCTGTTTGTTAAAACATAAAGTTTTTTTCTAGGAAGGCGTGGATTTTTTGTATTCAATATGAAACGGTTTGATAAAATTGAAAATTGATTCTTGTTGTAATCTTAACCCACTCTGTACGGTTTAATTACAAAATCAAAAACCATAGTTTTCTTCTTTGAGACAAATGAGGCTTCAATTTTGCGTCACAGAAGCTTGAAGTAAATCAGTAAATCTAAAAATGCAGAAAGTCTTTTTTTTTGCGTATAGTTACTGTTCCAAACTACCTTACAACGAAATACAGTCAAGTAAACAATAATTTCGTGTTTAGTTTATGTACACAGATATTATTTACAATAATAAATAATTGATGTTGATGACGATTGTTTAACAAATGAACGAACAAGATTCGTTCGCTACTTACCCATAATATTATTCATTTACATTAATAAATAAATATGATTTAATATTATAAATAAAAGTGAAAGCTTTGCAAATAAATTATAATTTTTTTTATTAATAATACTTATAACTTTAGTGGATACTTAACTTATTCAATGTAATAATTGACCATAATCAAGTCAAGTTAAGTAAAGAAATAAAAAAATTACACTAAGTGTCATCATCATTATTCACAAATATAAATTATATCTATTATCTATTTTACTATTATTAGCTTTCAATAAGGAAGTTAACATTTTGTACTTATTAGAGCAGGATCTAGAGGGATTTGAGTGTGAAAAACTAGAGAACATCAATGGAATAGACGTTCGGGATAAGGTTTATTTTACTTTATGTGCGTTTTTACTTTATGAACATGGATCAGAAGTAATCATTAAAAAATTTCAAAAAAAAAAAGAAAGATTTGGACTATCAAAATACTTAATTCAGGGACCTATGTATAACTGCATATCAGTTATAGTATCTCCATATAAATTACATATTAAACATCGTTCTTTGGTTATGAACTAATTTTTCGGAATTTAATTTTCTTGTGGCATTAAGCCAAGTTTCATATTTTGATAAAATTAAGCATCTGGATGTTGCCAGAGCACCCTCTCGCCTTTTCAGTGGGATATAAGAGTTGGAGCTATTATTGATTGTTGTAAATAAGGCAAAAATAAACATTTTTTAACTCTTCGAGTGCAAATTTTTTAATTATCTTTTTTCGAAAGTATTCGTAAAGATATTTGCATGATCAGAAGAAGAGGAGAAAAGCTTAAAAAAAGAGGATGCTTAGGGAAATATTTACCATCAACATCCAGATGCTGAATACTGAAGCCCTTAAAAAAATTACAGAATGCGGTGCTCGAGTTTTGCACTTCCAAGGCCCCCTTGGCCTTACTCTATAAATAATTTGTAAGTTATATTGTATTTCAAAGTAAAACTATTCATGCTCTCGATACAAAAATAATATACCATAATATACGCACTTAATCAATTATATTACTTAACAAAGACACAAGTAAAATTTACAATTGAATGTAGGAAATTTTTTGCAATGTATCGCAATTGAGAATTTCCATTATACCTACTGCATTTACTATTTTTATAATTTCAACGAAAACGTATTAATTTCATGAACATAGATCTAAAGTTGTTTTTTAAAATCTTTAAAAATGAGTAAGATATGCCAATTCAAAAATTCCAATTAAACAAGGAAAGAAATATATGCATTATGACGTCATTTTGCATATCTCTATATAATCGTTTTCAAGAATGAGATGGAAAATAATCTTATAACTAGATATTGGAAACATTGATTAAATTGATTTTTTCACATTTCTCTGCCAGTGTTGTGATTTCACGGCTACAGTACATCACTCAATTTTCTTAATTAAAAATTTGAATACCTCATTTAATTTTGCAGCACCTAACAAGTACTTAATTTTGATCATATTTAAATTCAATTTTGAATACTTTGTCCTGCTAGCTTGACTTGTATTCTTTATTCAAAACAATAACTCTTTTGTTTCTAAAATAGAGATCCAATTTAAAGCAATAATAACTTACAAACTTGTCAATTTGGTAATTATTCCGAGTCAGTACATTTACTTATTTGCGGTGTGTTAATTAAATACAATAATAGATATTTTTATAAAAGTGACATTATTTTAATAAAAGTGTTTAGTGACAACTTGTACCGTTTATAAAATTAAACTTGTGTAAATTTGATAAAATTTACGATAACAGAGAAACACAAATAACAATAAATCAACTATAATATATTTACCATAATATTATATTATAATATAAACTGGATTACAGTGGTATAGACATTTTGAAAGTTTTTTAGTTTGTAATCGACACGTAAATCTTACGTTTATGTCCGATTAATAATAAAGAATACCTAAGTGTTTAAATTACGAGTCGAATAAAAAATTTGATCGTGATAATATGTCTCGTTTTAAATCTATTTAAAACAGGAATTTGTATGTTTATATGTTTTTTAAAAGTCTCTTTGTTTTAAAGAAAAAGATTCTTGAACTTCAAAAAGAAGCCCATGTGAATATTTCTTTAAGAAGTCACATTATGATCGTAAAAACTTCTTTTCCAAGAAGTTGAAATTGTGAGTTTTGTAAAAAGGTTTTTTTTCGAATTTTCGTTAGAAGTCAGAATCAGAATTAGCTCTGTTAGAAGTTTTTTTTCCGACTTTTGTAAGATGTCAGAATTATAAGTTTTGTAAGAAGTCATTTTTCTGAATATCGTATGAAGCTGAAAATAAGAAGTCTGTTTTTGATTTCGTAAGAACTCAGAAGTGTAGACTCGAATACTTATACTTTATTTTTCTGAGAGTTTTTCGAAATTTAACGTCTTTAAATATCTTTTTCAAAGCATTTCATTCAAACTTTACTTTTTCCGAATAATAACTTAGTTTGAGTTTCGTGGTTTTTTTGGTAATACTCTTCAATAAAGTATAATAATTTAAGAAAACGATTAAAATTATTTTTCTTAATAAAAATTTATACTGAAGCGCAATTATGAGAATTATCGTAAAGCCACAAAAAAATGGATAATTATAAAAGACCAAAAACCAAAGAAAAGAAAGAATTCTTAAGGCATTCTGATTTATACAGTCTTTTAGTGCTTTTTAAGTGGCGCATCCGCGGTTTCAAGGACATTTTAAAGGGTTCTTTTATACAATAATTTGGACGTCCAAATAATTGTATTTTATTTTAATTTTCACGTATAAATATTTCAAAAATAGTTATCCCACCATTTCTAAATATCATATAAAATTTTGATTATTACTTTAGATTCCTTTTTCGGGAAGAACTCTTCAACATGCCCTTCGTTTTCATGTCAAGATTGTGCATACTAAATTTCATAACATTTTGATAATTATTTTTTGAGTTATTTATGCGCGAAAATTGACAAAAAATGTATATTAGTTTTTTAATAAGATTATATTTTTTTAATAAAAAAACAATCTAAATGAAGATAAAATTATATAAATTTAATTTTTTCTTCGAAAATTCGTTTTGAAATTTTCGAAATTACTATGCTGTTATTGACGAATTTTAAATATTAATGTTAAATATAATATATTTCATTATTTTTAATAATAAACCACACATTTGTATGATTTCAAAAAAAAAAAAAGTTTATATATATATAAAAACATATTAAAAATAAAGAAATTGAAATTAAAACAATAGGAATTTTAAATGAAAGTCTTTCTTTATTATTGTTGTTTTATTACTAATGATCTTAAAAAAAAAAATTATAATGTTGTTTGAACACTTTAATTTCAATAGGATAGAATTGTACTTATTTCTATATCCAAAGTCAGAAATTTATCTAAATCGTAATATTGAATTAGATAAGTACGTTTCAAGCAAATGTTTTTCTTTAGCCATTCAAAACACTTACTGAAAAGTCCCTCTTATAATTAATAGTTGATTTTATTTCTAATATCGATAAGAGTATATTAAGAGGAGAACCGCAACCGTTGTCCTTATACCTAGTACCAAGTACCTTGTACCTTGTACCTTTTGATCCTCTGTACTCCTTTTTTAGAACACTCCATCACGTGAAGGCAAATATGCCTTCTAGCACAAAGTGACAATTATGTTATATTGGTGGAGCCGGTTATTTCGTTCTTATCCATGCGACGACAGTGTGATCAACCAACCGCTCTTTTTTTTATTCTAATTGATCAAACTGCAGTGAAAGTAGTCTAATTGGTGAAGGTATAAGTGCCTTTACTCACTTATCCACTAAGCCCATTTTAATATTGATTAATACAAATTAAAGTTCGTAAATATTTACTTATAATTGTTTAGGGGAAGCCCAGGAAAAGCGAATATCTGAGGAAAAGCGGATAATCTATGTTTCTAGAAAATTATAACTGATGACATTACCAGTCCCAGCCATGTAGACGACTAATATGCCTGCAGATGCCATGGCAATTCAATCCAAACAACTTAAAATTATTGTATTTGTATTGGTAACATCTGAATGAACGTATTTTGTGTATTTTAACCATATCAATTATTATAAACATTTGTCAATAATATCCATGATCTTTGCTTGAATTAAAAGAATCCTTGTCAACATTTGTTTTAAATGAACAATGGCCAATATTGTAATCAACAAATTTCCATGGTGGATTATAAATTTATGATATATAAACAACAGATGCGCATATGTAAAAACTTTTGCTATATCAAATTATATTTTATTTACATTATAATTTTATATTATTGTAGCCATAATAGTTTATAGACTAGGGTCTGAATGGACTTGAGTGTGCAAATTGAGCACTGCATTCTGTCAATGAAATTTTGTTTTGAACTTTAAAATTAATGTAATGATCCAAATGTTGTCCGACCAATTTTTGGTCCAACTGTTTTATAGGACACCTTCTTCTTTTATGATAGAATATAGGACTTATAAGATCTCGTTTGGAGTTATTAATATTTTATGTAATTTGGACAAGAATAAACTCTTTTTTCGCCATTAAATTTTTCAAAAAATGTTTACTATAAGCCATTTAAAATCCAAAAAAAATCACACACACCATTTTTAAATTTGGCTTACCCGGATTCTACTGTAATTTTGTTAATTTGTATTTTTTTTTTTTGGAAGTATTTGTACTCAGCTATGTCGTTTTCTCGTAAAGATTTTTCAATCTAATATAATTTTGGTTTTTTGCTGACTGTTTGAATAAACACTTTTTAACTTTTATCATTTCTTCAAAAAATTCTTTGTTTCCATGCAATAATGTATAAAAGCAGAAGTGTGTCTGAAAGGGTCTGGAATGAGTATGGAATTTTTACATACTCAAGTACATCCAGATGCTGATCTATTAACACTCTAAGTACTTTGTATACACCTATACATTATATACAAATTCTAATTTACATGAAGAAAGAAGTAAAAATTAAACGGCAATTTTGTGAGTGCAGACGACGAACGAGGCGTAAAAATAACGAACGTAAGTAATAATAAGTGTAACCAACCAGATAATAATGAACAACAGGAATGTTTTGTTCTTTTTTCACTTTTAAAAATTTTTAATTATATTTATATATATATATATATATATATATATATATATATATATATATATATATATATATATATATATATATATATATATATATATATATATATATATATATATATATATATATATATATAGTCAAGATTTTATTTATTTCAATTTTCTTTTGTTTAAGTCATCATCTAAAGTGATTTACTTTTTCGAGTGACATTAATTTGTAATTTGTGTTAGAAATTCGTAATTGTGAATCGAAACTATTCTGTTACCATATTATGCATAGGGAATAATTCCTTAAAAAACTTTGAACTGTAAAAAGAACCAAAGTCTCTATAAGCAATTTTTAGGAATTTGGATTCGATGCCCTATAGGGATGCATGTAGACTACAGTACATTGAAAGAAACGATGGTCAGCACTTTACTCGGTCGTCAGGATTGTTCCCAATCAAGTATTAGTTGTCTATGTTTTTGGCTGGGTCAATTCGCCGCATCTAGAATCGAATCCGGGATCATTGATATGAAAGCTTAGCCACTCACCTCCCCAATTGGGACAGAAGAAATTTCTGTTCGCGAGGAATATTGTAATTGATTTTAAACTTATTGATGAAGATCTAGAGGACTTAAAATTTTAAACATAGTTTTAAAATCATATAAAAATTTCTTATTTCTCCAAAATTGTCCTGAATATTTTTTATTATAAATTTCAAATAGTAATAAAAATATTGAATTAGATTTTAAAGTATAATTTTATATCAATGGAATTTAGCAATTCCAACTTTTGCAATCTGGTAAAGAATAAAATAATTTTAAATTATTAATAATAAAGTATTCTAAATCATTTATTTAAATAAACATTATTAGTGTTTAACAACAGCACTATCTATAGGAAATTTATGAAAAGAGACACAGAAATTATCATTATTGCAGAACCCTACACTTCAAACAGTGTAGTGCTACCTAGTACGCAAAACAATAACTAATCAAGTCCAAGAACCGTTTAGAACATTAATATCATTAAAATTATATTATTAAGACAATTAAGTGTAAAATATTTACAATTAAACATAATAACATTATCTCGTTCTACTTTTATCTTAGAATATTCTTTAACATTTTAAAAAAAACCAAGAAAATACATTAAATTGTTATACTTAATTTGTCACTACATTTATATCAAAATAACCTCCCTAAATTCGTTCGATTTTATACATAAAACACAGTCATTATGGGATTAATAGGCATGTTTTTGTTATATTAAATTTCCTTATCAATTTTCAGATGGTTTTTTGTTGTAAAAATAATAATAATAATTTCTCTCATTGTTATATTGCTGCATTTTTTATTATTGGATGCGCATTGATTATTGCGCATTGTAGAGTGCGCATCAGTACTAGTTAGTTCTTTTTCAGATATGGTTGTGATCTGACGTTCCCCTTTCAATAGCCACAAGCATAATGATATCTTGTCTCTAACTAAATTGTTATGTGTTGTTCAATTTTTATTGCATACAATTTTTTTATGTCTGTTTTTGTGTGAAAAATTAAAACAAAAATACTTGTGTTCAAAATAATTAAGTGAATTATTGTGTGAAAAACACTTTGAAAGTGATCATTTGAAAACGTTTGAATGTGTGGGGTTCCTTCCATCATAATTCGTATTCCAATATACCTAATCGATTAAATTTTTGTATTTTGACATAAAGATGTTAGCATAGCTTTTTTTGATTTTTATAAATTTGTTATTAAATATTAGAGCCATTTAGAACACACAATGCAGCATAAATTGAGATTAAACAGGTTTGAGATTTTAAATTTTATATAACATCTTATTTTTATTGATTATTTGTAGGTGTAATTTTGCTCACTAAATAAATGCCGGTAGATAAACTTATTTTGTTTTATGTGTTTTATTTATTGTTATTTGTCAAATTTATTTATTTAAATTTGAGATTTCATCTTTGCAGATTAATGAATTTTTGTTCAAATTTTAATGTTTGAAATTTTATTGATTATTAAACTACTTCTATATTAACCTTACTTTTAATAGTTAAATGTCTAAATAGTTTTTAACTTTAGTGCCCATTAGCATTCATTCACTTGGGAAATTGAAGCGATTTTCTTTTTTTTTTTTTCCTTCAAATTAACACAATATTTTGTTTTGCATGTTTTTTTGTTGAATTTTAAATTTGACATTTTTTATATTGTCAAAAAGTATGTGTCATTTTTTGACACGTATATAACATTTTAATTTTTTTTTTTTTTTTTTGGAAATTTTAAACATCTGCTTATGTTATATTTTCTAAAACCACGACTCCCGAAGAAATTTATTTTTAATTTTTTGATTTGAGGATGGGAAATTTCAACCGGTTTTTATGTTAAAATTTATCAAATCATGGTTTTATTAGACAACATATTATGAAATTCATTGTAATATATTTTTTTTGTGAATCTTTACCGGGTGTATCAGAGAAAATGAGCAATCTCAAACATGTAACCTTTTTGTTAAAATAGTTTTTAGACAAATTTTCGCTATGTGAACGTCAGTCTTGACACCTTAATTTTTTTTATGGAACCATTTCCTATAAGTTTTTAAAGTATTTAGCATATTAGAATATGCGAAAAAAATTTGATTTTTTCTCTAAATTTAAAAGAAATACCGGACTGCGTTTGCATTCGATAAATAAATCATTCCTTTGTCGAGGGCGTACGCTACGATTCATTTTATAATTTAAAATTGATGAAAACGATTTTTAAAAGTAAATTTGAGGAGCTCGGTTTTTGGAAATATCGTGAAATTAAAATCAATATTTTGTGATTGTTTTAAAATCTAGTGAATGTAAATTGAATACTTTTTCAATGAAAACAAGTTATGAAAATATCTCTTAGTTTTTTAAAATTTTCCGTCCAGAAAATAATATATTGTAAAAAATAGTATTATCGAGTTATACTTATTAAGCTGTTTTTTTTCTGAAACACTCCGTACTGTTTCCATTGTGGTTAATTTATAAAATATTTAAAAGGAAATGAAGAATACTTAACCGGAAAAAAATTAATATTCAGTATGATATATCTCTTATCAATATGTCTGATAAGAGATGGAAGTTTGCTAAATTTCTAAATAATTTTTTTTTCCAATAAAGTTTCCAATTCTTATCGATTTTAAGAACTTCCTAATCATTTGAAGATTTGATGATTTTCCTAATCATCAGTGTCTTATTACAAATGTCTCATTTCTAAGAAAAAAAGTGTCCTAAGTTGAGCTTTATATGCTGAATCTACACCAAGGTGAACTTTATAAGGTAATAGGCACACGTTTTTTTTTGCTAACAATCTGAAATAACAATGCTATCTACATAATGTAGTACTTAACAATGTTATCAAAATTTTTCATCAAAGTCTATTCACATCAAAAATAAAATAAAATTGTAATTAGTGTGCACACAAAATAACCAAGTGGTTCCGACATACTTGTTTTGTACTGGACTACGCCTGTTTTTGTTATCGTGGAAGCACTTTCACGATAACACGAGAACGAAAATGTTTTCGTAAAAATGATAAGAATTCAATTGTTGTCCATTCAATTGACAGAATGCGGTGTTCTATTTTTTTGCACATTCAAGTCCATCCAGACCCTGGTCTACAAGTCAAATTGTTCGGTTTTTATGATTGATAGATATGCGTGTATACATATCATTAATTTATTTTATCGTGTTTATAATATTGTTTTATTTTATTTTATTTAGTAATTTTTTTTTTGGTTTCTACATATTAAGCTTTGAATCTATAAGTATAATGAATCAAGGTTCAATTCTATGTATAATTTAATTCGCATCGGTAGTCGGTAAAGACTTATTATAGTAAAGGAAAGGTGTCTAGGTCGTTCCCCCCAAAAACGTATATGTTACTCCGTTAATTGCCGTTCAATTTCCATAAAATTTTGCTTAAAGCCTTTTTAAGTAAGTTAATTAGAGATGGACTTAAATAAATGCGCTTATATCGAATAGCCTTCAATTGAAATAATCCATATTCGAATATTCAATTTGTTATATTTATTACAGGACGTTTAGTGATTAGAGAAACGCTGGAAAACCTTGAAAAGTCAGGAAATTGTAATTTTGTGTATCATGGAATAGTAAAGGAATTCATGAAATTTTTGTAAAAATTAGGGAATTTTTTTAATTTACTGGAATTTTAAATATTTATTTAAGATGACTATAAAAATTATTTTACGATGTTTTACAAAATCTTCTAACTTCGATTCATCAGTTTTTCTTTTTCAAAAGACCAAAAACTTCCAAATAATTTAACATGAAAAACGTAGTTTTTTTTACAACTTTCTTATTGTTAAGAATTAAAATTTTATTTTCTTATAAACCTGAAAATTTAAGCAGGACTCCGAAACTTTGAATTTTCTGTGCGGCAATTGATAAAATTTGTAAAATTGATTCCATTTTTTTTCATATCCGTAGGGACATTTTCACTGTAGTCATTCAAAATTCAGTCAATTTTGTTCCATCTCATATGAATGATTTGGAAAAATTCAAATCCATGTCTGAAAAACCTGGACAAGTCAGCGATTTTAATTCTCATGATAGAATAGCACCCTGCATAAATGTGTTTAAGCTTTATAAGAATGTATCGTACATCAACTATTTGAGAAGGGTGTCCTAATATATATTAGATTTAACCCTAAATATGTTACCTTATACCGCCTTACCATGTTCTTATTAGTTTAATTTTAAACGCGGGGGAGCTTTTTCAACATAAACGCCAGAAGGCATGTAACGAAAGACGAAAATATATTAAGACAATTCTAACTTTATAATTGTTTTTATGTGCTGGTAATAATCAAAAAAATTATTCAAAATTAAATCTTTTAGCGATTACAAGAATTATACCTTTGAATTACTTGAATTAAAATACTTTTCGTTAGTTGAACAGGTTAAATTTATTTTTATTAACTGAAACAAAGCTACCAGGAATTTGAAACTTTTGTAATAAGTAATTTGTATTATGGATCACTAATTCAGCTTAAATTTATTAAAATTTACTAAACTTTTTTCGAGAAATTCATTAAAAAGTGGCTGATAATGTCATTTTTAATAAGAGGATTATTTTACGATGTTGACTAAATTTCAAAATAATATAAGATTCTATTTAATTAATGTATGGAAATAAATTAAATATGTAAAAATAATAATATTTATTTTGTAAGTTGTACATAAAATAATATAAGATTTAATTTAATTAATGTATGGATATAAATTAAATTTGTTAAAAAAAAAAATTAAATCAATCTTCTAACCATTCGTAATGTATTTTAAAATAATTTAACCATAAGTTACTTCTTAAAAAATCGATGTTGAATTCAATTCTACATCCTGAGAGAAAAGATTGATAATTTCACTTAAAAAGGCATTGAATACAAAAAAATAATTAGCCAAATTTTGTACTTTACATGTCTTTAAGATTTCATGAAACTGAATTGAAACACATTTTTTATTTATTTTTATAAAACTATAATCGTCAATTGAAATAATTCATTCCATACACTTTTGCCACCAAAATTGTATCTCCCAAACATCCTTGAATGCAAATATAATAATTTTTTCCCATATAATGTTTGTTTGTTTGTGATAAGATAATAATAAATTTGTCACATTCATACTTTGCTATAAACAAATAAAAAAAAATAAAAGAGATTATAATTGAATTACTATACATCATAAGAAGAACTTTTTTTTTAATAATAATTGAATGAAAGTGATTCTATGAAATAAAGATAAAAATACAATTATTTGTTGTGCTTTGTCGTTAGGTCTCTTGCCATTTTGTAGGTCACGTATTACTTTTCTCTCGTTAACTATATGAGGTTCATCATCATCTTGTGAAATAGTAAAAGTTTTCTATTATTAACTTCTTGAGATGAAGTTATTGTTATGAATCTGAAAATCAAAATAGAAAATTTTATAAAACGTTTTACCGGTATTCATTATTAATTTAAAAAAATTTAGTACTTTAATATTCATTTTTTTAAGAATTGATCATGTTTAAATCACCGATATGTACTGGTTCACAGAAAAAATGGTCCACACAAAATTAATATTGATTACCTACACACAAAAATATGTTAAATTTTTTTAACATAAAATCAGTGTTTCCTTAATTATTATTTGAGTTCCAATACAGAGGTTAGATAATTAATTTTTTTAATATATAAATATTTATTGGCTTATTAGTTTTCTTCATTATGTTAAAAAGTGAGATTACTTAAGCATTTTACATAACATTTTTTTCATGTTAAACATCTATCTAGTAACACAACAAAAATGATAAATTTTAAACAGTGGCCATTTTTGACGCAAATATTTTTAAATATTTACATTTGAGTAATTTTGCATGTATTGTAGTATTTAGCGTGTAAGGTTAGAAAATATTTCGGATAAATTATTATTTTACTCTTCAAAATGTGAAACTAGGCTGAATACCACCAACAAAATTCGAAAATTTATTCTAAAACGAATAAGTTATAAGCTCTTAAAGATTGTTTACCATATCTTTCTTGCAAAAAAAGTTTTTGAATTTGTAACTTAAAATAACATTATCTTAAATTTTCAAGGAAATTGTCTATAGGTGCCATCCATGGACATCGATAGAACCTCTCACCGTAGAATGACCCTTATGTATAATCACTACGGAGATGAACATGTATGTCGTCATTTATGAAGATCTCCTTCTTTCTTTAATTAATAATTTTCAACGTCCATATTTTGACTATCTTTTAAGATTTTTAAAAAGTAACTTTATATTCAATTGAAGTAATTTGTGCATCTTCCCTATTATTTATTCTATTAAGTTGAAATTGTGTAAAAACAGACCTAAAAAGTAAAACTTTCAGTTAGACAATCATTCAATTGTGTCCGATGAATTCACAATAAACGCAAATAATACAAAATTATCTTTTTAATTAATCTATAAAAATAAACCAAAATTAAAAAAAAATATTATTCTGTTACGAAATATAAATTTGCAAATTTTACAAATCAATCGAAAGACTGCGATAAAACCTCTAAAATTATATTCTGAATGCATAGAGCTTGGAATGAGGAAATTCACAACAAACAGATTGTATTTTATGTCGAATGAATACTATGGCAAACGGAACTAACGATATTATTGTTAATAAACACGCTATATTACCGGTGTAAAATATATCAATAAACGCCAAAATTGTGTTGTTGCTAACAATTTATACATTTCGAATGTATTGCATTTAACCCTTAGATTGTTTTAACTGTGCCGCGTTTAACTTCCTCAACCCCTTAACCTCAATCTTTTATTGTATTAACCACTCAATTTAAAAGTTGAAACATTAATACGATATATTATTATTCTTGAAATTTTCTAGGCAGGTAGTTTTTCTAGATTTCACATTAAAAAGAAAACTATTTTGTAACTTGAAATGTAGAACTAAACTGTTAATTAGGAAGCGAGGTAGGCCTCTTTGTACTAAAGAATTACATTCATTTCCATGAGCTTCATTCAGGCTTTTAAAAAATAATTTAACAAAAAAAAGCTGTGATTTGAAATGATGATTCGTTAGCTGAACAGATTAAATATATTTTTATTAACTGAATAAAAGCTACCAAGAATTTCAAACTGTTATAATAAGCCTATTCTAGATTGCTAATTGAGCATACATTTATTAAAATTCACTAAACGATTTTCGAGAACAAAATTAAAAACAGGCCGATAATGCCGTTTTTACTGAAAAAAATTTATTAGTTCATAAGAAAGTTTGGCAACTCTGCCATGAGTTTAGACGTATAGTCACTAACAGTTGTTCGTTGTAACTCATTTTAAAATCGTTTTAATTCGTTTAATGGATTATTATTTTATTTTCCCATGAATATAGGTGATGATTTCATAAAATAAAATAATATATAATTTTTTTAAATTAATGTATGGAAATAAATTAAATTTGTAATGTATTTTAAGATGAAATTTAATTATATTCTTTTTATTTTTATATAAAATAATCGTCAATTGAAATAATGAGTTCATATCAGAAACTTTTGCCGAAAATTGTATCTCCCAAACATTCATAAAAACTAAAACGTAAAAATATATTTTATTAAAAATAATTCAATACAAATAAATAAAACATTTGAAATAGCCAGACATACATTTCAACCACCACCCCGTCAATCTATAAACTTTTGAGCTTGATAAACAAAATATGTTACACAAAAAAAAAAAACTAATAAATATTTCTCTCAATATTTCATTCAATAAATTGATTTTTAATGAATTTGACTGTAACCGCACACACTGTTTAAATTCAATTAAGACTTGTTCTCGAACACTGTGGAATTTATTAATAGACAGTTTCGAAAATGAGTTAGAAGGAAGGTAGAAAAGGGAGTCAACATCATCATTATCAGTCATCATTCATTCGTTCTACATCGTTCCACCCTATTCGATATATTTATAGTTCGCGTTCGCTGTTCATTTTCTATTTTAAATGGTATTTTTTTTTAAAAAATATTTTTGTAATTATAGAGAAATATTTTTCATATTTTGTGTGTTAATTCATTGTTGCCTTAGGTGCGATATGCTAATTTATTTTAGTAAAATAGGGTGGCTATTGAAATTTTTTATTGTCTAGTCAGGGCAGATCATACGGAGATGATTTTTTACAAACACATTCATCCTTGAAAAATCTATCAATTATAATTAATAACTAATTGGAGTTTTTCTATTTTTATTACTTCAATTGAAACGTCTTTACTTCTCAAACATGTATCTGAAATTATTTTGTTTTTAAATCTTAAAAATTATGCAAGATATGTACATTTAAAATTCTTAATTAAACAAGGAAGGAAATATATGCATTATGACGTCATTTTGCATATCTCTATATAAATATCATTTAAAGTATCGTTTTCAATTGTTTTAAAAAGTGAAATGGAAAATAATCTTTGATAGTTTATAATTTCTTTGTTTTTGAATCAATTTTAATTTAATTTTGATGTTTTGTTTTGATATTAATTGAATCTAGTTTCACGTTTTGATTGAAATATAGCAAATCCAGTATCATGCAAATCCCCAATTGTATTGAGTAAGATCAATTGTAGGGTACTGATACTAAATTTTCTGTTTTACACATCAACCATTAAATTCGACTAACAAAACTTGAAAATTAAATTAAAATTGAAATTTATGCAAACTAGAAACATATGATTTTTTGCAATCAATGTGAAATGATCAAGGGAAATCAGAGTAAAAAATATTTTTAATTTCACCTACTCCCTTTGGGGAAAAGCTTCAAAAATAAAACTTATTTTTAATGCATTTCCATAGTTTGGGTATCAAGGGTTTACTGAGAAGGTTACGAATAATAACTAAAAAATAAATTAATATTAAAAAACATTTTTCAACAGAAGCTTTTATTTAAAAGCGCTAAAAAGAATAAAATTAATTTAAATCAAACCCAATAATTTACACGCGACAAAATTTTATATCATATAAATTAATTCAGAGTTTGATTTAAAGTTTATTTTCTTCTTTATTTAAATGAAAATTTGTTTTTAAAATTCAAAATTTATTAGTTTTTAACTTTTATGTCAAACGAAATCGATTGCTTCAAATTTATCCAACGTACCAGATGATCACTTGATATCTAAATTGAAAGTTTTTCCTGGTGTACTTTTTTTATGGTTCCAAAATAATAATACTCCCTGCATGAACATGTCCATAAAACTAGATACAAATTCCCGGCTTTATGTGACAAAACACCAAATTAACTTTCTTTGCTGGGAGGCTTAAAATTTCATCTGTGTTTTATCATATAATTGAATGGATATTTTAATCAAATGAAATCCATATGTTTTCATACTATCTACTAGTTGTTTTAACTATGCCCTGTTATCAATAGAATTGAAATCGTAGCTAGAGGCTTTAAATGTGAATTTAGTTTTAGGATATTATATGGCATTATTATACTCGACATACGTAGTATATGTCAGAGTGTATTAATTTTAGTCTAAAGTTTGTAACACTAGAAAATATAGACTACACAAAAAAAAAATTTGGTATAGGTGTTCATTGAATCATCTATTTGTACATTTTCGCATGTCTGTCAGTCTGTCCGCCATCAAGATCAACTCAAAAACGAGAAAAGAGATAGCGAGTTGAAATTTTGATGACGTATTTAAGTCATAAAGACTGAGTTTAAGTTCGTGAATGTGCAAAATCGGTCCATTGGGTCCATGACTCAACTTTTGAATCATCAATCAAGAAAAAATTAAAATTTATAGAATAAATTATTTCAAATGTATTTATAAATCACTACATGTATATGCTTATAAACAACTGTAAAAATTTTGTATAAAATTTAGGCGTTAAGATATGGTTAGAGACATACATTATTTTTCAGCAGTAAATTTGAAATGCAAGCTTTCGAATAAACAGTTATTGATTTCGAATTTTTAATTCTCGTAAATAAATCTGTTTAGAATTTTTGAAAACCTTGGTTGTTGTAATTCGCTCAAAGTTTAACATAAGCAGCGGAAATTTAGAAAAAATTATTGTTGGACTCAACACATTTACTAGAATCATTCTGGAGGCTAAAAGCTTTCCCAACAGCTTTCGTCTTGTATTTAAAAAATGTTCCATGTAAAATGCCATGCAAAGCTACAAAATTTTCACAACTATTTTGAATTTTAAAATATTCACATTTGTTCATAATTTACATTTATATAAGTGATATTTATTAACATTATATTTTCATTCAACCCAATTCCATCAGACAGGCGGGCGAAACGATTGACTCCCTAGCTTCATAACAACAAAAAGAGTAGACGAACAAAGGCATAGAAAACCTTTTCTCTCTGACATTTCATATTATATTCGATGCTGGAGCTACTTGTGTCTGCCTATTGTATATATATATATTTATTTTTTGCTATATAGCGTGATATTTTTACGAGGTCCGGTTAAGTATCTCGTTAACTAATAACGTTAGGATAAAAAGAAAAAATACTTATTTAAGATTTTTCAGCCTAGTTTAAAATGGTGACAATTAAAAAAAATAAAACAAAAAATTTACGAATCGTACAGGGACTGCAACTTAATAATTTCAAAAGACACCCTATGACCTTACGATTATTCATTTTATAGAATTTTTTACAATCAATGGTGTCATCAAATTTAAAATCGGTCTAAAAAGGCCAAGTTATGGGTGGTACAAAGTTGAAAAAAAAAATATTTTGTAAGTATTCATATTAATACCCATTTTTTAATTTTTATCAAATTGGTTAAAAAAGTTTCATTGACAGTGATAGAAAAAATATTATTAGTAGACAATGATCCGAAGTTTTAGTATGTTATAGTTAACGAAACATATTATATAAAACAAAAATTTGAGTACCTTGACCCTAAATTGATCGGCAAGGTCCCATATTTTCGTTTTATAAAATTATATATTTCGTTAACTATAACATATTAAAAATTCAGAGCATTATCTACTAATTAATTTTTTTTCTAGTACTGCCAATTAAACTTCTATAGATTTTTAGCCGATCCTGTTAAAAATACCACCCCTGTATACTGAATAATAAAATCTAGTTGTATGTGAGATGTGATGTTGCCGCGTGCACTCTTAATGGAATAAACATTCATTAGATTTATTTATTCTCTTTGATTTTTTTTAAATATTTTTTTTTTTTTTTTATTTATTTATAAATTGACAATTTGCATTTGATTTGCATAAAAATATGACGTTTTTTTATCTTTATTTGGTTGTTTCTTTCTAATGTCTGTCTGCTTTCATTTGTGAATGCTTTGAAATTTAGTAATTAATTAATTTTTTTGTATTAAGTTTAAAATAATGAATTCAATAGACGATAAAGCGGGCTACAGCATGAAACAAGTTGATATTGTGATGACTTATGGAGAAATAATCTGGAAGTTAATAGTATCATGACACATAAGTAATTTTTTTAATTTCTGCAAAAGTAATAGTAAAAATATGAATTTACACAAAATTCAAATATAAGTCATAAAAAATTATTGAACAGTTAATGAATCGAGCTTGGTTATTTTTACTTAACTTTGCTCGCTTATTTTGAATCAATTCGATATAGTGTTTTAAAATTGAACAAAATTAGAATTTCCTGAACAAACAACGAAACCTTTACCATTAAAATTTCACCTCAATTACGCTTAGCAGGAAAATATCTTCCCAAATTTTTTTGTTTCCTGTGATCTAGTGTCATTTCATATTGAGATATATCAAAATCATAATGTATACAACATTTTCTCTGTAAATATAATAAATTTGGAAGAAAAAATTATAAAATTTTTGTATTATTTTAAAATAAAAAATTTATTTTACTTCTTTTAGACAAGAAAATACAAAATATAAATTAAAAAAGAAAATATTTAAATTTAATTTATAATCCACCAGGTGGTTCTTCTAATAATTGATCAATAGGCGTTGTAAATCCATAATATTTATTCCATAACATTTCTGGATTTGAAACACGGGACATTCCCGGTATTCCTGCTGCATTTAAACCAGTTCGTTTACGTTCGGTTAAATATAAATGTCGATATATTGTCATTGTCGGTGTACGATATAAAGGATACTTCGATGATAATTTCGAAAAATATTCTTTATCCTCTAATAACGGTTTAAATTTGATATTTTTACCGATTTTATCATTTTCTGATTCATATGGCTCAACTTTTAACTCATTTCGTTTGCGTTCTTCATCCTCCATTTCTTGGATTGCTTCACGCATTGCTTTTTTATATTGTAATTGATATCGAATACCTAGAAAATATTAATTTTTGATTATATTTGGTAAGCATTTTGATATTGGGCTCATAATTAGCCCGTAAAAGTTGATGTCGTTATTTATCTATAGACCAGGGTAGAAACTTTTAAAAAGAAAGAAAACAATATTAATATTGACTTACCAGTTCCGACGCTTGGCTTTACTGGTATTTTAAATTTTTCCTTCACTTCTGTTACCCATGTATCTTCTTTCGTACATTCATTATCCATCATCCATCCATGACTGGACGTTGGATGTTGTGGATCGTAACATTCATCCGGTGGATATTTGGATACTTTTAATAAATCTTTATTTTGAGGTAATACATTTTTCCTATAATCACCTTGTCCAATATCATCTGACACATAGGTATCATTTTTCGACATTTCCTCAGCTTTTGATTGCTTGATATCACCTTTCGATACGTCAACATTCTCTATCGAATTATGTATATTTTCCAAGTCAGTCATAATAATTTTTAAATCACCGAATTTGTTTTGTAATATTTAGAATAAAAATTAAAAAATATATAAACGTTTTGCTAGCGTTGTTAAATAATAATTATGTTTCATAGCAACAATATTTGGTGTATGTTTCCTAAGTAACACCTTGCTGTAATATGTGATAAGATATGCGTGTACATAAAAGTATACACATGTCGTCATGAATATCAGAAATTATGGGTAGACTGTTCGTCCCCTTATACGCTGATTTTAAGTGTAGCTGCGCATGTAAAGATTTTCTGATCACAAAATCTGATATAATTCTTAGTAGACCACGGTAAGAATTCTTAGAAAATCTATGATGCTGACTGCTGTAGCATCAGAATTTCTTACGATGTTATCTGAAGTAGCTACCTGTTAGTCAAAAAAAGTAGTAAATAAATTAAAACTATTTGAAGATAGTTCATTTTTTCGTTGTACGGATACGATGATATGCGCATGCTTAAGATTTTTATCTGATGTTTGAGCAGAATATGTCTTATATGACTGCAGTCTGATGGTGTGCATTATGTTCATAATGTCTGGAAGATTTTTAAATAATCGATAAACTTTTAAGTGATTCATTTTTTTCAATGTTTTATTGGTTTAAAAGTGGTCTGAAAAAATCATTAAAAGCTTGCGAATGTAGTTGCGCATCTTTTGACAGTTGCACACCATGCTTTCAGCCATTTTGAACGCGTAGTTGTTATTTGACAGTCTTCTGCGTGTATCGATGTGAGTCTTTGGATATTCACAAAAATACTCACTCAAACGACCGCTACGAGTTCAAAATGGTTTATGTGAATTGTGAGCAATATATTAACTAAACCCATTAAACACAATAAGTGTTCAAATTAATGAAATGTTATGTATTTTTTAATTCCAGTTTTATTACAAATTATTAATTTTGGCATAGAACGAGTTTTTTTACTTAATCACATAATCTTTTATTCAACCTAAAAAAGTCGATGAAAAGTTCAAAATTTTTTATTAGCTATTTATTGGTTTTCTAGGATAAATGAGGTCTGAAAAATTCAAAAATAATATTTATTTTACGATCGGTCTACTAGTTTTCGAGATATTACATGAAATACAACCGATAAATCGGCTTCAGGATCGAATTTTTAGCGATATTTCAAAAACTACTTGTCCAATCGTTAAATAGATGTTATTTTTGAAATTTGCGGGTCCAAATTACCCTAGAATATGTATTTCATTCAAATCGGAGGCCAAAACATTTTTTCGATTTTTTCAAAGGGTTACCCCTTAAAAAAATTGCGAAAATTCGAAAAAAAATTTTTTATCAGATTTCCAAAAAAACCATGTTTGTAAGTGTATTTTGACCTGTAGATTTCAAAAATAACATCTATTTAATGATTCGATTCGTAGTTTTTGAGATATCTGCATAAATTCGATCCAGAGGCCGATTTTGCAGATTTATTTCATGCAATATCTCAAAAACTACTCGATCGATCGTAAAATAAATGTTATTTTTGAATTTTGCAGATCTCAATTATCCTAAAAAACCCATAAATAGCGAAAAAAAAAATTTGGAACTTTTCGACGGTTTTTTAAGGTTTCACAATTCAGCTTATACAATCACAAAAAACACACCCAGCTAAAACAATTATTAAATAAAAGTTTTACGACAAAAGTCACCATTCAATTATGTCTAATTATGATTAGTTACACTAAATTTTATTAAATTGTCAGGAAGCATAAGGGGAGAAATAGATACGTTAAGGTTGATAAGCGCCAAAACTGTTAAAGCTGGGTCACAAAACCCAAATGATCCTAAGGCATTATAAAACATATTATCGCATCCACAGCAAACGCTAAATAAACCGGTTGGCTGACATAATATGTTATAGTAAAATTGTGACTAATTTTTTTGTATTTATAATAATATTTTCGACATGAGCATCGAATTTCATGTTTTATAAAACACTTGCATAATGCCCGGATTTTGTACAATTTTTTTACAAACACACTTTGTTATAATATAAGATGTTCATGACTGGTCATGATAAAACTAATTGTTAATTTTTTCGCAATATAGCTTTTAGCTTTCCAAAGCAGTTGAAATGTATACATTTTTTACAACTTTAATAAACAAACCAGATTCTCCTCCCGTCCCCAAACGCTAACGAATCAGATTGACTGATGGCATGCTATTTCTCTACACTTGTCATAGACTTTGTAGAAAAAAATAAACTTCTTCTGTAAAAATTAAAAAAAGATTACTAACCGGTGTTAGTAAACTTAAAAAAAAAATTAACTGACAAAAAACAAACCGATCTTTACCTATTATTTTTTCTACTATTTATTAAACAAACACAAAATGTCAGTAACGTTTATAATAATATTGCCCTACTTTAATTTGGTATAGTTTTCCCAGAACACTCGGGGAAATACAATCAGTTATATATATGAAATAATGATATAAAAATGTTAGGCGTTTAATTTGTACGGTTTATTTATTTTTTTTTTAATAAAAATGCTTTTTATTATAACTTGTGTTGTTGTTCTATATAGAAAAGTTTTCATTTCTGACCTACATTTAATGTATATATATATATATTCGAATCTCGAATCCAGTCCGTACAACTTACATGACGTCGTAATAAGGTTGTACTAGGAAACATGTCGTGTTTTCTAATACTCGAACATAATCAAAAAATTATTATCATTTTTTCGTTTATTTGTTGTATATCTTGAGAGACTTACTGAAAATATCAACATTAATCAAAAATGATATGTGAATTACTCTTTTATTCAAGTTTTTGTAGGGTTATTTTTGCAAGAAGCTATGTCTAAATTCTTATAACGTCTTCTAATTAAGTTGAAATACACCAAGCAAAATAAAGATTTTCATGACGTAAATACTAACTAAGGGTGTATAGAAAAAGTCAATGTGAGACCTGAACAAGTCAGGAAATTTCGTTCTTGAGATATAGTAGACATCCTGAGAATACAACCAAAGTATGAAAAGAAAAACCTGGCTTGATTTTCGGAAATAATAAAATGACGGCCATTTTATTATTGAAACCAAAATTTTCTCTCGATTTTCCTAATTTTTTTATGGAGTGTCCTTTGATCTTTCTTATTTCTAAGAGAGGAATCGCAATTACGTCCCTTGTACCTAGACATTTGGTCTCCCGTTTAGTCTTGGCCTTGCGTCTTCTTGCATATGGTCTCGGTGTTGCTTGATTTTTTTTTGGTCTTGGTCTTGTTAGTGTATATATAATCTAAGTGTTTGTACTCGCAAGACCAATTTTGCTTATATTTATATTTTTCTTTATATTTATGTATTCAATCACTTATGCAGCGAAACAAGTGCAGTGATTGAAATAATATAATTGAAACATTCAGTCTTTTAACCACCTCCGCTTACATATCATTTTGAATACGCTATCGAAGTAGTATTACAGACATGCAGAACTATAATTTTGCAAATAATGACTTTTCCAATGTCATAAATTGGAAAGTATTCC
Source organism: Chrysopa pallens (assembly GCA_020423425.1). Lineage (NCBI taxonomy): Eukaryota > Metazoa > Arthropoda > Insecta > Neuroptera > Chrysopidae > Chrysopa > Chrysopa pallens. The sequence goes on along the minus strand of CM035595.1, from coordinate 23,848,642 downwards.
AATATAATACATCTGAAGTACTTAACGAATCAAAATCAGTTTTTAATATCAATTCACAACCCTCAGTTATATTTTTAGGTTTGTTGAATAAATAAATATTTAACTACCAAGTGTTAAAATTGAAACCATACAATGTATAAAACATTGTAGACTTTTACATAATTACTAAAACAACTTATGCAAGTCATACTCATATAAATTCATTACATATTTTATATTATATAATAATTATATTCACAAACCCAACTGTTTTTACTTTTGGGGTTGAATATAGTCAATAATACTGAGGTATCTGAATACAGTCAAAACTGTTTATAACAATTCGTTATATGTTAAACATCTTATATGTAAAATTATCTTGTCACAGTGTGTGGAGCACTCCGAAACGGTTTGATTTTTATAAAAAAAAATTTTGTATATACGGTAGATTTGAGACTAGATCGTAAACTATTTTTATATCCCTAAATGATAAGAAGGGTGACCCGGCCCAAATATCTTCATTACACTGCAAATTGCTATCAACTAAGTTACTTAAGCATTATATAGATGGATTGACCATGAATTTTACCATTTTTATAACCGAGTTACAGATTAAATAAACGACGCCACCTTATGGATTCTTACCATTTTTATAACTAAGATAATTTTTTTATTGCAAGTACTCGCATGAATTATGTTACAAATCGATGCTCTTTTCGATTCCAGTAGTTTGTCATGGCTAAATCTAACCAATCAGGTGGTTGGGGAACTCTATGAGTTGAGTTTTTGGCTAAATCGTCTTTAATCATGAATACTGTTCTTTGCGGCAAATTAAAATATTCGTTGTTATTATTTTGGCCGAATAAAAAGAATTCATAGTGCACTATGCCATGCTTTATAAAGAAAATTTTTAAATGACAACAATTTCTTTGTTCTACAAAATCTAATAATATGCACTTTGGCACATGACACTAAAGTTGTTCTTAAAGCAATGAAATACTATCGATTTTCATCAAGTTACGAGTTCAATTCGATTTCCGAATATAGTATATAATTTAGTATCGATCCAGTTATTTGTTTTTACTGTATACATGTTTGTAGTGTATTCCAACGCACACAGTTGAACGAATGGCACAAGCCACCACCTTCATATAATTTAAAAAATTATAAAATATGGTAATATTTTGCATTAAGTTTTTTTTTTATAAACCTCACTTGATACTTTTGTTGCTGATGCTATTGAATAGGAAAGGAGAATTCCGTTGTTAAATTCATTAAGAAATTTTACTGTTCCTACCGACTTCTTAAAGATTTTGTTCGGAAAACTCAAGTTTTCCCAATTTTCCACATCATACATTCATAATAAAGTCGTTAGGAACTTTAAGCGAAACGAAATTTTAAGCTTTCCAAAGTTTTTCTATGTTTTTTAGTGGTATCAGCATACAAAAAATATGTTTCATTACTAATACAATTTTCACGTTTTGCAGTTGTTAATGGAATAAAAATCTTAAAAAAAAGTACCACTTCCAAAAAAATTAACTAAAAGATAAAAAAGAATTTAAAAAATTTCTTACCTTTCTCAGTCGATTCCAACCAATTAATTTTTTAGCTGCATACCATCCCTTTCCCTTCATATGCCTTATTCTATTTTAGACTTATTCTGTACAATTTTGTATTGTTTAAAAAAAGAAAGAATAAAGAATTGAATTGAATTATGGATAAGATTGACAGGGACTTGAAAGGTAATTGGTCACAAGGAAAAATTTAAAATTATTTTTTACTTTTTAGTTCATTTTTTTCAAGGTGTTTCTTTTCTTTTAATTTTTTAATTTTGAGTGTTGTAAACCATGAACAAATTTTTATTTGGATGCAATTGTATCAGTAAAAATCCTTTTACCCCTTCTTTCCCTTTAGGGGCAATAAATCTGGACCAAAATGAAACGGGCCACACGGTAAACCCTTCCAAATCAAAAAAAAAAATCACCAAAATTGGTTCTCCCAGTCGAAAGTCTAACAAACATTAAAAAAATTCTCATTTTTTGAAAATAACTTATTTATCAAAAATTGAGTTTTCAGTTTTACGAAACCCCTCAGGTAGTCATCTTAATTTAGAAAATTAAATGACTTAGTTTTACTATTACCTGCATTCCCATTGCTTATGTTTGTCACAATTATTATTATTATTTTTTTATTCCATATGAGAAAACATCGTCGCCCACTAGACTATAGAAGTGAAGTTTGTTTTTCCCTATTTGTTTTCAAGTACCTTTTTCAGAGAGATTCAAAGTGTGTACCTATATCGTTTGTTTTTATACGTATATTCATTTCGTATCTTCATCAAACACGGACGGCTATATATATGTTTGTTGTATATTTATATACATATAAAATTTTTTAGTTTTTAAAATTCTGGATATATATATATATATATATATATATATATATATATATATATATATATATATATATATATATTTATATTTATATATATATATATATATATATTCTTTAAATGTAAATATGGAAAATATATTTTGTACTTCAAAAAATATACACTTAATAAAAATATTTTTTTATCATTAAAAATTGTTTGTGTCTATATTTATTAGTTTATTTAACAGGGGATATACGGAGAAGAGTCTCTCTAGAATGATTAAAGTGTACTTTTTTTGACCATAACTGGTTTAAACGGGAAATTTTACAGTTTTGAAAGTAATCTTTATATTAAACAATCGATGAAAACTGTTCCGAGTTCATTCGACCGTTCTATACAGTATAAGTTATACTCAATGGCGATGTTGTCATAGTTTTGTATCCCAATATCTTTAAGTTTGGTCTAAGAATCCTGAAGTGTTTCAAGGCCTTTCATTTGAGTTATTAAACACTCAAATTAGATGACTTGGAGATTGGTGAGAGCACAACACACACTCATCACCTTTTTTTGTGTGATTCTGGCACTTACATTATATTATAAAAATTCTTTTTAACATGGCAGCATGATATCATAGCAGCAATGCATCATAATGACTCAATGTTTTTAATAAAAAATTTGATCACCTAATTCAGTTCTGCAGTATCTCCAAATAGCACCTAATTTTGAGTATATTTAAATTGAATTTTTAATACTTTGCCCTGCTTACTTGACTAGTGTGTATTAATATCATATGTGTGAATTAGAGCATAACATATATAATAATTCACTGCACATATTATGTAAATTTATTAGACAATACTAAGGGGTGGAAGAGAAGAAATCGATTGATTTTTTCGGTTGAAAATTTAATTTAATATATCTCGAAAAAGGATAAAAAAAATTGTTTTATATGACAGATATGAAAATAAATATTTCAAATTCGATAAATTCGCAAACGAGGGAAAATTTTCAGATTCGGATTTTTTACATATTCACGTTTGAAAGATATTATTGAATTAGGGTCAAAATTGTGGAGAAAAATTATTTTTTTTCATTTGTAATTTTTAGTTTTATTCTAAGAAATGTTTACTTGTCACTTGTTAGTCATTAAGCTAGAAATAATTTAAAAAATGAAACAAATGATAATAGTTCTTATTTTAAACCAATGGTTTGGGAAAAGTCAATTTGATACTTGGAAAACTTGGAAAAGTTAGTGAATTAAGTTCTTGAGATAGTATACACCCCAATTATGATTAGTGTGATAACTATTTTCACTACGAGAATTCAAAAAATTATTTCGATTTCTTTTTCGGAACACATAAAATTTTCGATTGCCTCCCACAAGCTTGAATTTAATATTTAATTTTTTGGAAGACAATTAAAAAACAAATGAAAATCCCATTATGTCCAATATGCGACAAAACGAAATGTTCTTTGTTTATTGAATACCCTTTTTTATATATCCCTTTTTTTTTACATTGTTTATTGAGTGATCTTCCTAATTCTGTAAAAAACGGATGTTTGTTGTCTATTTGAAGCTTGGGAGGACAAACAAAACCTCCTCAGAATTTTTATAGACGGAAAAAGGTGTTAAACTGATCATAACTAAGCTTATACAAATTTTTTGAAGTATATTTATAAATGATATAATTTTTGGTAAAAAAAAGCTTATGTCTCCTACATTCAATACATATTTGTAAAAGTCAACATAGTTAAAATGTGTTTTAAACTTTAACCTCATATATTATTTTAAAATCGATAAAATTATTTAAACAGATAAACCACATACAGTTAGCTATTAACCACTACTTATTCTAATCTAGTGTTGAAAGATGGATGGATGACTCAACACAATATATATTTCTAATGTTAAACGAATTCTCTCTCAATGTCTAATTGAGTACATGTATTTCTTGAGAGATAGATATGACATAAAATATTATATCGGGTATTAATAATTGCTATTGTGTAAGTATGTTGTTCACATAACAAGCTGACTCTAGTTTTTACCAACATATATTACTTATTATACATGTAGATATTGTGTATGGAATATGGGCACCGTACATCAAAATGTTTTCATTCGTTTCTATGGTTACCGAAATACTAGTTTATCAATCAAATGATATATAACTCTGTGAATGATGTATGATTTAACTAAAGAAAAGACCCCGGACTGACGTAACGTAATTACAGCGTAAGACCAATCAATAAAGTTAAGCAACAGCAGTCACAATTTGTATTTAGATAGTACCCAGCAGTACTGTGTACTGTTGTTGTATAAAAATAATAATCCGATTGGTTAATGGCGGCTATGTAGCTGAAACCAGAAAAAAAAAAACTAAAGGAAATTTCTGAAAATTTATTAATTAACTAATTTAAATCAATAATTATTTATATTAAAAATAATTACCAATGCAATTTCTTCAATCATTCTTACAATTTTCAACCCAATAACTTAAATGTCTGTTTTTGTAATTATTCAATAATTTTTGTTTGACATTTACTATACAATTTGCAAACAATTGAACAAATAATTATATTTTCTAGAATGTGAATTACAAAATTTTAGACACTCGTAGTGCGTCAATAGATTAAAAAGTCCCTTCCACGTACTGTGCACGGTACGAATATCAGTTAAGAGCTTTTTCTATATTAAAGATATGAGCGAGATATATAACACAAGAATAAATGCTTTATGAGATGAAATCGATATCTTTTCTCAAGGATAAACATAACATATATATTATACACAGAAACTTCTATTCTATGTATGTATGTTATTCGTATGAGACGAATTTCGTCATTGTCAAAATTATTTGATTCATAACGCATTGTGTATCTAATTAATTCATTGTCAGTTTTGTATATAGATGAAGTTAAAAAAAAACTGTTTTTAATATAAAGTGAAGATCAGAGTAAATTGTTTAGATACTCGATATATGATTGAATTTCATTGTTTTAACTATTTTTAATTAGCATCCATAAAATACTATAAATATCCAGTCTATAAAGTCACATATGCATAATAATATGTATTGTTATTACCTATATATGTTTAATAGCCAATTTTGAGCTAAAATTGTGGAGAACAACTTTATGAAAACTTTTTGACGCCCTCTAGTAAATCTAAGAATTTCTTACTTAATGTAGAGTTCGTGTATGATTCTCATTAATTACTCCTGGTTTCTAAATTCACGTTTTCCAGATTAAAGACGCGTAACTATGCATGTAAGATTTTTGCGATTGCAGTTAAGACGGAATATATTCCAGACACATACTCTTTATACTCAAAACCTGGAACTGTTTCAATATTTTGATATAATTTTCTAATACCAGTGTCAGACTTTAAACTTTAATAGAAATTCGCACTTCTTGTTGTGAGTAAAATTTTTCTAAAATGATTAAGTTCGTATAACGTCCATAAACAGCATGTATGACTTTCCATACACAAAGACTATATAGTTTTGTGTCGTGTATCCGCAATGTTATGTATGCAGATTGAATAAATGTTTAGTATCTATTTTTATGTTGTTTATTATTGAATCGTAAGATGACTTCGAAAATTCTATTGGTAATTTTATATGGAATTTTAAAGTGCCTGCGGTATGGAACAAAACTTTTATTAGTTATTGTATGACGTTTTTTTTTTTTTTTTTATTTTAGACATAAAACTTAATGATTTGTTACAAAATTTCTTTTCAACACTCTTGTTTATTTGCATTATTATTTTCGAGTTCGGAATCGTTGTTTTTCCCTAATTTAAGATATATAATTTTTCATGTCTATCAAGCTGTCGGTTCGTCAGCCGGTGAAATCTCTATAACTTTGAAAACGCATTAATTAGTTACAAACAAAAGTGGAGATGTTCAGATTGGTCCCATTTTATAAATATATCATCTATTAATTACCGGTTGGGAAATAAGTGATCGTAAGTTGTTTTTTTTTTCGCTTAAATGCCGATATCTTGTGAACCTAGTTTTTGTGTCAATTTCCTGTGATTGCCATTGATATAGGGCATGATATAAACACAGATTTCTTTTAATTTCTTTGAAGCAGTATTAAATATCTAACCTAGGCTGTACTTATAATATATATTTTAATAATTCAGTTACATCGAAATTTTATATGATAGACTTGGCTTCAATTCTATATTTTATCAATGAGAAATGCATATATTCAAAAAGCAGCCAGATTTATCTTGCCTTGTGCTGGTAAATGCTTTAACTTATCCTGTATCGGATGAAGAAAATGTTGGTTTTATTATATTTGTCACATGTTTTCTTCATGGTTGTTTATAATATGATAAGTACGTAATGCTATGTAATCAATTTTAATGGTATGTTAAGTCTCTCAGGTGTTTTTACTTTTAATGTTTTCCACAGATATTGTTCATATATGAAATTGTGTAGCAGAAATGAACTTGTATGGAACAAGAAATGGATAGGTAGTTTATTTTATTTAAGTATTTTTACAGCAAGTTGAGAATGTGCGAATTTTTTCATTAAAGGAAGAACTTGCCATTGAAAAGTTTTTGATTTTACTTCCTCATAACAAAGTTGAACCTATGATTGGAACGAAAGAAATGGTGGGTGAACCTTATAGAAATTCAATGGAAAATTTTTTTTTTTTTAAACTCATTTTCCGAATTTATTTTTATTATTCGTCTTTTAACAAAGCAAATAATCAATCATGTCTGAACTTAATCAGAGAATTTCTCTACTACCTTCCTGGAAAACCTAAAAAGTAAGTAAATTTTATTTTCATAAATCTGCGGTCACCGGCAGAAAAATTAATATAATATAATAGAAATTAGTTGGGAGGATAGTAAATTTTAAAGGCAATTGACTCTAGAAATCGTCAACTTTGAGCTTGATTCTCTTGCGGTTTAAACGGTCAAAAATTCTAGAATTTCTGGATCTCATAAATAAAGTTTATTCTCCGTGCAAACATAAATAGGAAAAAGACTGTCGAAAAGTGGTTTCATGATAAAATTACTTTTAATAAAAGTTTTGTACAGTAAAATTATTTTAAAAATGAAATATATTCTTGCTGGCTTTTTAGTAAATTTGAAGTATAATTCTTTAAAAGTAGAAATATGGAATAGAAAAATTTTGAAATAGAAAAACATTGATGCGGAAAAATAAAAATACATATATTTCTTGAATATAAATGATTGTTAAAAATTTTTTTTTATATGAATATAAACAATATTATTTAAATAATATATAAATATACTAAAAAATATTTATGATATTATTATAAGACTAGAAAAGAATATATATATATATTGGAAGTGATGATCGAGGTATATATAATATATATAATTTTAAAAATTATGATCGCTATAAAATGATAAATGAAGCATCGTTAAAATATAGAACAGTATCATCAGAATAAGGAATAAAACTGATGTTTGTTGTTATATTGTTTATTTTATGCAAATAACACAATATAACAAACAATACTATCTATATACAGTCTACAGTCTACAGTATACTGTATGCACTACTACTGACAATCATGATAATGATGATTTTACTTTATTTTTAATAAAAATAAAGTATTGTATATTTTGTTTAGTTGAAAGCATATTTTATTTACATTTATCTTTAAAAATTTTATGATCATACATAATTTTATTTTCTTCTTGAAATATCAATAATAAAAGTGAGTATTTAGAATCGTAACTCTAGTATTTAGAATAGTTATTGCATTAATGTTATAGCAATTAAGGTCCAATGATTCTGATATTTAATTTGAATGGTTTGGTTGTAAATTTACAATCTTATCTCGAAGGGGATATAATTAACATATTTTGAGACCATCATGAAATGCAAATTTTCAGGAGAATTGTAGTTTTTCAATATTCGTGAACAATTAAATAAATAAAAAAAGTTATTCAAATGTTATGAAATTTTCAAAACTGACGAGACCTATGAAACGACATCGATTTTCATCGATTGAGAAGATAAAAACTGCATCGCTGACAGAACTCAAGGTTATACTTGAAAAGGATTATTAGAAGGGCTTCGAGGATTGGAAAAAGTGTTGGCTCAAGCGTATTATATCTAAGAGGGATTACTTTGAAGGGGACAACGTTTTTTCATTTCATCAAGTTTGAAATCATAACGATACTAAAGAAGTTTCACTTCAACAATAAAAAGTTTTGTGAAATTATTTACCTTAGATTTTATACGTTCATTCATCTATTCTCTATGACAAGTAAAGAGTATCATCGTATATCTATCTTTGTAACAGATCTATCTTTTTAGTTATCCAACTACCAGTCAGTGAGTAGTAATGTTGACATTTTTCAAGCGACAAACACAGATAGATATGAAAATGTATTTTATATTTGAATGAAATAAGTGTAATTTTTATTTTTTAAACTCGATTTGTTTTATATATAGAGAGAAAAACAACAACAACGATGATAACGATGATTTGATATATAAAATTAATGTTTTTTTAAAATTATTTTTCTGTTTTGTTATTTTCGTTTATGACTTCAATTATTTGTATATTTTCCATTATTATTTGTGTTATCTTTCATCTTTTTATAGTGAAATTAGTTTGCCTTTACTAGCTTAAGGTAATTCTTTCTTAACAATCCAGCGGGAAACATATTAGTTAGTAAGTACATTCTAACATATGTATAACACACTTCCAGTACGAAGACTGATGTCTATATTTTTACAACTTAGTGTACTTCTTATTTACACTATAGTATATACACACATATACTCACTCACTATGGTATATACATACATGGAAATAATGTTTTAAATATTTAGTTATTTTAATTGTTTATTTATCTAGGCAGGCAACGTACGTGGTCAATTCATCCCATTTTTTAGTTATTCAGAACATTATTATTCTAACAAAAAACTAATTTTTCCATCAAAATGGTAACTTTCTCTCTAGGAAAAAAGGTAATCAAGGATAAAAAAAAGATAAAAATTTCGAATTTTTCAGATAATAAATTAATAATGTGCTTTTATGACCCAAATTTAGAATAATTAAGTATATTTCTACATGAATTTTAATTTATGTCAATTTTCATGCTTTATTTTTCAATACAGATGGACCCAATTATTATCTGACACGTAAACATTAACAGTGTATATATACAATTAAATATGTCATATGTTATATTCACTTATTCAATTTTTAATGGAAACAAAAATTAAAGTTTATAATGATGAATTCGTACGTTCTAACACACAGATATCTAGACCAATTTTAAATATAAAAAAAAAAAAGTATATGAACTGCTGTGGCATACTGCATGTAATTTCTGTACGAAAAAATAAAAAACTTTAAAATAAAATTTATGTTTAAACTTTAAAGAAAACACAAACTTTGATAAAGCTCGTCGTGCTCACCAGAACTTTATAAATTTTAACACACAAACAGACATACAATTGAGTTTAAAAAATATTTTTCAATAAAAAAAAAATATATTCAGAGAACAATGTTTTATTTTTTCTTCGTAGGGAGGGCGGGGTGATTGCTGCATGGTGTTTGTATCTATCGCATCTTGCTCACAAGTAATAATAGTAATCGCATTATATTTCACACAAAGAGTATATATTTCATTATGACATTTCAATATTTCATTTATCCCAACTTCTCTTGTTTTATTGCATTTTCTTTTTCTTTTATATTTTCTGTTCAATGTTGCCAACTTTGTGTAAAACGAGTGTAGTAATTTTTCATTGTATTTTATTTTGTTTTATCTAAAAATATTACGATTTAGTCACTTGAATTTTCTACAATACGTATAGTCAAATCCAATAAAAACGCACCGACCTAAATCTTCATGTTTATTTAAAATTATAAAGTAAACTATTTTTATGGTGTTTTAAGATCTTTATCAGATTTAATTTTGTTTATATATTAATACGTGAAGCAAAAACTGTGTTTCCTTTTTTTACGAAAATTGAGCGGACGGAGAAGTATGAAATTTGTGCACACTTATAGTTTATATAGAGAAGGACTGGAGAATGCTTGTATATATTTTTTTTAATTATGCATTAAAAATACATTAAATCAATAAGAAAAACATTACGTACACCATGATATACACATATGTAAGACGTGTCGATTATATTACAAACACTACCATACACACGCATGTATACACTTTTATTTAATATACTGTTTTGTTTAGAGGCATGCATACTGTTTTTAAAGGCAGTAAGATTCACTTTTGAGTGATTATGGTCGAATTTTAACCGATGTAAGGTTTAAAATTTTGATGTTGAACTTAATAAATTATAGATATACCAAAAAAATAGTGTATTTTGTATTTTTAAATAAACATGAAAGATTCAGGTCAGTGCGTTTTTTTTGGCTTAAACTATACCATGATTAGTTAATGCATGCACAGTATAAGATAATAATAGTCTAAGACACGTATTTGAAACGTGCTTCATCCATCTGTTAAGCGGATGAAAATCATTTTTTATCAAATGGTATAAACAAGAGTATTTGTCCTGATGTCCATAAGCATATCATATCTTTGGTAAATATACTTAACTAACAATGTTAATTGTTTAGATACATAACGTATAGTTGTGTATCAATATTTAAATTATTTTTATTCATAAAATACTCTAAATATAAAGTTTAGACCAGGGATTGGACAAGAGACTTATTTTCCAAAATGAACCAATTCCACAGATCTCTAAAGCCAAGGTATTCAGTACATTTCAAATTTATTTTATAATTAATACTCCAAATTACGTAAAAATATTAAAATCACAGTTTATGTCGACCCTTGGGAAACCCATGTCTAAGTCTAAGGGGTCGATATCGACCACATTGGGAATCTCTGATGCGGACAGTTATAAACACATATGTAACAATTATTTATGAAATTTACAGTTGGTATATGGGCAAATTATTGAAAATCTTTCTACAAAAAAAAAAAAAAAAAAAATGGATGTTTGTTAATTTGGAGCTTTTGTAGACCATTGAAAAAAACGACCCACTTTTCAAAATTTTTGTAGAGGAAACAGTTGTATATTTATAAGATAATCGGAATCTAGTGTATATCATATTAGAAAAGAATAACAACTACTATTATATTGAAATTGTAATTTTTTAATTTTTTTTTATCAAAAGCGTTGAATTTTTTTATCAAAACTTTATGTCAAAAATTATCAAACCGCATTGAGAAACAATTCTATGAATCATTTAAGAATGGCAGAGTAAATCAACCAGAGCAAATTTTGACAATAAATTGAAACATTAAACACAAAACCACAACAAATATTGATACCGAATTATCTCTGGATACCTATAAATTGTTTCCGTTCATATAAATAATAAATTGATTATAATCACACATTTAAAAGGATACACAACAAACACTGGTTGAATTTGACAGACGTAGACATCGGCGTCGTATCCAATCTATGTGATGTTTATGATGTGGGTGGTATCAACATATTTGATTGATGGAAATTAATGATGCACACGTATATACGTAAATACATATACATTATAGATAAACATTTCTGGAACGTAAATCCAACCCGTATATTGAAATTAAATCAACAACTGTATAATGTATACATAATAACCTGTTCGTGGAATACAGTCTAGACCATAAGCCTCGAACATAAGGATACGAAAGAAATATCGATACTTTTTGGTATCGAGTACTTTCGATTCGTTTTTGGAACAAAACATCAGGAAGGAAAAGCTGCCAATATCTTTTAAGGTGTTCAAAAATAGTTCATTTTATTACTCGATATTACTCATGAGTAAGAGTATATTAAGAGGGTAATCGCAACCGCGTTCCTTGTACCTAGACCTTTTGGTCCTGTGTACTCTCATTAGAACACTCCATCATCTGAAGGGCGAAGATGCCTTCTTGCATAAGGTGCCAATTATATTGATATTATGTTGTTGGTGGAGCTAGATATGCACTTCGTTCTTATCTAAGCGACGACAGTGTTATCAATAATCCCTTTTTTTCCATTATAATCAAACTATCGCTGCTCACAACCTCCAGTTTAGTAGTCAAATGGGTGAAGGTATTAGTGCCTTTACACACTTGGCCACTCAGCCGGTTACTCATGAGTAAATTATCGATACTTTTGATTCGATAACGTACTCGTTACCGAAATTAACCATGATCTAAAAACTGACTCAAAATTTCGCAAGAAATTAATGACGCATGTGCATTAATTGTTGTCGAAATTTTCCATGACTGTAGTTAATCGCATTTCGAACAAAGTTACTCATATTTTTCTAAAAAAATGCGTTAAATTACTATTATTTCGTAATCCACAAGACTTTAGAAAAAGCTTTGGGCACCCTTTATATTATCCTAAGATATCTTAGCTGATAAATTAACGTAATTAAGAAAAAAAATCGGAAAATTTATCTTTTCTTCAATCGAAATAATTTTTTTCTTTGTATTAATAAATTTTTATGCGAACTTTTATTAAATACTCAGTAGAATTTGTTCGAAAATTATCTATGAACAAGAAAAAGCTCTCGTACAAATATATTTACGAACAAAATGTGCATACTGATATACAAAAATTTATTTATATTAAAAATCATAAGTTGAAACAAGTTTTTTCTCTTATATATAAAGTTCGAGGAAATAAGAAGCTTTAAAGTTTGCTAGTTGTTTCCATTCATTATACGGTAGAATGAGAATGCGTCACATAATTTAATATCTGGAAAAATTATTTTTCAATTGCGAAAGTTTTCAATGAAACAACAACTAACTACAGGTTAAAGCTTATAATTACTTTATATTTTTTAATCAATATTAAAATTATTTTCCAAATTTTTGTTTTTATACGTATTTCCGGATTTAATATTATAATATGCAATATTTTCCACAGACTATTTGATTATCCAATTAAATATGGTACAAACAGTAATGGATATGATGCTTAAAGATAAGATCAATAAGTCCCTGATTTTGGTACTTAAAAAACCAAATATGCAGTACCTAAAAGTACCTAATATTGAGCATATTTAAATTCAATTTTGAATACTTAGCTCTGCTAGTTTGACGAAGATCAGAAGGGACGCTATTAGTCTTTATACAGGTTCATTATTGTGAAACAAGATACAACAAATATTACCCTGGTGCACTATCATTCGCTCTGATATTTACAGGGTGAAAACAAAAAGCTGTTATCATAAAGCTTATAAAAATGTAATCAATACAACACACATATAATATATTTCGAGTTTGAGATTAAATACATGAATATTGAACCAAATCATAGATTATAATGTATTCAATTGATAATAACTGTTCTATGCACTACTGTGTATATATATATAGTCATTATGTGGTTTGATCATTATTTTACAGTTCAATAACTATTCGATTTAAATCTAAACACTGTTGTTAATATTGTTTTTAGTTTAGTATAGATAATGTGCACTCGATTTGTTGTCCAAATTTATATACTCAATAATTTTTGTATAATAATATTATATGAATATGGTATACAATAATTAATATTAATTTAATTAAATCTATTATATTTGCATATTTAGGTAATCTAGGTTATTTGATTTATTTTTGGTCTCTAAAATTAATAAAAGCATACTATATGCAAAAAAATTTTATTTTTTCATTGTTCATTCATCAAAATTTCATATTCTGTGGGAGACTTAATAAATATTCGTAAAGTGCGTGGAAGGAACTTCTAAATCCAAATATGCGACACGAATAGCTAAAATTGAAAAGAATCCGAGGAAATTTTGTAATAAGGATTCTCTTTGATAACATTTTAGGAAATATTTGTTCAATTGTTTGAATGTAAATTAGAATTACTCAAAAACGAAAAAGGATTGACTTTAAGTTCGTGAATCAGCAAAATCTTTCTTTTGGGCCTAATTAGGCCCCAACTTATCTTAAACAACAAGAAATAGAAGAAAATTTCAAATACAAAAAGCAAACAAAAAATATTTATCATAATTTCAGCTACTAAACATCGAATATTTAAACAATTAACACTGTTAGTTGGTTATCTTCACTTTTTAACTATAGAGACCTGAGGAAATTGCAATAATCAATAATAAAACAACACCCATGCGAAGAGTACAATATTTCAAAATAATTTTCACTCCCATTTTTTCTGCAAAGTTGACATTTCCTTCTATCCCAAGAGAACTTTATCTGATTATAATATAAAATGTAGACCAATAAATATTATAGTTTATTATAATAAAATAAAATTTAATTTAAATTTAATATTCATTCAAATTTATGATATTTTAAATAACTATATAATTTTCTGCTTTCAGATGTTGCTACATTCACACAAATTGGTATCATTATTATTAATACAGCAACAACACTGTTATAGTGGAGTGAATCCGGACACCGTTGTACTTAGTAGTTGTAGCGAATGTTATATAGTAAGATTATAACTGAAATACGGTAGCACATCTGACTCACTATTATTAAATACGCAAATCTAATATACGTTCGAAGTGAATGGTACCTACCTACACAATCAAGAAGCAGCAACGCCTGAAAACATTTTCTTGTATATCAATTTAATTATCCATAATCAGTAAACACCAACGGTATGTAAGAAATTTTCATATTTAATATATCTTAATTTAACCATTTTAATCTTAGTCTACAGGCTGTCTTGTAAAATATATTTCTACATTTCAAATACAACAAAAATAAATGAAAGTAATAACTAACGTATTTATTTAGATACTCGACATATGATTGACTAAAATTGTTGGAATTATTTTTGATCATTTTACACTCAGAATAATCAGTCTATAATGATTCAATTTACGTTTAATAAGAATATGTATTATGATTTTATATATACAAAACTTTGAATACATTTAGTTTTACAATAATAAGATTAACAGTTCTGGTATTATCAACAAGGGAACGTATGTCAAAACTCTTCATTATAAAAGATAACAATTAACTTTACTATCATAGTACAATCAATAAGCGAACGTATGTCAAAACTTATGTAAGTAAAAGATAACAAATTAGTATGTTCAAAGTATGAATGTAGAAGTGATTCTCATCTAGTTCATTCAAAGTATGAATGTAAAAACACATTCTGATCTAGTTCATTCATAGCATGAATGTAAGACATTCTGATATAGTTCAAGGATAAGTAAAAAGATAATTAAATGATTATGAGTGTTGGCTTTTCTACCTTTTCTAAAATGAAGTACTTTCTTTATCTCTTAGGTACTTTATATATCATTATATCATTACGTAATCATCAATAAATATTGTCCTTTATGATATCATGTCCTTTATGATAGCGTAAAAAAACCTGAAAAATCGCTAAAATAACCAAAAAAAAATTTTGTTTGGTTTTAAGTTTTCTGGGGTATCTTTGGTCTGGGAAACCCAAAAATAACACTTATTTAATGATTGAATGGTTTGTTTTCGAGATACAGCTCGGAATTTGTCCGGAATTTTGACCTCTAGCTCAGATTTCAGACAATATCTCAAAAACTACTCAACCAATCGTTAAATAAATGTTATTTTTGAAATCTACAGGACAAACTACCCTTGTGAACATAATTTTATCGAAATCGAAGACAAATATTATTTTTCGATTTTATCGATTTTTTTAAAGGGGTACCCCTTCAGAAAATTACGAAAAATCGAAAAAAAATTTTTATATCCAATTTCGATAAAACTAAGTTTATTAAGGTAGTTTTGACCTGTGGATTTCAAAAATTACATCCATTTAACGATTGGATGCTTGGTTTTTGAGATATCGCCAGAAATTCGTACTGCAGACCAATATTTCGGACAAATTTTTAGCAATATCTCGGAAACTACACATCCAATCGTCAAATAGATGTTATTTTTGTATTTCTTAGATCTTAATTAGCCTGCAAAACCTTAAAACAGCAATACAAAATTTTTTGGATTAATTGGCGATTTTTTTGTTTTTCACATAATCATGAAAATCACATTTTTCAAGATACGGCTGTTCTTGAATTTGTTCTAGGAATTCTTTATCAGATTATATATTTATTTTTAATGGATCATTCTGTAAAGATATATATAAAGAACATTTTATCTGTAACCGCATAACGTGTTAATGTAAAATAATCTAAAATAGCCTTTATTTATTTATTTACGTTTCAAGGTAATCTAAGGGTATCTTCTTCTACCTAGAATATATCCATTTAAGAACTTATTGTTTATTTATCAATAATATTTTATTAATGAAACTAACCAAATGCTCCTTGATACTAATATTTTACCTATAAGGCATTTATTGCTTGTAGAGAAGGATATTAAGTTACTTGAGTATGCAAAAGTTTAGTTTAATGTAAATTGGACGAAAATAAAAATTTTTCGAAAAATGATTTTAAGACTGATTAAATGATTTAAGATTGAAATTAGCTGAAACATGAAACGAAGCGAAATTCGAAAAACGGCAATACGAAGTCACCAAAAATTCTATCGGGAAATGAAATTTTGCGTGAAAATTAAGCCTATTGTAGGGAGAAAATATCACTCTTTACAAAAATTTTCAAGAATGGACAATTTGAAGTAAAAACAGTGTAAACGTTTTGGCTTTTTTCGATCTTAATTCATTTATAAGGCGACAATAAAGCATTTCCGAGCTCTTAAAGTGTTAAAATTTTTCAAATTTACATAAAACAATCATTAAAGTAGCTCCAAAACTTACAGTACATCGAAAAAAGGGAGAGTTGAATAAAAAATTGGGCAAAATATTGGTTCGACAACATTCAGATCCCTAATACTTAAGCTATTCTTAATACAATTACATTGACAAAATGCGTTACTCAATTTTTTCACACTCAAGTACCTCCATATTCTGACCTTTATTGCGTCATTAGTACCTGGATTATTGTTTCAAAATAACTGAAATCAAATAATTACGCTAACCACATTATTAGTAGATCTCATTTTCACTACAATTTAAAACATTTAATCCCAAATATTACATTGATCAATAAAATTGAATCATTTCTAGGATGTTAATGTAATAAAATTTTATTGTATAGTTTTTGATTGTAATTTATTTAACTGTCGTAGTCCGTTGAGTTTTAAACTGGCGTTGCTATAAAAATAAATGGTTTGTAAACTGTAATGTATTTTAAAGCAATAAAAATATGACCACAATAAAAATAATCACTATAAAAATGGTATTATGGTTGTATTAAAATCTTATTTCTCAATCGTTATTTCGAGGAAAGTTGTTCGGTGTGGATCCCCGTGAATAGGACATTTCTAGTAGAGAAACAAATAAAATTATGGAACATTTGTGCCTACCTCTCTCTATTAGCCTGTGGCCTCTGGCCATTCAGCTTCAAACAGAAAAATATATTCGATTTATTTAAATTATTTTAGAATACTTTTCAAATAGTTTGATTTAATACTCTTTTTTTACAAATTTTATTTATTTTCATACATTAATTAAATAAAATATCATTTTATCGTATGAAATCTAATCAACATCGTAAAATGTATGATACAATTTCAATTTTGGTACAATCGTCAAAGATGATATGAACATTCTACTTTCCATTTGTCTCGTAGCATTTTAATATACCTCCCTTAGAAATTTTCTTAGAATTTTCCTTTTTTTTGTAAACATCGAATTATTTATGTTGTATATAAATAGTTATTATTTTATTATTAAGTAATTATATTATATTATATGTTTATAAATAATTATTTTTTGAAAATTATTGCCAATTTTTAATCCGGAGTTTTTTTTCCGAAGACCTTTTTTTCTTAGAGAATTGAAGTAATTATTTTCACCAAACTGTAAAGAACTTTTATCTGATTATAAAAACTTGTATGTTACTTTGTGCTAGAGAATTTTCGTGTAAAGTAAACAAATTCATTGTAATGTGTTTTCAAAATGTTTTTAGTGTTACGAATTAATTTATTCTGTTACCAAAAAATTATTTATTTAGGTGATGTTAAATCTTAAAAAAGTGAAACTTTTCATACTTCAACTGAAAACTGCAATAAACATTTTTGTTTTTCTTTTATAGGTCAAATATATTAAAAGTCTTAAAAACAGATGTGTAATAGCAGTTATAAATTTTCTTAACAAATTTTAAACTTCCATAAAATTTTGTCGTATAAAAATTTATAGAATTTTCACTTTTTATTTTATGAGTCAACTCATTTTATCTACGAAAAATATTTTTCCAACATTTTATCTACGAAAAGTGGAGTAGTATTAAACGTGACAATGATTTTTTTTTTTTTTTTTATATAGAAAGGTCAGTGGCCCTTTTATGTAATACAAATAGACTGTGTTTTTTTAAATAAAAAGGTTTATTTTTTTTTTAATCTACGCAATATCTCTCTTAAAAAGGACATTTATCCTATTGTCGGTAAACATTTATGTTAGAAAACTATGTTTGATGATAATGGTTTTTTTTTTAGGGACAAAAGAAGGTTACGTTATTTTTAGATTTGATATAAATTGTGTTTGATGAATACGCGGGTAGAAGTTTAAGGGTTCACAAAATACGAAGTATGAAAAATAAATGAGTTTTCATTATAAATAACCTTTTCAGAAAATAATTCAAGAATTGTAACTAAAGAATCATTAATCAATATATATTTAGCATCGGGAATTACACAGAACAATTTGGAAGTGTCCAATTTTTGTTATGACCGTTAATAAATTAGCTGATTTTGCTTTAAAACTGGAGTTTGAAATTTAAACATTAATTACTACATTTATGAATTGCTATAAAAATATAAGCTTTAACTTAGACTAGAGTTTCGTTACAGCGGTTGAATTTCAACCATAATCACTCAAAAGTGCATCTCAATACCGTTAAACCAAACATTTAAAATGCCTGCCTTTATATAAAACACTATATAATTAAACAAAAGAGCATATATGCGTGTGTATGGTAGTGTGTGTCATATAAGTCACACCTCTCATATATGTTTGTGTTAAAGTATTTTTTATGCATAATTTAATAATTTGCATTCTCCTGTCCATCTCTATATAAACTAAAAGTGTGCCAAATGTCATATTCCTCCGTCTTTCCCCCAATTTTAGTTAAAAGGTATCCAAAGTTTTCTCTTCAGTTATTAATATAGAGATTATAATTTAAATCCTTCAATAATAACAATTATTTGGCCCGTTTTTTCATTCAAATAATTTTGTGGAACACATTAACCCTTTTTTAATGTGAGTCAATGCATATCTATCAAATGTAAACAAAACATTAAATTCGACAGTTGAAAACGTCTTAATAATTGGACAACATTTAAATAAAGCATTTCTATCGCCATTGTTTTGTAAAAATTGTGTCTTTTTTTAAATAAAGATTTGTTGTATTTTTCGGAAATTTTAACATATTTTCGTGCAGTTTTTATTACTCTGTAAGTGTCATCCTGAATTAATTATCAACTATCAATACGCATGCGTGTATAATGAATCACGTTTATTATATCCGTTACCGGTATACTTTTATGTTGATAATATCTTAGTTGTAAACATTAATAATAATGTTTTTCTTAATATATATATTTTCACCCATTAACATTTCCGTTTTTATATATTTTTTTAAATAATCAGTTTTTATTTATACTAATATTATAAAGAGGAAATAATTTTTGTATATAACGAATAAACTTAAAAAATACTGAATCGATTGTAAAAATTCTCCCTTTGCTAAGCTACACTATCTCCAGGTGACATAGGCTACTTATTATGCCTGTATACGAACAGGAACGGGAACTACGTTGGTGAAACCGTGTAATGTCCGCTGGTAGAATATATTTTTAACTCAAAATCGTTGATTAGCGCAATGAGAATGTGTCAGTCTTCTATCTTTTATAGTTTAAAAGTTGGGTCAAGGATGCATTGGACCCAATGAACGGATTTGGTTCATTCAAGAACAACTGACTTCTTATGTTAAGAATACGTCACCAAAATTTCAGCTTGGTATCTCTTTTTGTTTTTATGTTATCGTGATGACGGAACGACAACTGGAAATGCACTAATAACGGATTTGGTTCATTCAAGAACTACTGACTTCTTATGTTAAGAATACGTCACCAAAATTTCAGCTCGGCATCTCTTTTTGTTTTTGTGTTATCGTAATGACGATCGGAAATGGACTAATTAGGTGATTCTATGAAAACTTATACCAAAATTTGGTTTTATCTAGCGTTCCAAACTTTACACTAAAATTTATATACTCTGACATAATATGTATGTCGAGTATAAAAAATATATAACAAATTCTTTCTAATTTATTTAATATACATAGAATATAATAACAGTGTATATTTTTTGTTATACAAAAAGCTTTTGATTGCCGCAGCCGTATTGATTTTTCCATTAGTATTTTTCAAATAGTTAATACTACAAAAAAATTGTTCTTTTTTTTTTATTTATTTATTTTATGTGTGATAAAAGATTTTTTTGTGTGTGTGTTATTTTATTTAATACCATTAATTAGTTTTATTTTATGACCTATATTATTTTCTAATAAAAAATTATTTTTTGTTTGTTAAATTTTATTGATTAATTAATTATTTATAAGAAATATTGATATAATTCAATTAGCTTGTTATTTGTAGTCTCATAATGGTAAAATATTATTTTTGCTCTGTCTGAGAGAATAAACTGACAATGATAATTACTTACTCAGTCAAAATGGTTAGTTGGTTAATAAATTATGGCCAGCAAGCCCTTTATTATTCAATCGGCAATTAATATCATACTATACTGACCTAAAATTTTAGTGAGTGGCCGTCATTTAATAAAGCTATAGTAAGCATACTTAATATTTAATTTTGTTTAGCACATAAATGTACCAAATATACCTTGATGAATGTAAATGTAAAGAAATTTCGCAAGTGCGGGTCAAATCATACGAAAAGCGTAGACTCATGCTAACTCGACTACAAAGAATAAACCATAGAATAAACGTAAAAGCAAAAATGCCCAAATTGCACGGTGCTCAACCATAAATACGCGAATCCTGCTAAATCGATTCCAAATACTATCTAATTATTTTCATCACAGTGTGTACACAAGGGCTAGCAAACACTCTAATTATTACCCAATTTCATGGCCAAATATAAATGCCACAAAACATGCTAATGCAAGCTGACTGTATTTTGGTTTTTGACTATTTTTAAATATTTTGCAGACCACAGATTACAGCTTGATTTTTATTTATAGCAATTAAACTGTTTGAATTTTGGATAACGACAAACATTCAAATACTTCTCTCAAAAAATATCAATTTGGAATTAGATTTTATATAGCTCTTAATTAAAACTGATTTTGTATATAAAATTATTGATTATATTATAAATATTGATTATAATATAAATATTTTGATAAAAAAGAATTAATTTGATATTTGATTATTGTCATAAATTCTTTTTTTCGTGTGTTTAAAGTTTAATTTAAATTTATGAAGCTCCCAAGAGTACCATTTAAATTGTTAAAACCATGTGTGTATGTAATGGGAAAACGTACGAATGCCATTAATTTATATATTTCGTACGTACAAACAAATTGGTTCCTTACCAATAACTTCTACATTTTTTATATATCAATGCTATTTTGTTCCTTTATTTAGAGTGAAGAATTCTAAATCTGTAAATAGAGACAGATAGAATTTCATCAAACATTGGATTTTTCGGCGTTTAATATTTTGAATTAGAATTCTTATTATCTTGTAAAAAACCTTCTATGTGAAATAATACACTTGAATATTTGTTTTTTATACCCTTTATATCCATATTAATATTATAAATACCAAAGATTATTCTCTTTATATGCTTGATTTTCACACAGATTTTCATCAAATTCGACATGAGGATCAGTTAATCTTCGAAGAAAAGTATAAATGTGGTTAACAAGTGTATCATTTTAATATACAAAATTACTTTCACCAAGGATTTAGAGAACTGATTTAATAAATTAACAATGCTTTTATTATTAGCGCTGTTTCAAAATGTGATAATCTTTCATCAGACTTGTTACAAATTTATTTAAATTTATATACAATTTGTAGAGAGCCTAATGAAAGAAAAATACATTTTGAAGCGTCGTATAAAATAATAATATTAATTTTTCAAACTATATTATTTAAATCTTAGGACTTAATGACTATATAATATGGTTTTAATATCGGCTTCCTCATTAATCGTGTTAAGATTCAATTGGGAATAATTTAGACAGACTTTGTCATCGACGGGGATTGTTAAAAAACTGATTTTCTAGGAAATGTACTTAAAAATTTATTTGTAGTGTATTCGTATTCACAGAAACGACTAAAAAACTTAAAAAAATTAACAAGTTCTGATTTCATTATCCATTATTTAAGACACGCAATAATCAAGTTCGTTGTTAAAATGTGTCCATCCTGTTTAAACTAGAACAATTTAACATTTTGACAGGCAACTAAAATTATATCTGTAAAAGAAATATGAAAATAAACGAACATTATAATTTATCAAACCATCTATGACATATTTTACTTTCCATTTCCTAAGTACATAATGATTGAAACTTTGTTGAAAGATTTAGATTAGTAAAAGATATATGTTTGGATCATTCTTACTACTCTTGGCCTGAAAATTTAATTTGCGGTCTACAATATCAACAAAGATCTGAGAATTTATTTTTTTTAATATGGTGAAAATCTGGGTTATGACTATGATTCTGTCCAGAAATTTTCAGACAAAAAAATTTTTTGGTAAAGTTTAACGTTATGACCTTGAAAAATCCAATAAACTTCAAACAAAATAATATTGATTATTTAGAAAATTTAATCAACTATTTTTGCGAAATTCTGTGTCCTTGAAACGTAAAGATATGTCAAAATTCAGGATTTCCAATATAGACCACATTACAAGAACTTTCCATGGGTTAGTTAAAAATGATATTTGCAGTTCTATTAATCCTTTTATAGGGTACTTTCGTTAGTGAAAAAAAAGCAAGAAATTTGCAAAAATGTATGTAGAAATATTCTAAATTAGAGTCATAAAGTCGCATGATTCATTTATCTTAAAGTTTAAATTCGATATTTTCATTGTTATAACACGTGACCCAAAACACTAGGCTGTCGTGCTGTGACGTCATTTCGGTAAAATTATTTTTTTTTTTTTGTTTTTTCTATTAAGAAATTAATAGTTTGCTGTACTTTAAACATACCAAACTACCGTATTCATGATTTTATATTTATTTAAATTTTAATATAATTTAAAATGTTTTAAAATTGATAAATCCTATAATATTAATATCATACATAATAATATTTCATCCACAGAGATAATACACATTTTATTCAAGCGATTATTTGCGATTTTCATTCTCGTAACTCATCAATTAACTTTTAAAAAACGTTCTTCCATCCTGTGTTTAGTAGTAATAACATTACAAATCAACTTGTAGGTAAACGTAAAAGATGTTAGAACATAAAATAATTACATATAATTTAAAATATTTCCATTCTCTCTTTAGTAAAGTAGTTTTTCACGACAAATGAATACGACATTAAAATTATGTGTGTAGGGGGGGGGGTATGTAAAAGTTAAGGAACTGGAAAATTCAAAGACATATTCTTCATTCATTATGCATTAATCACATCGCCGTCAATTACAAACGCAATAATAAAGACATATACTTAATAATAACATATAGTACTGATGTAGAAGTTCTCCTTTAATATTTGTGTTCAATTTGATTTCAGTTTTAAAATGTTTCAATCTTCTGCTTTATCTGTTTTTGTCGTGATGTGCTGCTCTTCCTTCTTTGTTTTGACAAGACGAAGCTTTTAACTGGATTTAAAATGGTACACATCTTTCTACTTAATACAATTTAAATTCGAATAATTTATAATAGTATTATTAATGTGCGTTCAAATTATGCAGTACCTTTTAAATTATTGAGAATTCCTCTTACTTAAAGTCCATTCTATAAGCAACGACCTCACCAGTTATATTAGCAACTATAATTGTTTTATTTGGACTTTCTTTTAATATTCGACAAAATCTGGCCAAGATTTTACATTGAAAATATATTTTTTAAATATTCAAATCGATTGGGATAGTAAAATTGTACGATACAATCAATGTAACTACTTTTGCAGTTTTTTTTTTTATTTAAAATAAATCATGTGTGCAGTTCACACGCTATAAAAATGAAACTTTAAGATAAAAACTAACTAATAAACACTGAATAATGTCTTCTATCTCATTCTTTCACACGTTATATTCTATAGATGTATAAAATACATAAAAGCTTCACTCGTTTAATTAAGTACAAATATTTTATCACAATACTAAAATGATTTGTTTCTCTATAAAAAAAACACACACAAAAATAACAATGGACGTCAACTTCTGATAATGAATACTGTGGTTTCGGTCACTACATAGAATAAATACTTTATACATACACGGTGTTGTATTTTAAATGTGTAAGATTGTAGAAGTATTCCGACGCACGACTTGAATTTACATGTCGAAGCGAAATTTTTAAGTTACAATCATAATTTTATATTTAGAAATGTTTTTTTCGTAAAAAACACTTCGATATGCCCTACGTTTTCATGTCGAAATTCTTCATAGCAAATTTCCATCCATTTGGATAAGTATTTTTTGAGTTATTATTCCGTGGAATTTTAGAAATTTTTTTTATATTTTTTTTCCATGCCGGGTGACTAATATGAAAATCGATTCTTAAGGAGTAAACTACACTTATTACGTTATAATTTTTAAATTTCAATTAAAAAACGTTACAGACTTCACCTTAAAAATGAAACATCATGTATATACTTGGTGGTTTATTGTTCTATCTGATAGTAGTCCATACTGATGGCGGTTACTAGCCTGCTTGCTAATCTTATGATCTAAAACAAAAGAAACTTTCACACACAAAAAAATAAAGGTTTTTAAATGTGTGTTGTTCAAAACAAAAGAAATAAAATCCTCATGGAAAAGTGTATGAATTAACTACTGAAAACACTTTTACTGTACCTACCTACACAAAATCGACCTAGTTTTACACCTTCCAGGACTTCCGTTATATAATAATAAATATTTGTGTAATCTTGATTTCGTTCCAATAAAATTTATTACTGTTAAGTAATGTGTTGTTTTTTTTGTCACTTTTTGCAATTTTATTTAAGTTAAATATTTTATGTAATTTCGATTCTAGAGCTAGAAAAACTGACACATTTAGTTAATTTAATCTAAGTAACAGTAAAAGGTTATTTCCAATAATTAATAATAATAAATTATTATTTAAACAGATGCATTTTGAAGAAATAGAAGTTAAATATTAGTTTTAAAATGTTAGTTGTATTTGTGGCATCTTTGCAGAAAACTGCCCTCTTGTAATCAGGTGTGATTCTTAATTATGGGTGTAAAAATGATAAAAATAGCATACAATGATAGCATAGATGTTGTTGACATTCAGAATACATTATGAGTATTAGAAAAACTGCAAGGACCACTAATCCATATCTCTTATATCTGTGGTTTTTAAAGCATTGATTTTCTGGCTAATATCGTTACATGATCGTGCGATAATAGACTCATATTCGGCAGCACAACTGAAGTTTTGTAAATGGCTATAAATAATTCTCCATTTTATTGAAACACATTTTTTATTTAAAGCATAAAGGTAACTTCTATTGCTATTAAAAACTGATTTTTAACAATAATGTTATTGAAGATATTTGGAAATATAACAAGGAAAATGGAAGTTTTTGATTGTGGTATACATATTTAATACGAGCATTCCGAATAGAAGGTTAGGTATATGAAAATTGCACATAGAATAATTACATTCACCATTACCTCTGATTGTTGTAATCTTCTAAATAAATGGTTTTATTATATATACCGCAATCACTTGGTAACAACATTTCTGTTGCTGAAAGTTGATGTGCAGTGGTGTGCTTAAAATGATATAAACTGTCAAGCTCATTGTTTTACACTCCGATAAAAAATAACTTGAATGTAGGGCATTTTTACTTACCATTTGCGAACCCAAGTGAAAATATTCACTTTATATTCAACTTCGAATAAAATTTCATTTCAAAAAATCATATCAAATTGTAAACGTTTTACAGGACACTGTGTGTCATTATTTAAAATTATTTATAAAGTATTTTGACTTGTCATTTCATAGCTTGCATAGAAACAAAGTTGGTAATTTTATCAAAAAGGAGAGTGGGGCTGTAATTAAAAGAGTTTTTCTATTTTCAACCGACTTCATAAACAGGAGGTTTCTCAATTGGTTCGTGTATATATATATATATATATATATATATATATATATATATATATATATATATATATATATATATATATATATATATATATATATATATATATATATATATATATATATATATATATATATTATGTGTGATCGCCGATAGCTTCGTTATTTATGAACCGATTTTGATGATTCTTTTTTGGTGGAAAGGAGATATCCCTAGGGTGGTACAAAGTAAAAGAAACCAGAATCTAATATATTTAAGTTATATGGCTTTACATCGAAAAGTTTTTCGTAGTTGTATACAACACTGAAAAAAAAAAAAAAATTTCACAAGAAAAAGAACCGCCTTCAAAAAATGAGAAAAACTGGCGTCGACTGAGTAAGGTAATTGATCTCAAAGAAATTATTTATAGAAGTTTTTAATTTAAAATTATTTTTTACTTTTTTGTTAAATATTTGAAAATTTGTTATTACATTAATTGCAAAAACAAAAACCCAAATACAAAATCGTCTAGTTATAATATAGACCAGACTCCGTTGTACCCATTACTACAATATAGCATTACTCTAATCAAAATTCGAAATGAGTTTGTTCTATTTGCAATAAGCCCAATTTTTTTTACATGCATAAATACTATGAATTCAATATTATCAGCTATTCTAAAAATAGTGTGTCAATGGCAAAACATTTTATACAGCATTGGGCTAACGAATACTTTGTTGCAATGTAATTAATTTTGTATGCATAAAAAAGAAAATTCTGTTATATTAATAAACGAAAATTGTTTTTTTTTTCTTTCTTTCTATTGAATTGAAAAAGTTCGTTTGCTCTATATTTACTGAAATAAAAACGATTAAATTAATTTACTGAAACTGTTTCAAAGTTAAATTAAATAGGTGTACGTACATACAAACATTCATATATACTAAATTCCTTATATTAAATTACTTGTAAAATATCTACAGTATGATTTTTAATTTGATTTGTTGTGTTTTTACATCAAAACAGAATGGAAACTTTTCTACATGTATATATGTTACTGTTAAAGTATACATTTCAGTTAAGGATATTTGGGATATATACAAGTGTATGGAATGAACTTATTATTTAAATTGACTATTATGGTTATAGAAAATGGGTGCGTGTACTTATGTACGTGCGACAGAAGTTATACTTCTTTGGCATCATTAAAAAAACAATTTTTAATTGCATGCAAATAATTACAATAAAATTATAAAAGGACTGCAGAAGGATAGTCAACACAGTCAATAAAGCTCAGTTTAAATTTGAAAAATTAAATAAATATATATTTTCTTTTATTAAGTGTAAAATAAACAGCTTCAATCTGTGAAGTTTGTGTGACGGTGAAGCACGTGCATCTTAAAAATTTCACTCTTAACATTTTTTAATAACGTGCCTAAAGAAGTATAACTCCTCCAAGATTATAAACGGATTAAATAAATTCGACATTTTATTCGATTTCTTATGTTTACTTTGGTTGAATATTTAGTATACATTAACTAGTGATTTCATACATTGACTAAAATTTATACTTTATCCGTAACATAAACACGTAAACTTAAAGAATACTTTTAAACGAAGGTATACGATATTCGTTGCTCTGTTTGTTCCCTAGATAATTTTAGTTTGTGATTTCTTTTTGAAAACTTTTAACAAATCATTTAACCTCAATATATTTTGATTCATTTAATCCTTGAGGAGTTTGTGATTTTTAAAATTGAATTATTTTAATATTTATACATTTACAAAATTATTTTTCAAATTTTTTTCATCGATGTTTTTATACTCGACATACATAATATGTCAAAGTATATTAATTTTAGTCGTTCAGTTGGTAACGGATTAATATGACCTTATTAAACTCTTATTCATGAGCTTAATTTTTAAATTTACGATGAAATAAAAGAAGACAAATATTTTTGTTATTTAAGCCGATTTAAGACGATCGCATTTCGACACTCTTGCTTTTATGGAAAACATTTATGAAAAAAAAAAATGCAGTCTATGATTTATGAATTGTTATGCGAGATATTAACAAGTCAAAATAAATTCACGAATGCTATAAATTATTATTTTCCCGTTGAGAAAACTCAGTAAAATGTTTTTGCATTTGCAATACTTCCGATTACTTTTTGCATGGAAATGAAAATTGTATTAGTTTCAGAAAACAACATTGAAAATATTTATATAAAATAAAAATCAATATATATGGAACAATGCCAAAATAATCAACCCCCACTATTACAATACGATTATCATCATCAAGCAGACAGAATGAAATTCTTATATTTCATAATGTATTATTTAAGGCAAGGATAATTTATTGCAGAGTGTTCGAAAAGTTCGAAAGACGAGTGATATGATTAAATACCTTCACAAGAAATTTATAAAGAAAATAATCCCTTAGCATAATTAAAATATAGTATTACTTAGCGCCATTATTTATCACATCTGGGCATGCGAACTTTAAACGTTGATTCTATCATTAGTTCGAGATTTTATCAAAAAGTTCCGAAAATATTTCCGTCAAAACATAAAAAAAATTAATACATTTTTGTAAAAACATTATTCAAAGTTTTTAAAAAGAACACAATTTTGTGGTTTGTGGAAAATTGTCTCTGAAGTACACATCTGAACTTTTTGATCACTCTGTTTATGATACGGAAAGAAGCTATTTAAACTTAAAGATTATTATGAATCAAAACAAAATTCCAAGGACACTTAATATATTTTATTAAGTACTAGTAGATTTATGCCAAAACAGTAGGTGGAATTATAGTGATATATTATATGGTTTAAATATCAACTTAATAATATTTATTTCTGATATATCAACAACAAAAATTTATTTTCTTTATTAATATTTTCTTTTAAACTCTGTATAATTAGTAATTCAAATAGGAGAAGCGGGACGGAGAATCAGGGTAATTATCATGATTTTAAGAATGTAAAAGATTGCACTTGTATTATTATTCATTTACTAATAAGAATTGTGGGACATCGACAATTTTGAGTAGGTATTTCTGGCAGCATGAAAATTAGTAGTTAATTTAAAATTTTGTCTTTATTGAAAATTGAAATAAAGAATGAATATACTAGACATAAAAAGTGAGTTTAAGTTTGTGCATGAGCAAAATTGCTCGACTATCGTTTGAAACATGTTTGTAAACAGTTTAGATTCACCACAAGTTTGGCTCATATTTATCTAATAAGCATATACATATTTTTAATACATATTATTATATATTTTAATATGTATGAACTGCATATTTCGAGTATTTTACGAATACAAATCATTAAAAATAGTTCAAACATTGATACTTAACCGTATACCAAGTTTTTTTTCTTTTCCAATACGGTTTTCAGTTTACCCAATTAAAATATTTTTTGTTTGTGAAAATATATTCTATTTTTAATGGTTTTCAAAATCGATTGATTAAAAAAAAAAAACATTTTCAATATACATGAATTGTTAAGTTCAATATGGTTCAATTTTTATTCTACTCTTCAAGAATTCTTCTCTAACTTAATGATATAATCAAATGGTATAATTTAATTCCTTAATACGTACATTTAAAATTGCTGTTAATTGGTAATTTAAAACACCCCGAGATGGTGCAATTTATTGAAATTTTTTAAAGCTTTCCGTGGAAAAAGACTAATTAAAATAAGTATATATATAATACGTTATGTTTCTAATTTAAATAATTTCATGTAATAAGCAGTATAATATGACAAAATGCTGTTGTAACTCAATTAATGAGTATCCCTGACGTAAGCACCATTGTAAATGTAAATCCTTATAACAAAACACTAAATCATATATACGATTTAAATATATAGGATGTCACCTATGTAACGGTACAACTTTATAAAAATGGAAGGGGGTGAATTTTTAATAATATCCCACGGTTTATCTCGATTTCCGGCAAATATTTTTTTTTTGATTTTAACTATTTATTTTTTCACCTTATTTTGAATAAATATGGAAAAAGCTATCTAATTTTCAATAGAATAATTTTCAGGCTATGTGATAAAAGTATAAATATAAAAGTTGTAGATCCTTTTATTACCAACAACTTTGCCAGAGACTTTTTTTCCATAGGACCTGTACTTTTGCCGGAATTCGATTTAAACCGAGTTTTACCCTTAA
This sequence comes from Chrysopa pallens, assembly GCA_020423425.1. Lineage (NCBI taxonomy): Eukaryota > Metazoa > Arthropoda > Insecta > Neuroptera > Chrysopidae > Chrysopa > Chrysopa pallens. Next base: position 23,817,809 of record CM035595.1, on the reverse strand, counting down.
AACTCTCCCTGCCACTTCCCGACTGCAATTCGCCCGTAAATTCTTTTTTTGATATCGATATCGAATAGTAATTCGAACAGCCTGTATACATTTTAATTTGTTTCTACCTTGGACACCTTATACGTTAGGTAAGTCATATTTGCGAACAAAATGAAAAGTTCTGACTTTTGACTATATCTATATATACATAATTCAAATTGAAAATGAATGATAACGGTTTTCGTAGTGACTCCTTCGTCTACGGTGGTGGTCTAATAAGGTTTGGGTTTACTCTTAGATTATATGTACGTAGTACCTAGTAGTACTTAATAAATAAATGTCGTACGTACGTACGTTGATGTTCTTGGTTAGTTACACTTTAATTATAATATTTAATATACATTTTCATATTAAAATCTACATTTTAATTAGTTAATTAAAAGTATGTATCACAAAAAAATTAACTTTACAGCTGATGTTGTTATTTTATTTATTTCCATACAGTGAAAACCGTTTATTTGTAACGGTTCAGCAAATTTATGTAGCGGTACGTTTTACCAAAAGTTCGAAAATGTTTAAACAATTACAAATGTTTAATTCGGGAAAAAGTTTAGAGTAACGAGGGCAGAGTACTCCCGGTGTCATTGGGGTACCAATGTCCGGGCGATGGACGCTTCTTTTGCCCTGGGTGACGGAAAGTGGTGATCCACCCCAGCTATCCACTCCTGTTGGTATAAATACCAAATTACACGATTTCTTCTTGAGGTCAATCTTTCTAACTCACTGAATTAATCTAATAGACTATTAATCTATATAGACTAGCATTATACTAATATAACTCAATAATTTAATTTTCTATAGGCAACTTCTAACACTTTTTACCAACCATCGAAGTCACATAATGACAAGAGAAGTCTATTAACTTTATTTCAGGCCTAAAAAACGAACAGCCCATAAAAAGTCTGCCTGGATGACTTGATCGCCTGGTTTTGTCTTAACCATGTTCGCTTTATGCAATTGGCTTAATACTGTTTTGTGATCTGCCGATGACGAAAGTTTTGATTATCCGTACGAAAAATATTAATAGTATCCAGTCTTTCTCTATATACACTATAAGTGTGTCAAATTACATATTCTTCCATCCGCCCAATTTTCGTCAAAAGGGGTGCAAAGTTTACGCTTCACTTATTAATTTAAAGATTTAGAAAAAATCTTTTCGACAAAAATCTTTTCACAAATCTTTCATTTTCATTTCAAATGGCAAATTTCATCATATTTCGAGAAATATGAAAGAACTTCAAAATATATTACATTATATCCTCATTGTTATTGATGTAACTTTTTTTTATTCGAATTCTACTTTATTCGATGTACTTGGATTATCGTTATTCTCAGTTTTCACTATATTTATATGTACTTATATTTTCCACCTTCTCCTTTTATTTTGGTAATAGGCCTAGGTAGTAGCAGCGTACATACAACAGTGCTTCTTAACAGCATCTCCAGCACACATGGAATTAAAATATTATTTGAATTTACTTTGATGTTTCTTTTTTTTTTAATGCATTAAACTTAAGATCAAATGAAAAAATTTGTTATTAAAAAATAAAAAAAAGTTATGTTTGTTCATTCGATACAGAAATTAGGTTAATTTTTTTATACGTTTGAATTATTTTTACAGAAACTTTAGCATATAGAGATTTTAATCAGGTCATGTTGAATGTAGTTTTTTTTATTCAAAGTCATTATAAAAATTGGATTTGAAATTTTTTTATTTTAATAATATTTTACGAGAAAAATACATTTAATAAGTAAAAATAACAACTAACAGGGTTAATTATTTAGATACTTGAAATATCAAAAATTAATTATGAATTTTTGAACTACTTTTAATCTTCAAAAAATAAGCCTTCATAAAATACTCTAAATAAACAATATATAGAATTATAAATACATATAGGATAATATCTATTGTAACTTTAACCAAACGGGAAAATGGTAATTTGCTTATTTTTAAAGATTTTTTGCTTCGATAATTTGCTTATTTTTAAAGATTTTTTGCTTCGATAATTTGCTTATTTTTAAAGATTTAACAAAAAAAATAATAACTTCATTTTCCCGTTTGTGAAGTTACGTGAGTATATTGTTATTTATTGTAAACAATATTAATTCAACTAAAGATAAAGCCCGCCTGCAATGGCAAGTTGCAAAACTTTAGAACTAGACTTCAAAGAATATTTTAGACCTTTTAACTTTTCTTATTATGTACATTATCAATTTCAAATCAAGTCAAATATTAGCAAAATGAAATGAAAATTTATATAAAACCAATATATGTACTATATTATCAAATATGCTGATCGGATACCAAACCTATTGAAACATTTTTTTTTTTGTCGAATTCTAACATAAATATTCTAAAGATTATTTATTCTATGTACATAAAACCACAAACTTTGAATAACTTTCTCATTTCAATATTTAGATAATAATTTTACGAATTTAACATGTAAAGATTAAACTCATATGCAGAGTTGTTATTCCATAATCCAATACGAGATGATTTGGGATGTAACATTGCTTATAAAAATATCGATGCTAGATTATTGTTGCTTTTATTAAGTGAAACATCGTTGATAAAGTATCAAGCTTTCAGAACACTATGTCGAGCTTTTCGACGTTATCGTACTAAAACCGAAATTTGGCAGTAAATATATTATAACTTGAATTTATTATTAATTTATCTGATCAATTTAAGGTAGTGATGAGCAAAGCAAGACCAGGATAGTCTCGTATACTCAATCTTGGTGTTGCTCAAATACTTCAAGCTTTGATACTGCTTGGTCTTGCATATTTGATCTAACACTTATTTTTTTTTTTTTTTTAATATTTTTTCTATGCATTATCATTATGAATATTATTAAAGTTTTAAATTATAAATCACAATTAATAATTAATTCATAAAATATTTTATGTCATTGCAATCATAATAAGCTGCATGGCTGTAACTCTGATAGAGTCGTAAATTCGTAATAAGTTCAAACCCTACTACTGTAACTTCCTAATTACAGATATTACTGACTCTTATTCCTTGTTGCTTGTTACATGCGTGCTCTTCTCTCGCTCCACTCGTTTGTTTGTTATGATTTTGGACTGAACGCTATACTTATAGCTAAAAATTTCAAATACAAAAAACATTTTGTTCTACGAAAAGAACATACAGTTACATTTTGACTCATGTATTTATCGGAAGCTCTTCTTTTTAGCTCTTAGTCTTACATACTTGGTTTTATTCTCGGTCATGGTCTTGTGGGTATATAGATAATCTTGGTTTTGTTTTTTTGCAAGACCAATTTCAGGAGTTTTAAGCTTAAAATCATATTATGCTAAAAGTTTATAGCCTGAAATTTCGTCACTCGCCAGACGTTTTTTACTAAAAACATCTACGAATGATAACCGCCCATTCCTGTATCTGTTTTTCACCATCCTTGACTAAGACTTTAACATGTCTGCTGAAGATGTTTTACATCTTTATGTGATATACACACTGCACAGAGGCGGACGAACTTGGTCCACCGTAGTACTATTTGTACATGGTTATAACTAACTTACTAATACTAATGAAAATTCTATAGAAGAACCTGGTTTGTAATAATCCTTAATAAAACATCGTATTTCATTGAAAGTAAATAGTAGTTAAAACTAACCTTTTTTAATACAATTGAATGAAGAATTAAATAATTATAATCATTAATAATACTTTTTGGGTTATTAAAGTATATGAAATGAAAATTCTTTCATTTTCTTACCTAAAAGCTTATGTACACATGCAATCCCGATCAACCAAAAATGAACCAACCTAGTAGGCCAGAAACAAAAATTCATTATCATTTTATTTATTAATGCTTATTAATTATTAATTTATTAATTTTTTTTCGATGATCGTATGCAATGTACAGAAACCACGTTCTGTCAGGAATCAGCCTTGCACGTTATCAGCACTTATACATTTCAAAGGAGTGAAAATTGAGCTAAGGCAAAACAGTTAGAAATAGAAAAAATAATTTCAAATCCTTTGCGACAATACGATCGATATATTCGTAAACAACTTCTACAAAGAGGTTGTTGGGGTATCAAAAATCTACACCCAGCTGTTGTGTACAATAGGAATTGAGGGAAAATTCAGTAAAATCCATTACGTTGTAGCAATCTCCTAATTATTTTTATCGTATCTCATAGTAGTGATAAAAAATTAAAAAAATTATACATAAGATAATTTTAGGTGAAATTAACATTAAAACTTTTGAATTAGACTTACCAAAAAACCTATTGAACTAGCATCGGCAAATAAACATTATACATAAAAAAATTTATGAAGTTTGGTTGCAGCGTACACTCACAGAAATTGAGAGTAAAAGGAGCTTAAATTTCTTCAAAACAAGTTACCTCATTATAAAGACGGTGCGAAATATTTATTTGTGGGTGGTAGCAAAATTAGAAGGATCCATGCTAATTTCAGAATATTGAATATTAATTATGAAATAGAAAAAGTGATAGGGGAAAGAATATGTGTTCTGTGTAATGAATGCATTGAAAGTGTGCTTCTTTTGGTAGAATTTCGAAGGGCAGAAGGGAAAGGGTTTTTAAAAATAGGTTCAGTTTTTGTACAACCAAGGGTACATACAGTATCTATATTACATTTTACGTTAAACATTTCGCAACAAAAACTCGATTTAATTAAAATATCCACATTCAATTTTACCAACCCTCATAATAATAATCTACGTATACCTTATAATATTTATATCATAGATATGAATACAGATCGTATCTAGCCTCTTTTGCTATGGAAAAATAATATTGTCAATTATTATTATTACTATGAATACAAGCGAATTGTTTTCATTTTGTGTTGAACTGTTCTATAACTTAGATATTTTTAACAACCTTTGTTTTATTAACATATTATATCAATTTTACATACCTAGAAATGACGACTTTACTCCACAAAAGATAAACTTCTATTATCCTATTTTATCGAAACACAGTAACAATTGCAAATATTAGATAAGTCAATATATTTAAACGAAAAATGTAACGACCTGAATCTTCCACACTTACTAAAACTAATAAAATACACTAATTTTATGATAAATTTTATTATTTTTTCAGTTTAAAATGAATGTTTTAGATAGATAAATAAAATTAATTATGATAAACAACCTAATAACCGAGTATTTTATATTTTTAAATACGTAAAAACATAAAAATAGGAGTGTTGCATATTTTGATTCCACAAGTATATGTATACATATAAATGTGTAATATTCTATATAGGTATATTTCAACTTTGTTTTTCCCTATATCAAAAGAGTAAATAAACGAGCTGTATACTTTCTATGTATGAACTACGATACGTACCTGAGAATTGTATAACGTTGTTCTCCTCATTCTTTCTTTCATTGTCAGTGTTCAGAATCATGGGATTATATGACGTAAAATAGAATAAATATATACAAGAACTACACTATTTTCTTCCAATTCCTAACCATTTATTTCATATTCTACTGCTGATTTATGTATGTATGTATAAATGTAATTTCTTTTATATATGATTGTCATAATAAGGTGAATTTCAGTAAAAAATCATTTTGTCAGGCATTGGCATACCTTAGGTTTTATGGATGTTTGGGAAGTACATAAAAATGGTACGAGACGAATAAATTGCCTGTATAAATTACAAACCGATTCACTAAAATGTTATTGCAATTTTAAAAAACCTGTAATTTTATATATATAATCTGAATTTCCAAGTAATGACGATCTAATTCTTCAAGAAAATTTCCTATAAAATTTAGGCTGGTTATACACGAATATATCTTAAATTTATCCCTAAATTTATATAATTCCTGCGACATAGAAATATATTCTACATATATTATTTGTGAGAATATAGTAGGTGTATTTCGAGAACTGCCTTTATCGACCACTAGTATATATGATACGCATGCGCTACTAATAAACTATATATATATATATATATATATATATATATTCATTATATGTGTGTTCACTATATTCAAAATGCATCCACCAGAAGATAATGAAACCCATATTATTATGGTTCAGTTGGAAAATATTGGTCTTGTGAATATAGTATATACTATATACCTATTAAATATCTTTTATGAAATATTAGCTGATATTAAGATTATTTTTTCGAATAGATTTATTGTCGAAAAAAAAATTGTGTCTAGATCAAGAAACTTTTTTCTCACAACGTGTAGATTAAGTATAACGCTAACATAATTTTCGTTTTCAATAAAAAACATTTTCACTTTTGAGTATTGTATCTTTATTAAATAAATTTTAACCACAAAGAATTTTTCAAATGTATGATATTTAATCACTAAAAGAAGGGTTAGATGTTTTCTCCCCTTCTGGATATCAGGCCCTGGTTTCCTTATCACGACACCACACTTTCCAACAAAAAAACTATCAAAATCGGTTAATAAACGACGAAGTTATTCGCGAATACATATATCTTTTAAAAAATGTTCCTCCTTCTCTCCCTTTAGGGAAGTCAGATGTCAGATTTGGGCCAAATTGAAACGGGAAGCACTACTTTCAAATAAAAATAGAATTATCAAAATCGGTTCACCCAATTGAAAGTTCTGTGGTATCGAACATAAAAAAATACAGTCGAATTGAGAACTTCCTTTTTTGGAGTCAGTTAAAAATACATTGCCAATGATGGGTATAAAACTTCCCCGAGATGTACGTATACTCACTTAAATAGCTTTTGTTCCGGTACGTCTTCAACGATGGATCACAATTTGGATATAAAATGAACAAATGGGACCCTAGTAAATATCTCCCTATTTTTACCAGAAATTTATTAATATTTGTTCATTAGTTGTGGAGTAATGCATGGTCGTCTGAAAAAGTTTCACAGATTTAACAGACACAGAATAAAAATTATTGTAGAAGATCCAAAACTTCGTCATATATGAAAAAAAATTGAAATCGGTGCAAAAAAAGAAACAATAATATCGAACCCTGACGTCAAAATTAGAAAAGATTTTCTCAAGGCGTTTCCGTTGAGTTGTTAGGACGTTGCAGCGGCATAAACAAAGAAACTTACTTTTACATTTATAATGTTAGTTATTTAATGTTTAGAGTCTTATTCGTAATTTTGAAACGGATTTCTAAAAGCATCCTTAGCACTTGATCGCCCGTCATTGTTTTTGTTACTGTTTTTTTTAATATAAATCATGAATTAATTTATTATATAGCTTATAAAAATTATATATTGCTTGTTTGTTTTCTGTATTTAGTACGGAAAAATACAATTTGCTTCCACATGAAATGAAAAAAAAAAAGCTCATATCCTAAATAAAAACACCCAAGAGCTAAACACATTTGTGCTTTCGTGAATTTCATATACAAAAAGCTTTTTATTACTAAACATTGAAATGATTTAATCTCTATCGAAATAAAATCCATTAGTAAAATTATTTAAAGGCGATGATAAATTTTTCTATTTTGTGTTATGGTGTCGAATCAGACTTCAACAAGAATTTACTTTACGAATCGACTTATTTCTGAGAAATCACATGAAAAAAATTGCAGATTTCGATCTTCATATAGAATTTCTGGAAATTGGTCGTAAATTTGAGTTGGGAAAATAAACAAATACTGATCACTATTTGGGATAATTCATGACATTTTTTCTGGGTTTACTCAAAAAAAAAAAAAAAAAAAACTACTGAATTTCATTTGAATTAATTTACCATTAAACTCCATAGTCAGCCAACTGAACTTTTATACACAGATTCATCGACAAAAGCGTAATAAAAATATTTTATATATTCAATGGCGCGTCAGTTTGTGTATATAACAAGAAGAAAACAATTTGATATGATCAACCACAAAACCTCTATATAAAGCCAGAATTTATTAACATACACACAGAATGTTCGTCGACAGATTTAATTCCTAATAGATTCGATTCCTCAAAAAAAAATTGGTAACAATTTTCTGTCTCGTTCAAATTTATAGTAGTAGTTGCGTGAAAAAAGCAAATTTCGCAACAAAAACTACTATAATTTTTCGTAATACTTATTTATCCTAAGAAAAAATTTTTTGGAGCAAAAATTTATGAGAGTATTGTATTTTCAATGAATTTTTATGTTTGGAAATATGCTTTTTGCCTTTTAATCTCATCAAAAAACGGCACTACTATTTTTACTGATTTCATTCAAAAGTCACGTAATGCATTTCCACGCTTTGAATGAAAGTGATTCCACGTCGATATCCTTATTAGTTCTCGAGATCGAATAATTCCGTTCGCACACACAAACACACACACCGGAAACTCTCTAAAAACGTTGGATCTAGGTTCTAGTGAACTTGAAACGTATAGATATGTCAAAATTTGGGAGTTCCAAATGAGATCCCATAACAAGAACCTTTCCATTGGTAAGTTAAAATTGAATCCTTTTTATAGGGTCGGTAGTGAAAATTAAAGCATGAAATTAGGCAACAAATTTGTGTAGAAATATTCTTAAAAATTCTATATTTGATTCATAAAAGCACATAATTAATTTATTATCTTAAAATTAAAATTTGATATTTTTATCCTTTTATCATCTGATACCAATATTTTCAATATTATATACCGAAATTACGTCACAAAAATGGTAGTCAGCGTTTTTACTTTTATAAAAAAACTAAAATTTTAATGTAATTTTATGGCAAGGAATCTTATTTATTTTGCAAAAAAAATTTGTTTGTTACTTTTTATTCAGAAATCAATAATTAAAAGTTTTTTTTTATACATGATAAACTACTTTTAATATTTTTGTTGTGACTGTGAAAATCGAACTCACAACTCAAGGAAACTACATAAGGTAGTGGGTTCAACTTGTATACAGAGGTAAAGTAATAATGTTCTTACAGATATAAAATCGATCAAAATAAAAATGGATTTAATACCATAAAAATAGCTTTAAACTATAATAAAAAAAAAAAAAACTAAAATAAAATTTAAATAAAGCTCAGTGAAAATAAAATCAATAATTGTTTGAAAATTTGATATAAAGTCTAAAAGCGGATATACCTATGATAAATTTAAGTTGAACAAGCAAGCACAAATATTTATTTTCTTTGACAAAAGTAAATATTTGAGAGAATTTAAAACTTTAATATAGATTTTTGTTTTATAAAAGTTTTATTGAAAATATTTTACTATGTTTCCGTAAAGAAAATCGTTAATATCATGTAGGTTTTATAAATAAAATTCGATAGATTCTCAATTATTGATAACGTTTTTGAATGAGAGCTCGTTGGTGGATTTATAAGAGAACCACGATCTGGCAGAAATCAACCTTGCACTTCATCAGCTTTATTTGGGTCAAAAGGGTAACAGAATAAAAATTTTCAAATTGAATAAGTTTTAAGTAAAATCGATCCAATATTTTTTGTGCTGAAGTAAATTGTTTCAAATGAATTGAAGTTTGCTGAAAAGAAGTATTAAAATTGAATTGTAGTTGGAATATGGATTTTAGATTTACTCGAGCGTGAAAAATTAAAATATGAAAAATTCCTTGCCCTTCGTTGAGTACCTTCTCCAGATATTAGCTCTCAATGTGCACGTAATCAACCTGCCATATCCTTTGTTTGCCTTTATTTGCACGAATTAAGTCTATCGTCCCCTTAAAGCTTCTTAATGTATTCCGTACGGTAGTTCAGTGGCCGCCTTTCGATAAAGCATGTATCTATTCTCTTGATATACAAGGCAAACAGTACAATGTACTGTACTACTATACATTTACCAGTATGTACATGAGAGGTACAAACAGTATGAACTAGGTACGTTTGTACGTACCTGAAGTCAAATATGAATGACTGTCGTGTCTTGTTGACATTATAATTAATTAACTAATTTAAATAAAAATTATATAGTTTGCTGCTAGTACTTTTTATGTCGTTATAATTAACAGTATATTCGAATTATCAAAATGTATATATTCTAATTAATATTATTCACTAGGTGTTTTTACCAATTATTTTTACGATATATTATGGTGTTTTTTTTTTAATTATTATTTAGATAGGATATGATATGATCTTCTGAAGTGCATTCGCCTCGAATTTAAATGATAATATCATGCAATACCTTAAATAACAACATGTATTGATGTTTGACTGGATATTTACTATATTTCACTTCAAAATGTGAAACTTGACACAAAATTGAATCGAAATCATTGAATATGTAAGCTCATAAACATTAATTTCTACCAATTTTTTTTAATAAATAATAAGGGATGTTAACTGAGTTAATTATTTAGATACTCGATATATGATTGAATTTCATTTTTTGGACTACTTTTAATTAGGATTCATAAAATACTATGAATATCCAATCTATACAGTTATATTTGTATTCATATATAATAATAATGTGTATTGTTATTATCTATATGTGTTTATTATCCAAATTTGAGCTAAAAATGTGGAGAACTCAAACATTTTAGGAAAAAATAAAAGTTCTTTGTTTCAGGTAAATTAACATTTTTTGACTTTTCTTTTATAGTTTAAAATTTGGCTCAAGGATTCATTGGACTCATTGAACCGATTTTCCTCATACACGAACTTAAAATCAAATTTTATGTTGAAAATACGCCTCCTAAATTTTAACTCGCTATCTCTTATCGTTTTTGAGTTATCTTGAAGACGAGCAGACAGGCGGACATGCGAAAATGATCTAATTAAGGTGTTTTTATGAACACCTATTCAAAATTTTGTTTGTGCGGTCAATACTCGGTAGCGTTACAAACTTTAGACTAAAATTAATTTACCCTATGTTAATTAAATATATATGTCGAGTAAAATAATAATTATTTAAAATTAAAACAAATAACAAATAATGTGCACATTTATTACACATAAAATATTTTATAATATTTACAAAATAAACCACACCTGATATAATTATTATTATTATTAATTTGTATATTATACATAAATTTAACAATTTAGAGTTTTTCAAATAAACAATATACGAAAACTTTTTAATAAAGTAAACATATAATATATATTTATAACGTATACATACATACATGCACTGTTTAGATGTAGTAGGTCTGAACTAAAGCACATACCAAGTATACTTGTAGAATAAAAAAATGCAACACTTTTACACATTCTCATTTTTTTTTACCAATTTAAAAAACACTAAATACTCGGTTGTTATATTGTGTTGAGTTGTTTATCAGAGTTTATTTGATTTATCTATCGAAATAATTCATTTTAAACTGAAAAAAATAATAAAATATATCATAAGATTAGTGTATAAATTTTAAGTAAGAGTGGAAGATGCAGGTTGTTGCATTTTTTTAATTCACGAGTATATATTTTGTATATATCTATGTGTCTATTAGCTATCAAACTACTTATTAAATTTTATATAATTTACATCTTTCTTTACTATTTTATTTATATAATTGTTGTGAGAGTCCATGTAAACTGTCTTATGAAACATGTCTTGGTTTATGGGAAATTCTTACTAAGATCTCGAAGGCATAGTAACAATAATATAAACCAAATCTCTCGGTTATCACCCATATAGCAATACGACTTCTGAAAGAATTCCTTTAAGACCTTACGACTTCATAAATCAGAATGAAATATTCTTTTTTCTTACTACCAAAATCCTTGTGTTTCTTAGACTACAAACATATTTCTTGCTTTTTATAAAATTCTAAAAGATAAACAAATTTATTAAAGTTCTTCGTTGGGAATTCAGGAAGACGATTTCTTACTGCGCTCACATTTCCGTCATCTTACGAATCTCATAAAGATGACTTCTTACAGAGCTCCGATTCAGATTTCTTTTAAAAATTAGAAAAAAAGACCACTTCAACAGTACTTAAAATAGGCCCTTTTAAAAAAGAAGTCATCACGATGTCATCATTAAAATATCTTTAAGAAGTGTTAATAAAAACTTTTTAACTTTTCTTTAATTTTACGGACTCCGAAAAAGAAAACTGCCAACTTTACAGATATTTATAGAGTTAAAAATTTTTACAAATCAGATCAAATCACGTAACATTAGCTTTATTTACAACGCATTTTATTTCATTTGCACCATCTAATATACTAGTTACATCGAGATTAAAATATTTAATACATCGTTTAGGAAATTTTAAATAAAAACCATTGAAATAAAAAAATTAACCTATGTGGATGGATAAGCCATCCCTAATGACTAACTTAAGAAAATATATGACTTAACCTAAGAGAAAATACTATTAAGATTACACTGGAATCCGCTGCAATCGACATCGTGTGTCATTGTAGAAGCAGTGCACGCGGTTCGAATTGACCCAACTCGTTTTTACGGGATGATTTGAAAAAGGATTTTGAGGTTGTTGGGATACAAGTGTAGAGAATTGTTGTACTAATCATAAGTCAGACCATATACAAGTTGTTAGTAGTATAACTATCGTTTTCATAACTAAGGTCTGGAATCGGTCATAAATAATGAAAATTTACATGTTTCAACGTGCTTTCTATGGAATACTAAAATAACAATAGAAACAAAGAAGCAAAGAAGTAAAACCACCAAACTTATTCAACGTTTGGTGTTTGATGCACATTATATTATGCAATATACAATAATACTACTGTACAAAAAGGTAGCTTTACACACATTATCGAAGTTAATAATAAGCTTTGAAAATGAACTTTATATATAATATATATATATATATTATATATAATATATATATATATATATATGTGTGTTGTTCTGCTCTAATAAAGTTTTTGGAATATTCTATATAATTTTAAGTAGCATACAACACTTTATTACGAAAACTTTATATATATGAAAAGCTTTCCATCATCAAGTTTTGTATTGAAATGAACTTGACTTGGCTATTTAGATTGTCACTTTGTTATAATTTATTGAAATTCACTCTCTATAGCAAATTAAGTTTCTTTAATGGAATACTATATGAAATATTTTAGTTGGTCAATTATAGATAGTTTCTGTAGCCCTAAAAATTTGAAATAAATATAAGAAATACCAAATACGAATACTTATTTAATTGCTTATCGGATATGCAACCAACTACACAACAGATTCTTATTCACAGTCAAAATTGAAAACAATTCGTTTGTATTCATAATAATAATCGAAAATACTGTCAATTAACATATTTGGTACAAGTAAACGTGAATTATGTAAAACTGTATTTATGAATTATTTCAGAAATCAGATCTCATATTTTTACTTCGACCGGGTGAACCGGGTTAAGTCCCATTTTAATTTGGTCCAGATCTGATTTTCTTTAGGGGAGAGAAGGAGAAAAATTTTTCGTAGTATACTTCAATTAAAAGTAAAAAATAAATATTAAAAAAAATAATCCCCTTCAAAAAACATAATTTTAAATATTTCCTTAGCTAAAAAATTGATTGGTTGGCGTCGACTGAGAAATGTAATTGGTCAAGGAAAAGTTTAAAATTATTCTTATTTCATTTTTTTTGAAGGTGGTTCTTTTATTTTTTTAAATTTTTATTGTTTTATTTCTGGCCATAGTTTTGTTTGTAAATTTTTTAAACAATAAAATGCTACTCATAATTTTACCGGCTCATAAATCAATTTCACATTAGAATGTGAAATTTTTTCAAAAATTTAATAATTTGGAAGAAAGTAAAATATCTAGAGCATAACTGAAAATGATCCTTGAGGTCAATGTAAATTTCAAACCTTATTATCATCCAGAGAATGACCTTTAAATATACATCATAAAATTCCAATAAAAGTGTATAAAAATATTATATTGTTTATTCCACAAACTTTACCACAATCACCATTTATATATGGTATAAATCCAATAATATATGGATAACTAAAAAACACAATTTATTTACCAATAATAATATATCATCCCCATATATGCTTATATTTATTTATTGTTAAGCGAGAGGGTATTGTCCGAATAAATTTACACAAGGTGTCTCGTAAAAGATATCTTCAGATATATTTTAGAGTACATCTGCAAAAAAAAAAATGTTCTATTTACATCTTATCTAAGTCTTCACTTGTTTTTAAATAAATTTATATAGTCAGAACTATGGAAGTCGATTTCCAGGCAAATATGAATACGATCCACAATTGTTCCACAAAGATGCAAATTCTATACACAACTTGATTAGGGATATTTTTTTATAAATTTAAAAAAAAAATTTATTTTACTTAAAATTAACCTCTAATTATTTTGGGATTTTGTAAAAAGATAAGATGTAAGAATTTTGGTTAACTTGGAAATTTAATTTTAAAAGACAACAGAAACGTTTTTGCTTTAAATAGAAAAAGCTCAAAAAAAGATTGGAAAATGCGTATTTGATAGGATAAAATCCTACAAAAAATTTAATGAATCAGGGTTTTTGAAGTACGGGAACGAACAGAATTTGTAACATAAAATATACCAGAAAATGATAATAGGACATCTTGTATATTTATGTGGATTTTAATAACAGATTATATTCAAATATAATTCCTGGTAACATATTTTATTTCAAACAACAAATCGACAAATGATTGACACCATAGGTATTATATAATGGAAGTATCTGTACGTAATAGATTGAAATGTGTCGCATTTAAACATACCTTCAGTTTTGTACAATACCATACATATATACATTATGTATATATATATATATATATATATATATATATATATATATATATATATATATATATATATATATATATATATATATATATATATATATATATATATATATATATATATATATATATATATATATATATATATATATATACATATATATATATATATATGTATACATTATGTATATATAGAATGCGCGTATATCAGTCCGTGTGCTTGGTGATATATCCCTTATTCTAACTGCTGCAATATTAAATATGTAAATAACATTATATCCATATTACCTTGGCACTTTAGCAATTTAAATATTAAAAACAATACGAAATCACAAAATAAACACTCCCTATGTTTTTCCCTATAATAATATCCATTTTCTGCTGTATAATTTCGAATTCAAATATGCTTGGTAATTTTAAAAGACCTTAAAAATCATAAAAAAATGTTTTCTGATTACGCGTAATGAAGGTCTAAAAATACAAAAATAACTTTTATTTTAGGATTGATCGAAATAGCTCTAAGATATTTCTCTATGTATATGTCATTGTGTGGTGTTCCAATTTGACGCTATTCCAAGCTCTGAGCTAATGGGGTGTCAAAATTAAATGTAAATATTCAATGATTCCCGCCATTAGCTACTATCCAAGTACAAATAAATGATAAATAAAGAATTATTTTAAGCCAGTATTCAGCTAATGGTGAGTCAAAATTCAATAATGATACTAAATCATCTCCAAATTCAAAATATTCAGTCACAGTGAATTATGAGTTCAAGCCAACTATGAGCTCACTATGACCTTGTTTATCCTAACACATATTTCACAGCCAACCATTGGCTGTCACTAACTATAAATTAGTCAAAATTAAATTTGGACATATATACAAACATCCATTTCTATATCAAGATTAAAATACTGTTTATATTTTCATGCTTTGCAAATTGAATTGGATTCAGTTCAAAATTTGACACTGATTAGATATTTCGAAATGTACGTCTATTGGCGCTTTAATCCTGACAGGAGTTGATTAACCGCAAATATTGCTATAGCGAAAATTAATGAACTGTTCACACAATCAAAAATTAATATCCTGAAAAATAGCCTATATTTATAATGAATGGTTGGACGTCATAAATAAAACTTACTTCATATATCGTCAATGAGTCTAATAATAGACCTCTAGTACAATTTGAGTATTCAAACTAAAATCAGAACAATCCGATGAAATGCAGTAATAAATTTTACAGTGACCTAGATAATGTAAATGCACTCTCTAACTCCGGTCTCAACCACATACATAAAACTTCTATATAACCCCCCCCCCCATAATAATCGTAATAGAAAACAGCAAACTAGAGAGAAGCTGGATCGGAATGTTTGAAAAAAAAAATAGAATAAAATCTATTTGGAAACCAGAAATAAATGAGTATATAGAGTACTTTTTATAAAATTACGTTACGTCAAATGTATTCACAAGAGTTTATTATTATATTGACTGGTCTAAAGCTTTGGTCATATTGATCAAGTAATTTAGTCAAGTAGCAAGTAGTTTAGTTACTTGACGTATATATAACAGCAACATTTTTAGCGAAGTAACTCACTGACGAAAATAGAATTTGATAGTTGTGTCCGGAATTGCGGATCCTTTGTTATTTAAAACATTTACCCTAATGTACATTAGGAGAATGTTTATTATCCTTGCATTCAATATTTTAAGATAAATCAGCTCTTGAAAAAAATGTACAAAAAATGGCGTTTGATTTATAGCATTAAGCCTAATTTAAGGATCCAATTTGTTTCATTTTCTTCAAGATTTGACAAAATACTTCCGTTTGTCCGATAGAGACAATGAATTACCGATGGTATATTTCTTTCCTTACTTGATTACAATAATTTATTATTCTATTTAGAATTGTAGTAATAAACCCAAATACAACAACCACACAAGAACGCATTGAAAATTGTAAATAAAATATATAAAATGCATTACACATATTTTTTTTAGCTTTTGGCTTTTCTCGAACCGCAATGTTCATTTGGATTTTCAAATCAGGAATTCTACTATATTTTTGTATTTATTTTTAGTGAAAAACTTTGTATGATTGAAACAAATGGAAAATGAATTCCATGTATATAGATTTCTTCAAACATGCGATCCGACAGTTGAATTGAAAAATAACCAAAAAAAAAAAAAAAAAAAAATATTCAATATACTACATTTTATGCATTGATAACATGCCTTAGTTTGTTTTATTGTTTTACAGTAGTGAAAGAGGTTTGAGTTTCATAAAATTTAGAAATCAACTGAGGTTCAATAAAAATGGACAATTTAAATGCGAAAATGCATATCTACTAATGACATAGTAAATAAATTGTGGAAGTGCAATGAAATAATATACTGTATTAATTTTCTATATTCTCTACAATTAATTGCACTTCGACCATTTTTATCAACTGCATATTAAAATAATGTTTAAGTAAGTTTAAGGGAACAAATACCCTATTAGGCCAGGGTGAATTATTTTTAAAAGCAAAATAAATTATAGTATGATGAAACCCATTGGAAATTGAAGAAAATATAACAAACATGAAAGAGAAAATATTGCACGGGCGATGATCAAATGTCTGGAAGTGAAACGGGGATGAGTTTTTATGGCTTTCGTACTTAGGACTCATCCCTGTAAAAGCTTTTAGCCATAGAAAAAAATCGTTACGTAAGACGACCTCAGCTATAAAACAACATTTTTTCTTTTAAAAATATCGAGCTGTTTCTTGGTTGCTAAAACTTTTTGCTTTTTGGAAAATTATGTATGATGGTAGAAATTTGAAGATCAAATCGTATACATTCAAGATACCATGAAGAGAAATCACTGAAATCAAATGATAATCAATTTTCATTATGCGTGATTTGTAACCGGTAAAAGTACATTTTATTAACCAAATAAACAATGTCAGAACTATTATAACATACTAAAGATTCGGATCATTATCTACTAATATAGTTTTTCCTATTACTACCGATAGATCTTCCCTTCCTGAATCATAGTTATTTTATTATATAGAAAAACCTCAATTACTTTATAGAAAATTGAAAGGTATTTGTCAATTGATTAAATGAATTGATGATGATCTATTGGCGGCCAACATACAACAACAATAGTCCGTTAGTAGAGTTTGTTAGAATATACCGCCGCCTACCTATTATGTTATACAGATATCAACCACATACGGAGAGTGTAGCAACCTATATTACCAACACACACACACGTGTTTTTCTAATGCATAATAGAGCCGAAGAAAATATAGTCATTGTACTTTAAAAATATATTGACGATATAAGAGTTAGATATCGTGGTGGCTACTATCTTTGTATGCGGTAGTTGAATCAAAAACATGATATAAATTCTATAAAGCTGGCAGAATTTGTCGTCTATAGAAAACTGTTTACATCGAAATGCGATTTCTTTCAAGATTTATGATGTTTTTACTTTTCAGATAACCCTTTGGATATTATTTTAAGCATAGACTTCTGGGTTACTCAGCGCCCGAAATGAAAATCCTAGTTTTTTTATGTCCAATAATTTTTTCCTACAGCAAATCATATTATATCAATCATAGTTTAATTGTAATTTTCTTGTTGTTTTAGGTAAGAATATTTTCAACTTATTCCACATTTCATGAAGAGTCCAAAACCGCATCAATGTTACCTTACCTCACTGTTGAGTACGTATTGAATATTTATATTATGGGAGTTAAAAATTAAATTCAATGTTACTGAATTATATCAAAATCCTTTCATCCTTTGATTGTAAAAAGATAGATTTCTAAAAATTTAAGTACTTCTTAATAAATTTGCAAAAAATGTATTATTTGTTGTAATGGAGTCGATTTAGTGAATCCTAAATTTCGACATAACTTTACGTTTCAAGGTCACTAGAGCCCAAATCCAAAGTTTTTTGAGAGATGTCAGTCAACGTGTATGTTATATATGTGCGTTCAGTATTTTTCATCTGGGTTATCCTGAGAAAAAATAATGATATCGACATTAAGCACTTTCATTCGACGCATAATTGTGTTAGAACTGAATGATTTTTCAGCAAAATTTTTAGTACAAAAAACCATTAAAAAAAACACACTATTGCCTTTTGACGCAAAAACGACGGATGTTATAAGTTTGACGGGTCTTGGTGTGTGTGATTATCTATAGAATCGTAGCTTTCTAAATTAGTCGGGTATGTTCGTACCAAGATACCAACCACCACAAAATGGCGGAGTACATATTTTTTTCAGAATTCCTTCAATATGTGGGTATCAAATGAAAGGGCTTTACTAGTAAAATACTATACACCATGACAAATTATAAATCCCATATAGGCACATCCACAAACAGGCGCAATATTATTTTTGTCGGGTACTTTTAAATTTTGTAAATTTCAGTTGTAATTTTCCTTTCTTTCTTTTCTCATTGGAAAGTCCGTCATGTGAACTTTGCGGGTCTCACCAAAGTACATGTTTCTTTACTGTCGCTGTGAATTATAGTAAAATATATAATTTTTCAGGATATAAAAACTTCATCAAATCATTAAATTTCTTGAATCGAATTCATGGCCTTTTACATAATTTGCAATGTTAACCGTTACGATTTGAAATTTTATAGAATACGCATTATTTGCTTGGCATTTGCATAAAGCTCAACACTGTACGAAAATTTAGTAAATCTAGTTTTTAACTCGTAATCTATGAAACTTTCAAATACAATCGTTAACTTTAAAGACCATAACTTATTAGCTCGTGATGCATCATCATCATCATCGTCAGAAGTGAATTCGAAGTAAAAGTATATATACACATTATACATACAATTCTTATAGGTATATAGATATAAAATAAAAATATAAAATATCCCCTCACTTAGAAAAACAAGATACATACTGAGGTTGATTTAGGGCATCAACCCTTAATGAAAACAACAGAGGGTTGTTTTTGTTGTTTCATTTGATAACCGTACATATAGTGAGTGTATATAGAGTCGAATATTTTCAAAAGGAGTGGCTTCTCTATATTACACTTGTGTTACTACTGTTGGTTGTTTGCCTGATATATTCCTAATTCAATGCGCTTTTATTATTATTATACACTAGAATTACTTAACTGCAACACTACAATCAGTTGTTGTACTTCGTCAATTCTCAATTCATAGTGGTTCTCTTCCTATTGCAATGTTTATTGTAAAATATTGTAAAACATCAAACAGTGTAAATATCTTTCTCCTAGTTATTAGTAGCTTCTCGAATCGTTTTGACCGAATGTAGTGAGGTCTATGTTATAACTTAGAGGATTGTGTATTTCGTTTGTTTGTAATTTAAACCGGGGTGGGTTTTCTGAAGTAAAATTGCTTTACGCGCATTGAAGATATATAGATAGCCGTATGAAAAAATGAAAATTGCATACTAACTTTGAAGGAATGTGTATATAAATTTCATGGATTTCGATAGGATCTCTTACCGTAGACTAATCCGTATATATAATCAATCACTATTATGAACATGTATGACGTCATTAATGCAAAACTCTTTGTTTAATTATGAAATTTAACGTCCATATTTTGGCTATTTTATATATTGAATTTCCCTCCTTTTTGGGAAAAAACTACAAAAAAACTAACTAGTAAGATGCTATTTTTCAATCTA
Source organism: Chrysopa pallens (assembly GCA_020423425.1). Lineage (NCBI taxonomy): Eukaryota > Metazoa > Arthropoda > Insecta > Neuroptera > Chrysopidae > Chrysopa > Chrysopa pallens. Next base: position 23,797,433 of record CM035595.1, on the reverse strand, counting down.
GTAAGATACTACTTTTTATTTATTTTCGATTGAGGTCCACAGCTCACGGAGGTACTAGTATTTTGTATGGTTCTTGAATAAAAAAAAAAAGTATAGTCACACATTAGTCAAATAACTATGATTACACACATGACATTGTATATCTAAATGTGAGTTTATTTTCTTAGAGAAAGTGTGATGCTGTAACAAACCAATTAGATGAGGGTTCCGTAGAGAATTGGGAAAATGCACACATTTTTTTATCACTTTAATAGACGCGTCTTTACTTCATTAACATGAATTTGGAATTATTTTTAAAAAAAATAACAAAAATATGGACGTTTAAAATTATTAATTAAGCAAAGAAGGAAATTTACACAAAATGACGTTACAGATGTTAATCTCCATAGTGATTATTGATAATTGCTCTTTTCAAAATTGCGTCTGTTATATACTTGATTTTGTTATGTTGTTTATCAGAATTTATTTTGTTTATCTATCTGAAACATAGTCAGAAAAAATACACCATAAAATTAGTGTATTTTTCACTTTTAAATAAACGTTGAAAGATTCATAAGGTCGTTGCGTTTTTATATTCTATGAGTATACATTATGTGGTTTAAAACATGAATTGTAACTTGTTGTACACATAAGTTAATTAAGCTCACAAAAGTCAATAACTTTATTTCTTCGAATTTTCATTGTGCATTAACAAAAATTACTTTGTTAAAAAAGAAAATAGTAAATAAGATATATATTTTGTTTTATGGCATTAGTACTTGTTAGTTATTTAATAAATAATATTGAATTACCCTCCAGGGAAATGTCAGTTATATTATTGTCATCCACAATTGGAATGTAGGACAACTATGAGAAAATATGTACAATACACGTTTCGGATAACGTGTAGAAGAAAATTTCTGCACGAATAATTTTTATATTATAAGCAGTATATGTTTTGGATATCTTATGGGACATCAAATAATCGAATTTCAATCAACGTTTTCATCGATATTTTTTATATGATATGAACGAAAATTATTATTCGAAAAGTAAATATTCTTCATCCAACTACGAAGAACTTAATATAATTTTTTAACAAAAAGCGTGGTAAACATTTTTCTAATGGAAATCCAATTGTTTTTTATACATTAATCAGTAGATGATTCATTGTCATAAGTACAACAGCAGTTGTTGAAATCAACAAAATAGTTGATTTCCATTATTTAAACAAATGAAGATAATAACAAACGAAGTTAATTGTTTAGATACTTGATGTATGATTGAATTTCATTGTTTGGACTACTTTTAATTAGCATTCATAAAATACTATAAATATCCAGTCTATACAGTTATACATGTATAATAATGTATTGTTATTAGTTATATGTGTTTATAAGCCAAATTTGAGCTAAAATTGTTGTGAACTCAAACATTTTGCGAAAAAAATGTTTCAAACATACATATGAAAGAAACTCTTTTTTGAGTTTCTGAATACATGGATTTCTAGTGAAAACTCTATATGGAAATTTTGATAGGATTTTACTGGTAGTAAAAGAAAGTAAAGTCAAGTATCTTCAAACTCTGTGGTATAAAACCCAGAATGATATAATATTTTATTATTTTTAAATAAGTGGATTATTTTCAAATACCACAGTAGATTTTTTTTTAAATTAAAATGTCCACCCTAATCCATATAATCGATATTGGTTTTGAATTATTTCACGAATTTGAAATGGGTAATTTTCCTACTCAACTTAATAACCAAGCGTTTATAAAAAAAAAAATGTACATAGAATATTAAATTAAACTGCGTAACATTTCAACACATGCGAAATTCAAATATCACATCTATCAAATACCAAGCGGTATTAAATTTAAATACAACCCCTTATTCACCTTTTTTCAAAACTGATACAGGCAAACTTTCACATCCTAATTTAAATAATATCGTTGGAAGCTAACGGTGTGCGGTGGATGAACGTAAAGGAATATAATATTCATTTATATCATTGTTATTATATCTAAATACTACGCATATTATTATTAAGGGTGTTCGAGACGTATAGACAGGTTAAAATTTGGCTAAATTATCGAAAATATTAATTTTTTAAACTTTTAAATTAGTTATAATTCTACGAAGTTTGAGTCACAGTTTCCAAATGTTTTGTCAAATTAAATATATCTACAATAATTATTAAGATAGAGAAGGTCAGGTAGTAATATATCTTATTTGGGTTTAAAATGAAAATTATATCCCAAAACTAGTGGGTTTGAAACAAAGTTTCATGCAAATGGGTTAAAATTTGGCCAAAATATCAGGAAAATTTTTTAAACTTTATGACTTCATCAAAACCAAAAAGTTAGTTTTGCCGTATTACGCTCAATTTTGATCTAATTTTGGCAAACAAAGTATGTAATTCTACTAAGTTTGGGTCATACATTTCAAAATTTTGGTCAAAATAAATATATCTATAGTAAATATAAAGATAGCGAAGGTCAGGTTATAATATTTCATATTTGGGTAAAATTTAGCGAAATGTTAGTATAAAAAATGAAAAGTATGACCCAAAATTAGTGGTTTTCAAAAAAAAGTTCAAGCAAATCGGTTAAAATTTGGCCAAGATATCGAAAAATTAATTTTTTAAACTTTATGACGTCATCAAAACCAAAAAAATTAATTTTGCCATATAACGGTCAATTTTTATCCAATTTTGGTAAGCAAAGTATGTAATTCTACTAACTTTGGGTCACAAATTTCGAAATTTTGGTCAAAATAAATATATCTATAGTAAATATAAAGATAGCGAGGGTTAGGTTATAATATTTCATATTTGGGTTCAAGAAAGCGAATTAATAGTATTAAAAATGAAAAGTATGACCCAAAATTAGTGGTTTTCAAAAAAAAGTTCAAGCTAATCGGTTAAAATTTGGCCAAGATATCGAAAAATTTATTTTTTAAACTTTATGACGTCATCAAAACCAAAAAAAATTAATTTTGCCCTATATCGATCAATTTTTATCCAATTTTCGTAAACAAAGTATGTAATTCTACTAACTTTGGGTCATAGATTTCAAAATTTTGGTCAAAATTAATATATCTATAGTAAATATAAAAATAGCGAGGGTCAGGTTAAAATATTTCATATTTGGGTAAAATTTAGCGAAATGATAGTATAAAAAATGAAAAGTATAACCCAAAATTAGTGGGTTTCAAAAAAAAGTTCAAACAAATCGGTTAAAATTTGGCCAAGATATCGACAAATTAATTTTTTAAACTTTATGACATCAAAACCTAAAAAATTAGTTTTGCCCTATATCGATCAATTTGTATCCAATTTTGGTAAACAAAGTATGTAATTCTACTAACTTTGGGTCATAGATTTCAAAATTTTGGTCAAAATAAATATATCTATAGTAAATATAAAGATAGCGAGGGTCAGGTTATAATATTTCATATTTGGGTAAAATTTAGCGAATTGATAGTATAAAAAATGAAAAGTATGACCCAAAATTAGTGGGTTTCAAAAAAAAGTTCAAGCAAATCGGTTAAAATTTGGCCAAGATATCGAAAAATTTATTTTTTAAACTTTATGACGTCATCAAAACCAAAAAAATTAGTTTTGCCCTATATCGATCAATTTGTTTCCAATTGTGGTAAGCAAATTATGTAATTCTACTAAGTTTGGGTCATAGATTTCAAAATTTTGGTCAAAATAAATATATCTATAGTAAATATAAAGATAGCGAGGGTCAGGTTATAATATTTCATATTTGGGTAAAATTCAGCGAATTAATAGTATAAAAAACGAAAAGTATGACCCAAAAGTAGTGGGTTTCAAAAAAAAGTTCAAGCAAATCGGTCATAGATTTCAAAATTTTGGTCAAAATAAATATACCTATTGTAAATATAAAGATAGCGAGGGTCAGGTTATAATATTTCATATTTGGGTAAAATTCAGCGAATTAATAGTATAAAAAACGAAAAGTATGACCCAAAAGTAGTGGGTTTCAAAAAAAAGTTCAAGCAAATCGGTTAAAATTTGGCCAAGATATCGAAAAATGTATTTTTTAAACTTTATGACGTCATCAAAACCAAAAAAATTAGTTTTGCCCTATATCGATCAATTTGTATCCAATTTTGGTGAGCAAAGTATGTAATTCTACTAAGTTTGGGTCATAGATTTCAAAATTTTGGTCAAAATAAATATACCTATAGTAAATATAAAGATAGCGAGGGTCAGGTTATAATATTTCATATTTGGGTAAAATTTAGCGAATTGATAGTATAAAAAATGAAAAGTATGACCCAAAATTAGTGGGTTTCAAAAAAAAGTTCATGCAAATCGGTTAAAATTGGGCCTAGATATCGAAAAATTAATTTTTGTAAACTTTATGACGTCATCAAAACCAAAAAAATTTGTTTTGCCCTATATCGATCAATTTGTATCCAATTTTGGTAAGCAAAGTATGTAATTCTACTAACTTTGGGTCAAAAATTTCGAAATTTTGGTCAAAATAAATATACCTATTGTAAATATAAAGATAGCGAGGGTCAGGTTATAATATTTCATATTTAGGTAAACTTTAGCCAATTGATAGTATAAAAAATGAAAAGTTTGACCCAAAATTAGTGGGTTTCAAAAAAAAGTTCAAGCAAATCGGTTAAAATTTGGCCAAGATATCGAAAAATGTATTTTTTAAACTTTATGACGTCATCAAAACCAAAAAAATTAGTTTTGCCCTATATCGATCAATTTGTATCCAATTTTGGTAAACAAAGTATGTAATTCTACTAACTTTGGGTCAAAAATTTCGAAATTTTGGTCAAAATAAATATATCTATAGTAAATATAAAGATAGCGAGGGTCAGGTTATAATATATCATATTTGGGTAAGTTTTAGCCAATTGATAGTATAAAAAATGAAAAGTTTGACCCAAAATTAGTGGGTTTCAAAAAAAAGTTCAAGCAAATCGGTTAAAATTTAGCCAAGATATCGAAAAACTAATTTTTTTAACTTTATGACGTCATAAATACCAACAAGACTGGAAAGACTAGGTATAGAAAACTATTGAAAGGACCAGATGTAGAAAACACCTTGGGGTAATCGTAATTTACAAGAGGCTTTTGATTTGAATAAAGGACTCATTTAGAAGAAATTGAATTAATTTCCTCATTTTTCCTATTGACTCTACTATATTTAATTTTTTTCAAAAGCTCCACCCTGTAATAGAAACGCGTACTTATTTCGACATCTACGACATCTTTACATTATTTATTATATTTTAACCGCAAGCAATATTATAAATAAAACAACATATAACTTTAAAAGTATCCGGCAATTTGAACTTGAAAATTATCGATTTATATTTTATATATACCTATATACAAAAGTACATATCCTCTCTTATGTACTTTTCACCCATGATGCAGTGCATAGCATGTATGTATATAATATATAAGTATGTAGGGTAAACCGTACAACAGTGAACTATGTCGTTCTACAGTGAACCTTTAGTATAAACCAATAAATTAACCATAGTAGTAACAAAACCGTAAAATAATATTCAGGAATGAACCATGAGCAAGAAGTACACAGTGCACAGCTAGTTTAGATACTCCTGAGAACATGGCAAAGTACCATTGTTGAATATTTCTGATTTTTTCATCAGTGTCAAACAGATCTCAGGTTTAAAGCAACAAAAATACGCATCTTAGTTTAAGAAACGCACATATTATGTATGTCAAGTATAATAATACTACTATATAATTTTCTAATTTCGGTAAATTTCTTTTTCATTTTCACAAAATTGAATTTATAGCGCATCACATTAGAAAAAGAAAACTTCAATACCGGCTCGTACGTTAAGTGTCAAAAAAAAAAAAAAAACATCTTATATACGTCAAACTTATTTAAAATTACACTGTAATGATTATGTATGACGTCACATATATGTCATTGTAAATGTTATATACTTACTAACTGGTGGTGGAAGCGTTGGTAAATTACTGTGAGTACAGTGAACTGTAAAAGCATGCCGGTATATGTGGTATGTTGTTGTCTATTGGTTGCTGGTTGGGCAAACGATCGTGCGTTGTATTCTACGAACTGAAACTCGTTCGATTACGTTCTAAACACGCTGTATTGAATATGGTTAGTGGACACTAGGTCAATAACTTTTTTCATACAAATATGTTTTTCGAAATATGTAACGTGGAAATTTTCTCGATTTTTTACGCAATTGGTGGATTGACGCTTTTCTTCAGTGATTGGTGTTGGACGGAATTTTTTTTTTTTTTTTTGGTGACTTAATTAATTTATTATTGAGTGCATATCATAAAAGCTCCTAATCCTGGTACTTAAATTATATTATAAAACTTATTTTTTCACATTGCTCTGACAGCGTGATTTCACGATATCAGTGCATCATTATGACTGAATTTTCTTAACTAAAAATCGGAACTCCTAATTTCATTTTGAGCATATTTAAATTTAATTTAGAATGCTTTGTTCTGTTAGCATGACTAGTATTATTTCAGGATAAAAATTCAAATCTGTATCAGTTAGTCAAGGTATTTCTAACTTTAGCCCAGCTTATATAAAGCGAGAGACTTTTTGTGGTAGTTTTATCTCAAATCTTTCGTTAATCACTTTACTCACATTCAACTATTATCCAGTAAAAAGCTCTAGTTTTTTATAAAGTTTTCAAGTTATTGTGCTATAACTTGGCGACATACATGCATGCATGCATATATTTCATTTTTCTGAGTAAATTCAAATACTTTCTATTCGAAAGCTCTGATATGTTAACGAAATAAATACAATTATCTCTCTCTCTCTCTCTAATACATTGTAAAACATAGTTAAATGTTAGTATAATGTTAATAAACTGCAGAAATATGTACGCAAATAAACTAATATTCACAAATAGTTGTGTAATATGGTTTTATATTTGTGCACAACTAAAGAGAATGCACTAGGTTATTTATATACTGGATTGCTTATTAACAATTTTTATACTTAAACATATATAATATGTCAGAGTTTATTAATTTTAGTCTAAAGTTCGTTACGCTACCTAATATTGATCGCACAAATAAAATTTTGGTATACGTGTTCATAGAAACATTAGTCTAATAACTAATTAGTCCATTTCAGACTGTACTTCCGCCCGTCATCTCGATAACTCAAAACCAATAAGAGATAGTGAGCTGAAATTTTGTGTGACGTATTCTTAAAATGAGTTTAAGTTCGTAAATGAACAAAATCAGTCTATTGGTTTCCATGGATCCTTGATCCAACTTTTTAACTATAATAAAAAATGGATGCAAAGTTCAAAACACAAAAAATGGTTAGTGAAGCAAACATCTTTTGTTTACATCATTTTTTTCGTAAAATTTTTTTAGTACTTCACAGTTTTAGCTCAAATTTGGGTAATGAAACACATAGAAATAATACATATTATTATAATACATGTATACATATATAACGGTATAGATTGAATATTTAAAGTATTTTATGAATGCTAATTAAAAATATTCCAAACAATGATATCCAATTATATTTCGACTATGTGTACAATTAATTCTGTTGTTATCTTCACTTTAATTTCTAATTTAATTTTAATAAATTATGTTTTTAGATGAATTTCAGCTACTAAGAGCATATATTTACAATACACATTATTATTATTATTGTGCAAGTATGTATTTATAACTGTATGGAATTCATTTAAGAGTATTTTATGAATACTAATCATAAAAAATAGCTGATATTAAACCATATATTGAATATCTAAACAATTAACTCTGTTAGCTTTTATTTTCACTTATCTAAATAAGGTTTGAAACTGCCATTAGAGATTGTTAAACATTAATTGTATAACTATCCAAAGCGACGTTAGAACTGTTTAATATTATTAGCTACAATTTCTAATAAAACAAGCAAGCCTTTTCACAGAAGTATTAATGCTATTCCACATCCTGAACCGAATTAATTCCTCGACGATATTTGGTAAACATTTGATCAATAGTATCCGGGTGCCGACTATCCTTTCCAATGGTTTTCTATGATTTACCATTTTGTTTGCACACAGTGTATACTGGGTTAGTTCCTAAAGTCAGCCATACATTTAACATAATGTGTACCATTTGTGACAGTTTTTTTTAATAATGTAACAACAAGTAAATTTATTTTCTAACACAGTGATGTAAGTTCAATTAGTTGAATAAAGTCATCGTATCAAAGAGAATCAAATAGAACAAAACTCTGGGGCAGGCAAGTGATTGTATCCAGTTTTATACTCGATAAATATTCATTCATACATTTTCCAAACTAACTAAAATAATTTTGTCTTCATTTACACAGCGAATAACCATACAAACATTTAAACAGTGTGGCGCACATCAAACTGGTTTTCCATTTTCTAATTAATGTTTATGAAGTTGACCTCTCATTGAGTTATTTTAATCTGTAGAGTTTGTCTGATCATGAATGCAACAAAAAATGGTGGAAGAGCAAATAAAGTATGCTTTATATGAATTCTCGCTTTTGGCTTCAAACAAAAATTTTACGTGCTCTAAAAAAAAGCTCACTTTTCAGAATTTTCGAAAGGAATAAATATAAAGGCATAATATCCTGTTAGGCTCACAGACTATTATCTAAAATAAAACTCGGGACCACTTAACAATCCTAATACCTTCCAAAGTTTCCAGAAACGTACCAAAATTATATAATCGAAAATAATTTTTAGTCACTTGCTTTTATTACGTAATTTTGGTATACCACTCTGCTAACATAGAGATTGTACATGCATGCATACATTCAGTACATAGTCAAACATGGTGTATATATCGGAAAATATTTCCCAGGGGTCGATTACGAATGTATTCAATCCTATGATACTACCGTATAGTAAAAGTTGTCTCACGTTATCCAACACACGACAATTTATATCCATTTTGTACCGATATGGATGGGGTATGCATGTTTATATATTTGTTTGGTTGTTGTGTGATCAAAATACAAATCATAATATTTGTATTGAAATGTAGAAAACTTTATTATCGATTGATAAAAAAAACCATGTTTGTGTATTTTGCATTTAGTGAAAAGATTTGAATTTGTTTGAAAAACATATTCTGAAACACGTGTTTATTTGTTTTACGTTTAGGATTTTGAGATCTTTCTAGTTCAAAATTATTTAAAATACTGATACAAAAAATTAAATGTCAAAATAAAGCTGTGATAACATTTAATAAGTAATTAAGTAGTAGCAAGTAATTTAGTAACTTGACATGTGTGAAGTCTTTTCATTTTGATACCCATATTGTAAGAGTGCAATAAGAAGTAATTAGTCGGGCATTGTGTCCCGCCATGTTTGATTTTGACTGACGTCACACAGTTTACCATACATTGTCATCAATACTGGATATATATAATAAATTTCAGCTCAATCGATTTAAGATATCTGTTCCAAAATTTAGTTGAAAGATTCCAGCCGAATATTTTACATACATTACAAGCTTTAAATAAATGCCAGTAAAAAAGTATGAAATAGTTTTAGTTATCAAATGTTGATTACTTGCCATTAATTTTGAAATATTGAATATAATAATAGAATTTGAGTAAAACTCGTTTAGTGAAGTGTAATGTCTTTGATGCCATTAGAATATATTGATGATTAATTTTGTACATTAAGTGTAACATTTACATCAGGTTATACAAATCACTAATAATATTCTTGTTAAATTTAGTGTATAATAATCTAATACGACGTCATATTTTAAATATTATTTTACATGGAAAATTTAACACACATATATATATATATATATATATATATATATATATATATATATATATATATATATATATATATATATATATATATATATATATATATATATATATATATATATATATATATATACGCACAAAACACAAAACCAATATCGATTAAATTCCTTAATAAATAATGTAAAAAAAACACCTTTTTATGTTCGATAAAACTCTAATAAATTATGTAGGTTATAAAAAAAAAGGTAACCATTGTAATAGATAGAATAAGTATGTATATATTAATACTGAGTGTACAAAAAAAACAAACACACCAGAATAACTCGAAAAACATTGATTTAAAGCCACGTACACACGTACTATATTCGATTGTAACAAAACACCGTAACACAACTTTGACACACACAAAGTCAATACGCGACCATGTTACATCGTGTCCACAAATTGTCGGTAAATTTGAATCGCATCAAATTTATGTTGCTAGATGGGGTTATGAATAGTTTGGACTCAATAACGCAACATTTGAAGAAACAGTGTTACGTTATGAACGAATATTACGCTGCTCTAGGAAAAAATTTTTAACACACAGAAAATAGTATACTAAAAATGCTTTTAAAACACGGTCATACATGCATATAATGCGCCACTTTGTGGTACCGGCCATCTTGGATTTGAAATTTATCATAGTGTATAATATTCTACTAGTTAAGCCCTCTCATTTGTACCCATATCGAGGGAGTTGTGAAAAATATGTAATCTGCCATTTTGTGGCGCTCATCTTAAACCGATTTTAATCAAACATAGTTAAGAACACTTTCGACTAATTCACCTTTCAAACAAACAAAAAATCAAAATCGATAATATCCGTTCTGGAGATACGATGGAGCAGACAGACACTCACACACAATGACACGGCAAACTTAAAATAGTCTTCGTTTTTGCTTTAGGGATAAAAAAAACTCTGTGAAAGTTATCACCAATGCAAGAAAATGTTAATTCACAGATTAACTTTTTTTTTTCAATAATAGAAAATCTGTAATTCTGAAACATTTTGTACATAAAATTCGTTGAATAGAAAATGGGTGTTTATATAACTGACGTATAAATATTTTTATCAAATAAAAAAGGTAAAATTACGCTTATCAATTCATTCAAATATACAAATTTTCTTTGATAACCTTTTTATTTTTACCTGATTCTTCATTTATTTATGAATGGCTTCATCCTTATATAATTGATTTTCATACCAAAAAGAACTTTTTTTAGCACTAATTGTAAATGACATTCAACCACCATTAATCAATCATTATGTTTTTAATTAACGTGTTTAATTTATGGATTATACCTTTTTTTTCCCCATTTCAATGGCATAATAATTTCTATTGGTAGTGGTTTCGATAATTGTATACCTCCAATATTAATGAAAGATTTAGCATATTCGACCATGAATTGACATTTTCAATCCTACTCTATACGTAAAATAGTATGCGTAAGCAACTGGAAGAAAAGAAAATATTTCTCCTCTTTTCCATTATATACCTTGGAAAAATAAATATTATGAAATAAAATTAATTCATAGAATTAGTCAAGTTATTACAGTTTAGTTAGCATTTATTATGTTTAATATGAAATTATAGTTGACACGGATAATATGTTATATGAATATTAAACTCATCTGCATTGACTATTGGTCTAACCTCGTCAAGTGTATATATATATTTAATGTCGGTTGTAAATACTACAGGTACAATGACCTGCTACGATTACATATTGGCTACGTTTTATTTGCTTAAAGTGTAGTCGTGTAAGAGATTTAATATTATGAAATCAATTTTCTATGTATAAAAAATACTTTATTGGATTCAAATATGATAAAATTGATAATCGAACTACATCGACATTTGGATGTAGTTCTTTTTTTGAGTTATTACAATAGTTAAAAAATTGTGATCAATTTCTTACCTTTCTTAACTGATGTCAATCAATTTTTCAGCTAAAGATATAGAAAAAAAAAAAAAACCCCCAGTCGAAAGCTCTGAGGTAACAAACAAGAAAAAGATGCAAATTGATAACCTCCACCGTTTTGAAGTCGGTTAAAAAACTCAAATAACGCAAAATTTTACTATTTTTATAAAAAAAAATCGTGTAAAGTCAATTTAAATTTACTCGGAAAACATTTTATTTTCATGAAAAATATGAAATACATTTATTTTGAAATAATTACCCCAAAGTTTGGTTGGGGTCCTCTGTGACCCCATGTGACCGTTACGGGTGGAATTTTTATTGAATAATAAAATTTTTACTGAAATTGGGCGCTGAACAAGTGTACACACTGCTGAAATGTTCAGTATTATATCTTTTATGATACAACGAAAGAATACAAGTCAATTTTTGTAATACACTCTTGCACTATCTTTTAATATCTAACATCAATTCGGATTCCCTTACTAATCCCTAACACAACATGCTATTTAACTAGATTGCATATCCACAATCATGGCTTGTATGTTCAATGTCAGTTAAACGTCTATTTACTTGCATATAATTATTTTGTAGTTGATAATATTCAATTTATGATGCATCATAATTTGAAATTATTAAATTCCAAACTAATCTTAATTAAGTAATCATTGAATAAATTGACATGCTTATTGTGAATTTGGAAATTATGAAAGTTTATCTAAATATTAAAATTTAACAATTCGGTCGTCGGGATTATGTATTTTTCGCTGATATTTCTGCATATGTCATATTTTTTACTTCTCAATGGAATTTTGAAACCTGCGAAAAAATTTTCATATGGATGAAATTTAATCACAAAAAGTTGTTTTCGCCCCTTCTCTCTCATTTGCAACATCAGATTCTGTTTGTACCTTGCTTGGGATATCTCCTTACTATCAACAAAGAATCATAGAAGTCGGTTAACATATTGCTCTCTTCACTTACGGACATCAGATCTGGACATTGAAAATAGCACAGAATCATAATCGGTTCGGCCAGTCAAAAGTTCTGAGATAACAAATAAACTAATTAAGTGATTCTAACGGCGCTGTCCCAAAATCTACTGCTTTCATTATTTTGTATGTGACAAACTATAGAAAATTTAATATATCCTCATATATTTTCCACATAAATTCGATATTTTCATGGAAAATAAATTTATTTTCAGCTTAGACGAAGTATATTTTTAACAAGATATTTCCATTCAGAATTGATATGAAATGATTGACATATAATCAATCATCAATTCTAATAAAAAATGGAATCTGCGTTTTCATTCAATAACTCAATCAATTACATACATAATATTGTATTGGTAGCGTCATGTGAATATCAAAGTTCGTGATCGAATCAACATTAAGAAATATCGTTCCGTATCATATATAATAATATTAATATTTTTCTCTCCTTTAAGCAGCATTAAAATATTTATATATATATATATTTTTTTTTTTTTGAAGTAAAACTTCTTTATACATGCTTGATTTGGAAATACTCTATACTCTCATTCCAAACTTCCCTAACTTATATCTCCCTCTCAATTTCCGTTCACCTCAATCGATCACACTTTTCATAATACTTTCGTCACGCTTTCACCAGGTTACTTTCCAGTCGTGTGGTCTAAAGTACATTCATATTTTTTCCCAGAAATCGTAATCTCCATAAGAAAAATAAATTATCTATATGAAGTAGTTGTCTAGGGCTTGGTAGACTCCAACCGAATGTGCTAAATTTTTCTACCTTGGCATAAGTAGTTAACCTCGATAGGATGATCGAAGATAGACTCTAAATTGTTTTATAAAGATGCTATAACATCCAAAATTGCCTGATGAAGCTGAAAATAAATCAGTGAAACGTGGCTTAATAAGAAAAATCTGATTATTTTTACCGTCCAAGTTCCCAGCAAATAATACTTATTTATTTTAGTATAATTGAAAATTCTTAAAAAATAATAGCTAAGGGATCATAGCTACTATCAACTGGCATATTTGAGAAAATTTTCTTTAATTTTATGGTACGTCTAACAGAATAAATGATGAAAATACGTTATTTGTAAGAATATTTTAAGTTTACCGGGCACTGAGTTTACCTATGGGCACCGTGCATCAAAATGTTTTAATTCGTTTCTATGTTTAACAATCAAATGATATATAACTCTAGGAAATTTCTCAAACTAAATTAACTAATTTAAATGAATAATTATTTATATTTGCAATTGAAAATAATTACTAATACAATTTCTTACAATTTTCAACACCCTTACTTCAATTAAATTATTATTATTTTTTTTTTTTTTTGTAATTATTCAATAATTTTTATTTCACATTTACTATACATGCAAACAATTGAACAAATAATTTTCTAGAATGTGAATTAGCAAATTTTAGATACTCTACAGCGTAACAATCCAATAAAAAGACCATTCCACGTACTATACACGGTACAGATAGGTAAATAAGAGTATTCCCATGCAAGTGAATCCTTTTTATTATCATCTTACCTAGACTACTTCGAATCTGCTTGTCTATTTCTATCTATACATGTACATTATATAAAACATTTGTATTATACATAAAATAGCTCTCCAGAACTTTTTATACATTACATAAGTTGAACTAAAGCTTAAGCTAGCTCTAGCTAGCTAGCTAGTAATATAAATAGTTAGTCAATGTTCAGACTCAACTCATATAAAATAAACTACTTTACTAACAACTTATTACAAGTTTTATTTTATTAATAATACTGCACAGCACGACTGATATTTGTATAGACATTCAGACATACCTTTATATACATATATGTTTACTTGCTCTTATTATTATTACTATTATCAATAACTTGCGCTTTGTAAAGCTTACTAAGTTTATGTAATTAGAAGAGAACGGGTTATATGCATTTTTATGTTTTGTTTGAAATAATATAGATTTTAAGTATTCTGATCATTATCGAATTAGTATCAATTCTTTTAAAAAATTTTTTACGTCGTAAGTTTATTATTTAATGAGATAATTGTAATTCATGCAAAAAGAAATATTTTCTTAGTTAAGTTAAAAATTAAGATCATAGCGCCACGTTTGGTAAAATATACATATTAAAAAAATTTGTGTATTCGCGTCAAAAACATGCTGTGTTAAATATTTGTGTGTGTTAATTTGTCGTTTTTCTTTTGTTACTTAATTTTTATACTCGACATATTATATAGAACATGTGAGAGTATATTAATTTTAGTAACGCTAGAAAATTTTAGCCGCACAAATAAAAATTGGATAGAGGTGTCCATGGAGATTTGGAAAGTCATTTGTATAATCCAAGAATATCTTACATTTTCATTAGTTCACTGTTTATCGATTCGGTTACTGCAGTAAATCCGATCTCTACCAATTCGAATAACTTTTAATATTTAACTTTTAAAGTAAGTACTGAACCATTTTATCCTTGTGATTACTGTACTTATGTCAAGAATACTCTTCAATAATTTTATAACTAAATATCAGATTGTGGACTATTTTAATATATCTATAATTTTTTGTGGAAACTTTAGAATTAAGAATGCACGTTCATTTAATTGCTGTTGAGTTTTCGGTGAAAAGTATTACATTTTAAAATTTAATGATTTAAAATAATAATAATAATAATTTTTTACTGTTCATTTATATATAGTTTGACTAGTGATTCATTGATATAGGGGGATTCATTGATATTGAAATAGAGTATGTACTAATGCTTCTCTTTAGGAGACGTTCATATTGTTTATGTCAGTACATTGCAAATCAACTTTTGTGTAAAAAAATTATTTTATTCATCATTATCATTTTAATAATTTAAAAACAACTGAAATCGTAATTATTTATGTTTGTTGAAATTATAAAATTAAATTATTGACCAAAACAATTTGACATTGTTTTTTTTTTCATGTACATTTTACAGAATCTTTTTTAAATTTTCTCAAAGTGCACGAACATTTTATTATTAGCACATACTGTATTTGCATCCATTCAACGAGAAAATTTTCGGAACTCATTCTACAATGGTTCAAAATGAAAAATTGCAAAATGTCAGTATTTATATCCGTAGAAAATAAAAGTCCTTAAACAAAATATAAATATAAAAAAATATTTATATTTATTTATATTTTAAAGGTCTTTTTTATTATTTCCTTTACAAATGTTGTTAAAATTCCGTTTCATAACGACTGTAAATGTGACTTCTCAAAAAATCGATGAAGT
>CM035595.1:23680326-23781326 GCA_020423425.1 Chrysopa pallens | reverse complement strand
CACCCTCAAATAAAACCTTTTTTGAAGTTAATTTTTTTGGTCAAATGGCCTATGACTCCGCGAATTATTATTGGATTATGCAAATAACATGAACTGGCGTTGAAACAATCCAATTTCGTAAAATTTTCTTTGTCGGAAAACTTTCTATAACCACCCAAAAAATTGAATTTTTAAACTATTTATATTTCAGGTAAAATGACATGTGACCCTTCAAATTATGATCAAAATACTCGTTTAAGATCAAAAAACGCTAGTAAAAACCATTTTATCGAATTTCAACCCATCGGGAAATCGTCTATTACCCACCCTCAAATACAACTTTTTTTTGAAGTTAATTTTTTTGGTCAAATGGCCTATGACCCCGCGAATTATTATTGGATTATGCAAATAACATGAACTGGCGTTGAAACAAACCAATTTCGTAAAATTTTCTTTGTCGGAAAACTTTCTATAACCACCCAAAAAATTGAATTTTTAAACTATTTATATTTCAGGTAAAATGACATGTGACCTCTCAAATTATGATCAAAATACTCGTTTAAGATCAAAAAACGCTAGTAAAAACCATTTTATCGAATTTCACCCCATCGGAAAATCGTCTATAACCCACCCTCAAATACAACTTTTTTTTAAAAATAATTTTTTCGGCTTAAATGGCCTATGACCCCGCGAATTATTATTGGATTATGCAATTAACATGAACGGGCGTTGATTCAAACCATTTTCGTAAAATTTTCTTTGTCGGAAAACTTTCTATAACAAACCTAAAAATTGAATTTTTTGACTATTAATATTAAAGGTAAAATGACTTGTGACCCCTCAAATTATGATCAAAATATTCGTTTAAAATCAAAAAACGGTAGTAAAAACCATTTTATCGAATTTCACCCCATCGGAAAATCGTCTATAACCCACCCTCAAATACAACTTTTTTTTAAAAATAATTTTTTCGGCTTAAATGGCCTATGACCCCGCGAATTATTATTGGATTATGCAATTAACATGAACTGGCGTTGAAACAAACCAATTTCGTAAAATTTTCTTTGTCGGAAAACTTTCTATAACCACCCAAAAAATTGAATTTTTAAACTATTTATATTTCAGGTAAAATGACATGTGACCCCTCAAATTATGATCAAAATACTCGTTTAAGATCAAAAAACGCTAGTAAAAACCATTTTATCGAATTTCACCCTATCGGGAAATCGTCTATTACCCACCCTCAAATACAACTTTTTTTTGAAGTTAATTTTTTTGGTCAAATGGCCTATGACCCCGCGAATTATTATTGGATTATGCAATTAACATGAACTGGCGTTGAAACAAACCAATTTCGTAAAATTTTCTTTGTCGGAAAACTTTCTATAACCACCCAAAAAATTGAATTTTTTGACTATTAATATTAAAGGTAAAATGACTTGTGACCCCTCAAATTATGATCAAAATACTCGTTTAAGATCAAAAAACGCTAGTAAAAACCATTTTATCAAATTTCACCCCATCGGGAAATCGTCTATAACCCACCCTCAAATACAACTTTTTTTTAAAAATAATTTTTTCGGCTTAAATGGCCTATGACCCCGCGAATTATTATTGGATTATGCAATTAACATGAACGGGCGTTGATTCAAACCATTTTCATAAAATTTTCTTTGTCGGAAAACTTTCTATAACAAACCTAAAAATTGAATTTTTTGACTATTAATATTTAAGGTAAAATGACTTGTGACCCCTCAAATTATGATCAAAATATTCGTTTTAGATCAAAAAACGCTATTAAAAACCATTTTATCGAATTTCACCCCATCGGAAAATCGTCTATAACCCACCCTCAAATACAACTTTTTTTAGAAAATAATTTTTTCGGCTTAAATGGCCTATGACCCCGCGAATTATTATTGGATTATGCAATTAACATGAACGGGCGTTGATTCAAACCATTTTCATAAAATTTTCTTTGTCGGAAAACTTTCTATAACAAACCTAAAAATTGAATTTTTTGACTATTAATATTTAAGGTAAAATGACTTGTGACCCCTCAAATTATGATCAAAATATTCGTTTTAGATCAAAAAACGTTATTAAAAACCATTTTATCGAATTTCACCCCATCGGAAAATCGTCTATAACCCACCCTCAAATACAACTTTTTTTTAAAAATAATTTTTTCGGCTTAAATGGCCTATGACCCCGCGAATTATTATTGGATTATGCAATTAACATGAACTGGCGTTGAAACAAACCAATTTCGTAAAATTTTCTTTGTCGGAAAACTTTCTATAACCACCCAAAAAATTGAATTTTTTGACTATTAATATTAAAGGTAAAATGACTTGTGACCCCTCAAATTATGATCAAAATATTCGTTTTAGATCAAAAAACGCTATTAAAAACCATTTTATTGAATTTCACCCCATCGGGAAATCATCTTTTACCCCCCACCCACCAATACAACTTTTATTAGAAAATAATTTTTTCGGTTTAAATGGCCTATGACCCCGCGAATTATTATTGGATTATGCAATTAACATGAACGGGCGTTGATTCAAACCATTTTCGTAAAATTTTCTTTGTCGGAAAACTTTCTATAACCACCCAAAAAATTGAATTTTTTAACTATTTATATTTTAGGTAAAATGACTTGTGACCCCTCAAATTATGATCAAAATATTCGTTTTAGATCAAAAAACGCTATTAAAAACCATTTTATCGAATTTCACCCCATCGGAAAATCGTCTATAACCCACCCTCAAATACAACTTTTTTTAGAAAATATTTTTATCGGCTTAAATGGCCTATGACCCCTCGAATTATTATTGGATTATGCAATTAACATGAACTGGCGTTGAAAGAAACAAACCAATTTCGTAAAATTTTCTTTGTCGGAAACTTTCTATAACAACCCTTAAAATCGAAAATTTTTCACTTTTTTTTTTATCGTAAACAAAACTTGTGACCCATTAAATGATGATAAAAATAATCATCTAAGATCAAAAATTTTTTCAGAAAATCATTTTTCTTCTAAAATGGCCTATGATCCAAAACAAGTTGATATCAATAATTTTTCATCATAACATCATTTAAAACTTATTTTCCCGCTATATGATCAGATATATGATTTTATAACAAAATAATTTAGTATAAATCATTTTCATCATTTCATTACTGGAAATACCAATGTTCAAATTTAAGAAGCATCAATTATCCCGTTTAAAACTTTGAAAAATAGTTATTTATTAAGGTTATCGACAAAAAATTGTTTTAAAAAATTGAATAAGATTTTTAGGTCTTATAATTGAATTGGGTTTTTGGGTCTTATTAGTCAGAAAAAAAATTTTCAGTTAGTTATATTATCCGGAGGAACATACCCAAGAAAATCTTTGAAAATTTGTCATATAGTAAAAATGGAGTAAAAAATGCATGTAAACGAAATTAACTGTCGTTTCTATTCTCTTAGACCTACGCAATTTTTCAATAAAATCTTTATGTTGAATCTTCTAAGAAAGGAAATTTTTCAGAGATTTAAATTATCCGAAACATACCTTTAACATTTGTTATTTATTAAGAATTAAGTAAAAAATTCATATGAAAAACAATTAACTTTCGTTTCTATTCTATGTTTTGGCCGACGTAATTTTTCGAAAAATAAACCTTGTTTTATATCTATTAGTAACATAAAAAAAACAATTCATTTTTTTATTTATATTGTGAAAATTTTGCTTATATTGAAACAAATTTCCTTTAAATAAATTTTAAATTCATTTCATTTAACCGATACACATTTGATGATACACATTTGATGTAATACATTAACATTACATAAATACCACAATTTATACCGTCATTTTTTCCTTGTGTAGGTCGTTCAATACCGTCTTCGAAAGCCCAAACAGTTCTCTTTATGCTATTAAGAGGTGTACCTGGAGAACATTTTTCAAGAAAGTTTTTGAAAGCTAATTTTATTCGCTGTTTTTCACCTTCTTCTTCTCTTATAAAATAGGGATTCATTAAAATTAACTTTCTATTTTTAATGTCAACCATTATCAATCGCCAATGTCCGTGATACGTGTATGGCATTAATAATAACTCTTGTATACCTGAATTTATTTGATAAACACTGGACTTTACATTAGTGCGTGTATCCCAAAAATCTCCCAGAATTGAACCTGTTACATCTGTTGAAAAATAAGTGATATCTTTGCTTTTTTTTTCCATTTATACTATTGATGGCATCAATGATTTGTCCATCTATCCATCGATATTTATTTAATAGAGTCTGGAAATGCTGACAATTAATTCTTATTTCAAGCCCGCCATAATAAAAATTGCTTTGCGCTTTGTATAAGCCCACATTTATTCCAACTGAATCGGAATTATAATAGTAACCTACTCTGTCGACCAATCCGTTAGGCAATATTTTTAATTTGTTAGTTGATGTAACAGAATCGATGTTTACCGGTAGTTGGTGGCATCTGTCCAATTCATCAGGAATAGTATGGATTTTTATGGCTTCTTGTTTGTCCAATATCTTATCTTCTGTAATTTTTGAATATGAATTTATCTTTTTGTCAATTTTTGATTTTATTTTTTGTTTCAATTTATTTAATGATTTATAATTCATATGTGTATTACGAGGTTTGTCATATTTTTGATCTTTAAAATGAATTCTTTTGCGACCCCATCGATTTCTGCGGAATGGGAAGTTTGGTTCGTCGTCGCCCGTATCATTTTTTCCATTGGACTCTTCTGGATATTTAGCTTAGTTTTCAATTTTATGGAGAATTTCTTCGGTCACTAAAAGCTCATTGTTGGTTCTTAGTAATCTGGATATTTCACTAAGTGATACATTTGTTCTTTTTCCTAATACTGTATGTTTGTATACTTTCATATATGATTCCGCTGATGCATTTGATAATCGATTTAAATTTGGATTAATTAAATTTATTATCATGCAACTCCACAAAGGACAGTATGACATATATGAAGCTATGACAAATTCAATGAATTTTGGATTGTAATATTTATTTGTAATATTAACATCGCCATATTCAATTTTTAGGGTTGTTATAGAAAGTTTTCCGACAAAGAAAATTTTATGAAAATGGTTTGAATCAACGCCCGTTCATGTTAATTGCATAATCCAATAATAATTCGCGGGGTCATAGGCCATTTAAGCCGAAAAAATTATTTTCTAAAAAAAGTTGTATTTGAGGGTGGGTTATAGACGATTTCCCGATGGGGTGAAATTCGATAAAATGGTTTTTACTAGCGTTTTTTGATCTTAAACGAGTATTTTGATCATAATTTGAGGGGTCACATGTCATTTTACCTGAAATATAAATAGTTTAAAAATTCAATTTTTTGGGTGGTTATAGAAAGTTTTCCGACAAAGAAAATTTTACGAAATTGGTTTGTTTCAACGCCAGTTCATGTTATTTGCATAATCCAATAATAATTCGCGGGGTCATAGGCCATTTAAGCCGAAAAAATTATTTTTAAAAAAAAGTTGTATTTGAGGGTGGGTTATAGACGATTTTCCGATGGGGTGAAATTCGATAAAATGGTTTTTACTACCGTTTTTTGATTTTAAACGAGTATTTTGATCATAATTTGAGGGGTCACAAGTCATTTTACCTAAAATATAAATAGTTAAAAAATTCAATTTTTTGGGTGGTTATAGAAAGTTTTCCGACAAAGAAAATTTTACGAAAATGGTTTGAATCAACGCCCGTTCATGTTAATTGCATAATCCAATAATAATTCGCGGGGTCATAGGCCATTTAAACCGAAAAAATTATTTTCTAATAAAAGTTGTATTGGTGGGTGGGGGGTAAAAGATGATTTCCCGATGGGGTGAAATTCAATAAAATGGTTTTTAATAGCGTTTTTTGATCTAAAACGAATATTTTGATCATAATTTGAGGGGTCACAAGTCATTTTACCTTTAATATTAATAGTCAAAAAATTCAATTTTTTGGGTGGTTATAGAAAGTTTTCCGACAAAGAAAATTTTACGAAATTGGTTTGTTTCAACGCCAGTTCATGTTAATTGCATAATCCAATAATAATTCGCGGGGTCATAGGCCATTTAAGCCGAAAAAATTATTTTTAAAAAAAAGTTGTATTTGAGGGTGGGTTATAGACGATTTTCCGATGGGGTGAAATTCGATAAAATGGTTTTTAATAACGTTTTTTGATCTAAAACGAATATTTTGATCATAATTTGAGGGGTCACAAGTCATTTTACCTTAAATATTAATAGTCAAAAAATTCAATTTTTAGGTTTGTTATAGAAAGTTTTCCGACAAAGAAAATTTTATGAAAATGGTTTGAATCAACGCCCGTTCATGTTAATTGCATAATCCAATAATAATTCGCGGGGTCATAGGCCATTTAAGCCGAAAAAAATATTTTCTAAAAAAAGTTGTATTTGAGGGTGGGTTATAGACGATTTTCCGATGGGGTGAAATTCGATAAAATGGTTTTTAATAGCGTTTTTTGATCTAAAACGAATATTTTGATCATATTTTGAGGGGTCACAAGTCATTTTACCTTAAATATTAATAGTCAAAAAATTCAATTTTTAGGTTTGTTATAGAAAGTTTTCCGACAAAGAAAATTTTATGAAAATGGTTTATATCAACGCCCGTTCATGTTAATTGCATAATCCAATAATAATTCGCGGGGTCATAGGCCATTTAAGCCGAAAAAATTATTTTTAAAAAAAAGTTGTATTTGAGGGTGGGTTATAGACGATTTTCCAATGGGGTGAAATTCGATAAAATGGTTTTTAATAACGTTTTTTGATCTAAAACGAATATTTTGATCATAATTTGAGGGGTCACAAGTCATTTTACCTTAAATATTAATAGTCAAAAAATTCAATTTTTAGGTTTGTTATAGAAAGTTTTCCGACAAAGAAAATTTTATGAAAATGGTTTGAATCAACGCCCGTTCATGTTAATTGCATAATCCAATAATAATTCGCGGGGTCATAGGCCATTTAAGCCGAAAAAAATATTTTCTAAAAAAATTTGTATTTGAGGGTGGGTTATAGACGATTTTCCGATGGGGTGAAATTCGATAAAATGGTTTTTAATAGCGTTTTTTGATCTAAAACGAATATTTTGATCATAATTTGAGGGGTCACAAGTCATTTTACCTTAAATATTAATAGTCAAAAAATTCAATTTTTAGGTTTGTTATAGAAAGTTTTCCGACAAAGAAAATTTTATGAAAATGAATTGAATCAACGCCCGTTCATGTTAATTGCATAATCCAATAATAATTCGCGGGGTCATAGGCCATTTAAGCCGAAAAAATTATTTTTAAAAAAAAGTTGTATTTGAGGGTGGGTTATAGACGATTTTCCGATGGGGTGAAATTCGATAAAATGGTTTTTACTACCGTTTTTTGATTTTAAACGAGTATTTTGATCATAATTTGAGGGGTCACAAGTCATTTTACCTAAAATATAAATAGTTAAAAAATTCAATTTTTTGGGTGGTTATAGAAAGTTTTCCGACAAAGAAAATTTTACGAAAATGGTTTGAATCAACGCCCGTTCATGTTAATTGCATAATCCAATAATAATTCGCGGGGTCATAGGCCATTTAAACCGAAAAAATTATTTTCTAATAAAAGTTGTATTGGTGGGTGGGGGGTAAAAGATGATTTCCCGATGGGGTGAAATTCAATAAAATGGTTTTTAATAGCGTTTTTTGATCTAAAACGAATATTTTGATCATAATTTGAGGGGTCACAAGTCATTTTACCTTTAATATTAATAGTCAAAAAATTCAATTTTTTGGGTGGTTATAGAAAGTTTTCCGACAAAGAAAATTTTACGAAATTGGTTTGTTTCAACGCCAGTTCATGTTAATTGCATAATCCAATAATAATTCGCGGGGTCATAGGCCATTTAAGCCGAAAAAATTATTTTCTAAAAAAAGTTGTATTTGAGGGTGGGTTATAGACGATTTCCCGATGGGGTGAAATTCGATAAAATGGTTTTTACTAGCGTTTTTTGATCTTAAACGAGTATTTTGATCATAATTTGAGGGGTCACAAGTCATTTTACCTAAAATATAAATAGTTTAAAAATTCAATTTTTTGGGTGGTTATAGAAAGTTTTCCGACAAAGAAAATTTTACGAAAATGGTTTGAATCAACGCCCGTTCATGCTAATTGCATAATCCAATAATAATTCGCGGGGTCATAGGCCATTTGACCAAAAAAATTAACTTCAAAAAATCTATACTACTTTTATGTGTTTTTCTTTGTTTCGAATATAAAACTGAAACACTTTTTTGAAGGGTAGGTGGTGGTAGGTTATTTTATAATGAAGTCGGGTATAATTTAATTAATTTTTATTAACGTATTTTTGTTTTAAATGATATCTGAATATGTATTCTATTGAAAACAAGTAGCATTTTTATATCTAAATCCTTTACTAAAATGTTTTGCCTAAGTCTCTTCTATTTGACTAAATTTATGAGTGGCGTGCGCGCCATGGATCGCGCCAAACTTCTGTTACATGAAATAAATGAATATATAGAGTACTTTTTATAAAATTACGTTACATCAAATGTATTCACAAGAGTTTATTATTATATTGACTGGTCTAAAACTTTGGTCATATTGATCAAGTAATTTAGTCAAGTAGCAAGTAGTATAGTTACTTGACGTATATATAACAGTAACATTTTTAGCGAAGTGAGACTCACTGACGAAAATAGAATTTGATAGTTGTGTCCGGAATTGCGAATCCTTTGTTATTTAAAACATTTTCCCGAATGTACATTAGCAGAATGTTTATTATCCTTGCATTCAATATTTTAAGATGAACAAATCAGCTTTTGGAAAAAATGTAAAAAAATGGCGTTTGATTTATTAAGCTTAATTTAAGGATCCAATTTGTTTCATTTTCTTCAAAATTTGACAAAATACTTCCGTTTGTCCGATAGAGACAATGAATTACCGATGGTATATTTCTTTCCTTACTTGATTACAATAATTTATTATTCTATTTAGAATTGTAGTAATAAACCCAAATACAACAACCACACAAGAACGCATTGAAAATTGTAAATAAAATATATAAAATGCATTACATATATTTTTTTTAGCTTTTGGCTTTTCTCGAACCGCAATGTTCATTTGGATTTTCAAATCAGGAATTGTACTATTTTTGTTGTATTTATTTTTAGTGAAAAACTTTGTATGATTGAAACAAATGGAAAATGAATTCCATGTATATAGATTTCTTCAAACATGCGATCCGACAGTTGTATTGAAAAATAACCAAAACAAAAAAATATTCAATATACTACATTTTATGCTTTGATAACATGCCTTAGTTTGTTTTATTGTTTTACAGTAGTGAAAGAGGTATGAGTTTCATAAAATTTAGAGATCAACTGAGGTTCAATTTAAATGCGAAAATGCATATCTACTAATGACATAGTAAATAAATTGTGGAAGTGCAATGAAATAATATACTGTATTAATTTTCTATATTCTCTACAATTAATTGCACTTCCACCATTTTTATCAACTGCATATTAAAATAATGTTTAAGTAAGTTTAAGGGAACAAATACTCTATTAGGCCAGGGCGGATAATTTTTGAAAGCAAAATAAATTATAGTATGATGAAACCCATTGGAAATTGAAGAAAATATAACAAAAATGAAAGAGAAAATATTGCACTGGCGATGATCAAATGTCTGGAAGTGAAACGGGGGTGAGTTTTTATGGCTTTCGTACTTAGGACTCATCCCTGTAAAAGCTTTTAACCATAGAAAAAAATCGTTACGTAAGACGACCGCGGCTATAAAACAACATTTTTTCTTTTAAAAATATCAAGCTTTTTCTTGGTTGCTAAAACTTTTTGCTTTTTGGAAAATTAAGTATGATGGTAGAAATTTGAAGATCATATCGTATATATTCAAGATACCATGAAGAGAAACCACTGAAATAAAATGATAATCAATTTTCATTATGCGTGATTTGTAACCGGTAAAAGTACACTTTATTAACAAAATAAACAATGTCAGAACTATTATAACATACTAAAAATTCGGATCATTATCTACTAATATAGTTTTTCCTATTACTACCGATAGATCTTCCCTTCCTGAATCATAGTTATTTTATTATATAGAAAAACCTCAATTACTTTATAGAAAATTGAGAGGTATTTGTCAATTGATTAAATGAATTGATGATGATCTATTGGCGGCCAACATACAACAACAATAGTCCGTTAGTAGAGTTTGTTAGAATACACCGTCGCCTACCTATTATGTTATACAGATATCAACCACATACGGAGTGTGTAGCAACCTATATTACCAACACACACACACACGTGTTTTTCTAATGCATAATAGAGCCGGAGAAAATATAGTCATTGTACTTTAAAAAATATATTGACGATATAAGAGTTAGATATCGTGGTGGTTATCTTTGTATGCGGTAGTTGAATCAAAAACATGATATAAATTCTATAAAGCTGGCAGAATTTGTCGGCTATAGAAAACTGTTTACATCGAAATGCGATTTCTTTCAAGATTTATGATGTTTTTACTTTTCAGATTACCCTTTGGATATTAATTTAAGCATAGACTTCTGGCTTTCTCAGCGCCCGAAATGACAATCCTAGTTTTTTTATGCCCAATAATTTTTTCCTACAGCAAATCATATTATATCAATCATAGTTTAATTGTAATTTTCTTGTTGTTTTAGGTAAGGATATTTTCAACTTATTCCACATTTCATGAAGAGCCCAAAACCGCATCAATCTTACTTTACCTTCACTGTTGAGTACGTATTGAATATATATATTATGGGAGTTGAAATGAAAAAATGAAATTCAATGTAACTGAATTATATCAAATTCCTTTCATCCTTTGATTGTAAATAGATAGATTTCTAAAAATTTAAGTACTTCTGAATAAATTTGCAAAAAATGTATTATTTGTTGTAATGGAGTCGATTTAATGAATCCCAAATTTCGACATAACTTTACGTTTCAAGGTCACTAGAGCCCAAATCCAAAGTTTTTAGAGAGATGTCAGTCAACGTGTATGTCATATATGTGCGTTCGGTATTTTTCATCTGGGTTATCCTGAGAAAAAATAATGATATCGACATTAAGCACTTTCATTCGACGCATAATTGTGTTAGAACTGAATGATTTTTCAGCAAAATTTTTAGTACAAAAAACCATTAAAAAAAACACATTATTGCCTTTTGACGCAAAAACGACGGATGTTATAAGTTTGACGGGTCTTGGTGTGTGTGAGTATCTATAGAATCGTAGCTGCCGAACAAATTATCCGATTTTGTATTTTTGTTGGTGGAAAAGTAAATTAGTCGGGTATGTTCGTACCAAGATACCAACCACCACAAAATGGCGGAGTACATATTTTTTTCAGAATTCCTTCAATATGTGGGTATCAAATGAAAGGGCTTTACTAGTAGAATACTATACACCATGACAAATTACAAATCCCATATAGTCACATCCACAAAAAGGCGCAATATTATTTTTGTCGGGTACTTTTAAATTTTGTAAATTTCAGTTGTAATTTTCCTTTCTTTCTTTTCTCATTGGAAAGTCCGTCATGTGAACTTTGCGGATCTCACCAAAGTACATATTTCTTTACTGTCGTTGTGAAATATAGTAACATATATAATTTTTCAGGATATAAAAACTTCATCAAATCATTAAATTTCTTGAATCGAATTCATGGCCTTTTACATAATTTGCAAAGTTAACCGTTACGATTTGAAATTTTATAGAATACGCATTATTTGCTTGGCATTTGCATAAAGCTCTACACTGTACGAAAATTTGGTAAATCTAGCTTTTAACTCGTAATCTATGAAACTTTCAAATACAATCGTTAACTTTAAAGACCATAACTTATTAGCTCGTGATGCATCATCAACATCATCGTCGCAAGTGAATTCGAAGTAAAAGTATATATACACATTAAACATACAATTCTTATACGTATATAGATATAAAATAAAAATATAAAATATCCCCTCGCTTAGAAAAACAAGATACATGCTGAGGTTGATTTAGGGCATAAACCCTTAATGAAAACAACAGAGGGTTGTTTTTGTTGTTTCATTTGATAACCGTACATATAGTGAGTGTATATAGAGTCGAATGTTTTCAAAAGGAGTGGCTTCTCTATATTACACTTGTGTTACTACTGTTCGTTGTTTGCCTCATATATTCCTAATTCAATGCGCTTTTATTATTATTATACACTAGAATTACTTAACTGCAACACTACAATCAGTTGTTGTACTTCGTCAATTCTCAATTCATAGTGGTTCTCTTCCTATTGCAATGTTTATTGTAAAATATTGTAAAACATCAAACAGTGTAAATATCTTTCTCCTAGTTATTAGTAGCTTCTCGAATCGTTTGGCCCGAATGTAGTGAGGTCTATGTTATAACTTTGAGGATTGTGTATTTCGTTTGTTAGTCATTTATACCGGGGTGGGTTTTCTGAAGTAAAATTGCTTTACGCGCATTGAAGATATATAGATAGCCGTATGAAAAAATGAAAATTGCATACTAACTTTGAAGGAATGTGTATATAAATTTCATGGATTTCGATAGGATCTCTTACCGTAGAATAATCCGTATATATAATCAATCACTATTATGAACTTGTATGACGTCATTAATGCAAAACTCTTTCTTTGTTTAATTATGAAATTTAACGTCCATATGTTGGCTATTTTATCTATTGAATTTCCCTCCCTTTTGGGAAAAAAACTACAAAAATACTAACTAGTAAGATACTATTTTTCAATCTAGTAAGATACTACTTTTTATTTATTTTCGATTGAGGTCCACAGCTCACGGAGGTACTAGTATTATGTATGGTTCTTGAATAAAAAAAAAGTATAGTCACACATTAGTAAAATAACTATGATTACACACATGACATTGTATATCTAAATGTGAGTTTATTTTCTTAGAGAAAGTGTGATGCTGTAACAAACCAATTAGATGAGGGTTCCGTAGAGACTTCGGAAAATGCACACATTTTTTTATCATTTTAATAGAAGCGCCTTTACTTCATTAACATGAATTTAAATTTATTTTTTAAATAATCTTAAAAAATAGCAAAAATATGGTCGTTCTAAGTTATTAATTAAACAAAGAAGGAGATTTACATAAATTAAATACCCGATTTTGTTATGTTATGTTAAGTTGTGTATCAGAATTCATTTTGTTTATCTATCGGAAACATTGATTTTAGTCTCTGAAAAAATATACCATAAAATTTGTGTATTTTATAATTTGAAGTAAATATTTGGAAGATTCATCAGGTCGTTGCGTTTTTATATTCTATGAGTATACATTATCTGGCTTAAAACATGAATTGTAACTTGTTGTACAGCTAAGTTAATTAAGCTCACAAAAGTCAATAACTTTATTTCTTCGAATTTTCATTGTGTATTAACAAAAAT
This sequence comes from Chrysopa pallens, assembly GCA_020423425.1. Classification (NCBI taxonomy): domain Eukaryota; kingdom Metazoa; phylum Arthropoda; class Insecta; order Neuroptera; family Chrysopidae; genus Chrysopa; species Chrysopa pallens. The sequence goes on along the minus strand of CM035595.1, from coordinate 23,767,821 downwards.
TACTTTGTTAAAAAAGAAAATAATAAATAAGATATATATTTTATTTTATAGCATTAGTACTTGTTAGTTATTTAATAAATAATATTGAATTACCCTCCAGGGAAATGTCAGTTATATTATTGTCATCCACAATTGGAATGTAGGACAACTATGAGAAAATATGTACTATAAAAAATATGTTTCGGATAACGTGTAGAAGAAAATTTCTGCACGAATAATTTTTATATTATAAGCAGTATATGTTTTAGATATCTTATGGGACATCAAATAATCGAATTTCAATCAACGTTTTCATCGATGTTTTTTATATGATATGAACGAAAATTATTATTCGAAAAGTAAATATTCTTCATCCAACTACGAAGAATTTATATAATTTTTTAACAAAAGCGTGGTAAACATTTTTCTAATGGAAATCCAATTGTTTTTTTATACATTAATCAGTAGATGATTCATTCTCATAAGTACAACAATAGTTGCTGAAATCAACAAAATAGTTTATTTCCATTATTAAAACAAATGAAGATAATAACAAACGAAGTTAATTGTTTAGATACTTGATGTATGATTGAATTTCATTGTTTGGGCTACTTTTAATTAGCATTCATAAAATACTATAAATATCCAGTCTATACAGTTATACATGTATAATAATGTATTGTTATTAGTTATGTGTGTTTATAAGCCAAATTTGAGCTAAAATTGTTGTGAACTCAAACATTTTGCGAAAAAAATGTTTCAAACATACATATGAAAGAAGCTCTTTTTTGAGTTTCTGAATACATGGATTTCTAGTGAAAACTCTATATGGAAATTTTGATAGGATTTTACTGGTAGTAAAAGAAAGTAAAGTCAAGTATCTTCAAACTCTGTGGTATAAAACCCAGAATGATATAATATTTTATTATTTTTAAATAAGTGGATTATTTTCAAATACCACAGTAGATTTTTTTTTAAATTAAAATGTCCACCCTAATCCATATAATCGATATTGGTTTTGAATTATTTCACGAATTTGAAATGGGTAATTTTCCTACTCAACTTAATTACCAAGCGTTTATAAAAAAAATGTACATAGAATATTAAATTAAACTGCGTAACATTTCAACACATGCGAAATTCAAATATCACATCTATCAAATACCAAGCGGTATTAAATTTAAATACAACCCCTTATTCACCTTTTTTCAAAACTGATACAGGCGAACTTTCACATCCTAATTTAAATAATATCGTTGGAAGCTAACGGTGTGCGGTGGATGAACGTAAAGGAATATAATATTCATTTATATCATTGTTATTATATCTAAATACTACGCATATTATTATTAAGGGTGTTCGAGACGTATAGACAGGTTAAAATTTGGCTAAATTATCGAAAATATTAATTTTTTAAACTTTTAAATTAGTTATAATTCTACGAAGTTTGAGTCACAGTTTCCAAATGTTATGTCAAATTAAAAATATCTACAATAATTATTAAGATTGAGAAGGTCAGGTAGTAATATATCATATTTGGGTTTAAAATGAAAATTATATCCCAAAACTAGTGGGTTTCAAAAAAAAGTTCATGCAAATCGGTTAAAATTTGACCAAAATATCAGGAAAATTTTTTAAACTTTATAACGTCATCAAAACCAAAAAAATTAGTTTTGCCTTATATCGATCAATTTGTATCCAATTTTGGTTAGCAAAGTATGTAATTCTACTAACTTTGGGTCATAGATTTCAAAATTTTGGTCAAAATAAATATAACTATAGTAAATATAAAGATAGCGAGGGTCAGGTTATAATATTTCATATTTGCGTGAAATTCAGCGAATTAATAGTATAAAAAACGAAAAGTATGACCCAAAAGTAGTGGGTTTCAAAAAAAAGTTCAAGCAAATCGGTTAAAATTTGGCCAAGATATCGAAAAATGTATTTTTTAAACTTTATGACGTCATCAAAACCAAAAAAATTAGTTTTGCCCTATATCGATCAATTTGTATCCAATTTTGGTGAGCAAAGTATGTAATTCTACTAAGTTTGGGTCATAGATTTCAAAATTTTGGTCAAAATAAATATACCTATAGTAAATATAAAGATAGCGAGGGTCAGGTTATAATATTTCATATTTGGGTAAAATTTAGCGAATTGATAGTATAAAAAATGAAAAGTATGACCCAAAATTAGTGGGTTTCAAAAAAAAGTTCATGCAAATCGGTTAAAATTGGGCCTAGATATCGAAAAATTAATTTTTGTAAACTTTATGACGTCATCAAAACCAAAAAAATTTGTTTTGCCCTATATCGATCAATTTGTATCCAATTTTGGTAAGCAAAGTATGTAATTCTACTAACTTTGGGTCAAAAATTTCGAAATTTTGGTCAAAATAAATATACCTATTGTAAATATAAAGATAGCGAGGGTCAGGTTATAATATTTCATATTTGGGTAAACTTTAGCCAATTGATAGTATAAAAAATGAAAAGTTTGACCCAAAATTAGTGGGTTTCAAAAAAAAGTTCAAGCAAATCGGTTAAAATTTGGCCAAGATATCGAAAAATTTATTTTTTAAACTTTATGACGTCATCAAAACCAAAAAAAATTAATTTTGCCATATTACGGTCAATTTTTATCCAATTTTGGTGAGCAAAGTATGTAATTCTACTAAGTTTGGGTCATAGATTTCAAAATTTTGGTCAAAATAAATATACCTATAGTAAATATAAAGATAGCGAGGGTCAGGTTATAATATTTCATATTTGGGTAAAATTTAGCGAATTGATAGTATAAAAAATGAAAAGTATGACCCAAAATTAGTGGGTTTCAAAAAAAAGTTCATGCAAATCGGTTAAAATTGGGCCTAGATATCGAAAAATTAATTTTTGTAAACTTTATGACGTCATCAAAACCAAAAAAATTTGTTTTGCCCTATATCGATCAATTTGTATCCAATTTTGGTAAGCAAAGTATGTAATTCTACTAACTTAGGGTCAAAAATTTCGAAATTTTGGTCAAAATAAATATATCTATAGTAAATATAAAGATAGCGAGGGTCAGGTTATAATATATCATATTTGGGTAAGTTTTAGCCAATTGATAGTATAAAAAATGAAAAGTTTGACCCAAAATTAGTGGGTTTCAAAAAAAAGTTCAAGCAAATCGGTTAAAATTTGGCCAAGATATCGAAAAATGTATTTTTTAAACTTTATGACGTCATCAAAACCAAAAAAATTAGTTTTGCCCTATATCGATCAATTTGTATCCAATTTTGGTGAGCAAAGTATGTAATTCTACTAACTTTGGGTCAAAAATTTCGAAATTTTGGTCAAAATAAATATATCTATAGTAAATATAAAGATAGCGAGGGTCAGGTTATAATATATCATATTTGGGTAAACTTTAGCCAATTGATAGTATAAAAAATGAAAAGTTTGACCCAAAATTAGTGGGTTTCAAAAAAAAGTTCAAGCAAATCGGTTAAAATTTGGCCAAGATATCGAAAAATTAATTTTTCAAACTTTATGAAGTCATCAATACCAACAAGACTGGAAAGACTAGGTATAGAAATCTATGGAAAGGACCAGATGTAGAAAACACCTTGGGGTAATCGTAATCTACAACAGGCTTATGATTTGAATAAAGGACTCATTTAGAAGAAATTGAATTAATTTCCTCATTTTTCCTATTGTAACAACCCTACTATATTATGTTTTATGTTTTTCAAAAGCTCCACCCTGTAATAGAAATGCGTACTTATTTCGACATCTACGACATCTTTACATTATTTATTATATTTTAACCGCAAGGAATATTATAAATACAACAACATACAACTTTAAAAGTATCCGGCAATTTGAACTTGAAAATTATCGATTTATATTATATATATACCTATATTTAAAAGTATATATCCTCTCTTATGTACTTTTCACCCATGATGCAGTGCATAGCATGTACGTATATAATAAGTATGTAGGGTAAACCGTACAACAGTGAACTATGTCGTTCTACGGTGAATCCTGCTATTCTACAGTGAACCTTTTGTATAAACCAATAAATTAACCATAGAAGTAACAAAACCGTAAAATAATTAATATTCAGGACTGAACCATGAGCAAGAAGTACACAGTGCACTGCTAGTTTACATACTTCTGAGAACATGGCAAAGTACCATTGTTGAATATTTCTGATTTTTTCATCAGTGTCAAACAGATCTCAGGTTTAAAGCAACAAAAATACGCATCTTAGTTTAAGAAACGCACATATTATGTATGTCAAGTATAATAATACTACTATATAATTTTCTTATTTTGGTAAATTTCTTTTTCATTTTCACAAAATTGAATTTATAGCGCATCACATTAGAAAAAGAAAACTTCAATACCTGCTCGTACGTTAAGTGTCAAAAAAAAAAAACATCTTATATACGTCAAACATTACACTGTAATGATTATGTATGACGTCACATGTATGTCATTGTAAATGTTATATACTTACTAAATGGCGGTGGAAGCGTTGGTAAATTACTGTGAGTACAGTGAACTGTAAAAGCATGCCGGTATATGTGGTATGTTGTTGTCTATTGGTTGCTGGTTGGCCAAACGATCGTGCGTTGTATTCTACGAAATGAAACTCGTTCGATTACGTTCTAAACACGCTGTGTTGAATATGGTTAGTTGACACTAGGTCAATAACTTTTTTCATAAAAATATGTTTTTCGAAATATGTAACGTGGAAATTTTCTCGATTTTTTACGCAATTGGTGGATTGACACTTTTCTTCAGTGATTGTTGTTGGACGGAATTTTTTTTTTTTTTTTTTTTGGTGACTTAATTAATTTATTATTGAGTGCATATCATAAAAGCTCCTAATTCTGGTACTTAAATTTTATTATAAAACTTATATTTCACATTGCTCTGACAGCGTGATTTCACGGTATCAGTGCATCATTATGACTGAATTTTCTTAACTAAAAATCAGAGCTCCTAGTTTCATTTTGGGCATATTTAAATTTAATTTTGAATTCTTTGTTCTGCTACCATGACTAGTATTATTTCAGGATAAAAATTCAAATCTGTATCAGTTAGTCAATTTCTAACTTTAGCCCAGCTTATATAAAGCGAGAGACTTTTTGTGGTAGTTTTATCTCAAATCTTTCGTTAATCAGTTTACTCACATTCAACTATTATCCAGTAAAAAGCTCTAGTTTTTTATAAAGTTTTCAAGTTATTGTGCTATAACTTGGCGACATACATGCATGCATGCATATATTTCATTTTTCAGAGTAAATTCAAATACTTTCTATTCGAAAGCTCTGATATGTTAACGAAATAAATAAATACACTTATCTCCCTCTGTCTCTCTCTGATACATTGTAAAACATAGTTAAATGTTAGTATAATGTTAATAAACTGCAGAAATATGTACGCAAATAAACTAATATTCACAAATAGTTGTGTAATATGGTTTTATATTTGTGCACAACTAAAGAGAATGCACTAGGTTATTTATATACTGGATTGCTTATTAACAATTTTTATACTTAAACATATATAATATGTCAGAGTTTATTAATTTTAGTCTAAAGTTTGTAACGCTACCTAATATTGATCGCACAAACAAAATTTTGGTATACGTGCTCATAGAAACATTATAAGTCTAATAACTAATTTCAGACTGTAACTCCGCCCGTCATCTTGATAACTCAAAACCAATAAGAGATAGTGAGCTGAAATTTTGTGTGACGTATTCTTAAAATGAGTTTAAGTTCGTAAATGAACAAAATCAGTCTATTGGTTTCCATGGATCCTTGATCCAACTTTTTAACTATAATAAAAAATGGATGCAAAGTTCAAAGCACAAAAAATGTTTAGTGAAGCCAACAACTTTTGTTTGCATCATTTTTTTCGTAAAATTTTTGAGTACTCCACAATTTTATCTGAAATTTGAGCAATGAAACACATATCGATAATATCCATACATATTATTATAATACATGTATACATATATAACGGTATAGACTGGATATTTATAGTATTTTATGAATGCTATTTAAAAAGATTTAAAAAAAATATCTCCAAACAATGATATCCAATTATATGTCGTGTATGTGTACAATTAACTCTGTTGTTATCTTCACTTTAATTTCTAATTTAATTTTCATTAATTATGTTTTTAAATGAATTTGAGCTACCAAGAGCATATATTTGCAATACACATTATGATTATTATACAAGTGTGTATTTATAACTGTATGGAATTCATTTAAGAGTATTTTATGAATACTAATCATAAAAAATAGTTATATCGAATATCTAAACAATTATTCTGTTAGATTTTATTTTCACTTATCTAAATAAGGTTTGAAACTGCCATTAGAGGTTGTTAAACATTAATCATATAACTATCCAAAGCTACGTTAGAACTGTTTAATATTATTAGCAACAATTTCTAATCAAACAAGCAAGCCTTTCCACAGACGTATTTGAATTTTTTATGTACTTCATCTTAGTATTAATGCTATTCCACATCCTGAACCGAATTAATTCCTCAACGATATTTGGTAAACATTTGATCAATAGTATCGGGTGTCGACTATCCTTTCCAATGGTTTTCTATGATTTGCCATTTTGTTTGCACACAGTGTACACTGGGTAAGTTCCTAAAGTCAGCCATACATTTAACATAATGTGTACCATTTGTGACAGTTTTTTTAATAATGTTACAACAAGTAAATTTATTTTCTAGCACAATGATGTAAGTTCAATTAGTTGAATAAAGTCATAGTATCAAAGAGAATCAAATAGAACAAAACTCTGGGGCAGGCATGTGATTGTATACAGTTTTATATTCGATAAATATTCATTCATACATTTTCCAAACTAACTAAAATAATTTTGTCTTCATTTACACAGCGAATAACCATACAAACATTTAAACAGTGTGGCGCACATCAAACTGGTTTTCCATTTTCTAATTAATGTTTATGAAGTTGACGACCTCTCATTGAGTTATTTTAATCAGTAGAATGTGTCTGATCATGAATGCAACAAAAAATGGTGGAAGAGCAAATAAAGTATGCTTTATATGAATTCTCGCTTTTGGCTTCAAACAAAAATTTTACGTGCTCCAAAAAAAAAGCTCACTTTATAGAATTTTCGATAGGAATAAATATAAAGGCTTAATATCCTGTTAGGCTCACAGACCATTATCTAAAATAAAACTCGGGACCACTTACAATCCTAATACCTTCCAAAGTTTCCAGAAACGTACCAAAATTATATAATCGAAAATAATTTTTAGTCACTTGCTTTTATTACGTAAATTTGTGTAATATTTGGTATACCACTCTGCTAACATAGAGATTGTACATGTATGCATACATTCAGTACATAGTCAAACATGGTGTATATATCGGAAAATATTTCCCAGGGGTCGATTACGAATGTATTCAATCCTATGATACTACCGTATAGTAAAAGTTGTTTCACGTTATCCAACACACGACAATTTATATCCATTTTGTACAGATACGGATGGGGTATGCATGTTTATATATTTGTTTGGTTGTTGTGTTTGTTGTATGATCAAAATATAAATCATAATATTTGTATTGAAAAGTAGAAACCTTTATTATCGACTAATACAAAAAAAAACCATGTTTGTGTATTTTGCATTTAGTGAAAGGGATTGGATTTGCTTGGAAAATATATTCTGAAACACGTGTTTATTTGTTTTACGTTTAGGATTTTGAGATCTTTCTAGTTCAAAATTATTTAAAATACTGATACAATTCTAAATCCTTTTACAAAAAATTAAATGTCAAAATAAAGCTGTGCTAACATTTAATAAGTAATTTAGTGAAGTAGCAAGTAATTTAGTAACTTGACATGTGTGAAGCCTTTTCATTTTGATACCCATATTGTAAGAGTGAAATAAGAAGTAATTAGTCGGACATTGTGTCCCGCCATGTTTGATTTTGACTGACGTCACACAGTTAACCATACATTGTCATCAATAATGGACGTATATAATAAATTTCAGCTCAGTCGATTTAAGATATCTGCTCCAAAATTGAGTTGAAAGATTCCAGCCGAACATTTTACATACATTATTACAAGCTTTAAATAAATGACAATTAAAAGTATGGGCTAGTTTTAATTATCAAATTTTTATTACTTGCCATTAATTTTGAAATATTTAATATAATAATAGAATTTGAGTAAAACTCGTTTAATGAAGTGTAATGTCTTTGACGCCATTAGAATATATTGATGATTAATTTTGTACATTAAGTGTAACATTTACATCAGGTTATACAAATCACTAATAATATTCTTGTTAAATTTAGTGTATAATAATCTAATACGACGTCATATTTTAAATATTATTTTACATGGAAAATTAAACACACATATATATATATATATATATATATATATATATATATATATATATATATATATATATATATATATATATATATATATATATATATATATATATATATATATATATATATACGCACAAAACACAAAACCAATATCGATTAAATTCCTTAATAAATAATGTAAAAAAAACACATTTTTATGTTCGATAAAACTCTAATAAATTATGTAGGTTATAAAAAAAAAAGGTAACCATTGTAATAGATAGAATAAGTATGTATATATTAATACTGTGTGTACAAAAAAAACCGAACACACCAGAATAACTCGGAAAACATTGATTTAAAGCCTCGAACACACGTGCAACATTCGAGTGTAACGGAAAACCGTAACATAACTTTGACACACACAAAGTCAATACGCGACCATGTTACATCTCGTCCACAAATTGTCGGTAAATTTGAATCGCATCAAATTTATGTTGCTAGATGGGGTTATGAATAGTTTGGACTCAATAACGCAACATTTGAAGAAACAGTGTTACGTTATGAACGAATATTACGCTGCTCTAGGAAAAAATTTTAAACACACAGAAAATAGTATACTAAAAATGCTTTTAAAACACGGTCATACATGCATATAATGCGCCATTTTGTGGTACCGGCCATCTTGGATTTGAAATTTATCATATTGTATTATATTCTACTAGTTAAGCCCTGTCATTTGTACCCATATTGAGGTAGTTGTGAAAAATATGTAATCTGCCATTTTGTGGCGCCCATCTTAAACCGATTTTAATCAAACATAGTTAAGAACACTTCCGACTAATTCACCTTTCAAACAAACGAAAAATCAAAATCGATAATATCCGTTCTGGGGAGATACGATGGAGCAGACAGACACTCACACACAATGACACGGCAAACTTAAAATAGTCTTCGTTTTTGCTTTAGGGATAAAAAAAACTCTGTGAAAGTTATCACCAATGCAAGAAAATGTTTTTCACAAATTAATATTTGTTTTTTTTCAATAATAGAAAATCTGTAATTCTGAAACATTTTGTACATAAGACTCGTTGAATAGAAAATGGGTGTTTATATAACTGACGTATAAATATTTTACAAATAAAAAAGGTAAAATTACGCTTATCAATTCATTCAAATATACAAATTTTCCTTAATAACCTTTTTATTTTTACCTGATTCTTCATTTATTTATGAATGGCTTCATCCTTGTATAATTGATTTTCATACCAAAAAGAACTTTTTTTTAGCACTAATTGTGAATGACATTCAACCACCATTAATCAATCATTATGTTTTTAATTAACGTGTTTAATTAATGAATTATACCTTTTTTTTTTTCCCCATTTCAATGGCATAATAATTTCTATTGGTAGTGGTTTCGATAATTGTATACCTCCAATATTAATGAAAGATTTAGCATATTCGACCATGAATTGACATTTTCAATCCTACTCTATACGTAGAATAGTTTGCGTAAGCAACTGGAAGAAAAGAAAATATTTCTCCTCTTTTCCATTTTATACCTTGGAAAAATAAATATTATGAAATAAAATTAATTCATAGAATTAGTCAAGTTATTACAGTTTAGCATTTATTATGTTTAATATGAAATTATAGTTGACACGGATAATATGTTATATGAATATTAAACTCATCTGCATTGACTATTGGTCTAACCTCGTCAAGTGTATATATATATATATATATATATATATATATATATATATATATATATATATATATATATATATATATATATATATATATATATATATTTATATATTTAATGTCGGTTGTAAATACTACAGGTACAATGACCTGCTACGATTACATATTGGCTACGTTTTATTTGCTTAAAGTGTAGTCGTGTAAGAGATTTAATATTATGAAATCAATTTTCTATGTATAAAAAATACTTTATTGGATTCAAATATGATTGAAATTGATAATCGTTTAAATGTCGATATAGTTCTTTTTTTGAGTTATTACAATAGTTAAAAAATTGTTATGAATTTCTTACCTTTCTTAGCTGATGCCAATCAATTTTTCAACTAAAGATATAGAAAAAAAAAACAAAAACCCAGTCGAAAGCTCTGAGGTAACAAACAAAAAAACGATGCAAATTGATAACCTCCACCTTTTTGAAGTCGGTTAAAAATCTCAAATAACGCAAAATTTGACTATTTTTATAAAAAAATTCGTGTAAGTTCAATTTAAATTTACTCGGAAAACATTTTATTTTCATGAAAAATATAAAATACATTTATTTTGAAATAATTACCCCAAAGTTTGGTTTGGGTCCTCTGTGACCCCATGTGACCGTTACGGGTGGAATTTTTATTGAATAATATGATTTTTACTGAAATTGGGCGCTGAACAAGTGTACACACTGCTGAAATGTTCAGTATTACATCTTTTATGATACAACGAAAGAATACAAGTCAATTTTCGTAATACACTCTTGCACTATCTTTTAATATCTAACATCAATTCGGATTCCCTTACTAATCCCTAACACAACATGCTATTTAACTAGATTGCATATCCACAGTCATGGCTTGTATGTTCAATGTCAGTAAAACGTCTATTTACTTGCATATAATTATTTTGTAGTTGATAATATTCAATTTATGATACATCATAATTTGAAATTATTAAATTCCAAACTAATCTTAATTAAGTAATCATTGAATAAATTGACATGCTCATTGTGAATTTGGAAATTATGAAAGTTTATCTAAATATTTAAATTTAACAATTCGACCGTCGGGATTATGTGTTTTTCGCTGATATTTCTGCTGATATATATATATCATATTTTTTACTTCTCAATGGAATTTTGAAACCCGCGAAAAAATTTTCATATGGATGAAATTTAATCACAAAAAGTTGTTTTCGTCCCTTCTCTCTCATTTGCAACATCAGATTCAGGTTGTACCATCCTTGGGATATCCCCTTACTATCAACAAAGAATCATAGAAATCGGTTAACATATTGCTTTTCACCTACAGACATCAGATCTGGACGAAATTGAAAATGGAACCACACAGAATAATAATCGGTTCGGCCAGTCAAAAGTTCTGAGATAACAAATAAACTAATTAAGTGATTCTAACGGCGCTGTCCCAAAATTTAAATGCTTTCATTATTTTGTATGTGACAAACTATAGAAAATTTAATTTACCCTCATATATTTTTCACATAAATTCGATATTTTCATGAAAAATAAATTTATTTTCAGCTTAGAAGTATATTTTTAACAAGATATTTCCATTCAGAATTGATATGAAATGATTGACATATAATCAATCATCAATTCTAATAAAAAATGGAATCTGCGTTTTCATTCAATAACTCAATCAATTACATACATAATATTGTATTGGTAGCGTCATGTGAATATCAAAGTTCGTGATCGAATCAACATTAAGAAATATCGTTCCGTATCATATATAATAATATTAATATTTTTCTCTCCTTTAAGCAGCATTAAAATATTTATGTTTTTTTTTTTTTTTTTTTTTGAAGTAAAACTTCTTTATACATGTTTGATTTGGAAATACTCTATACTCTCATTCCAAACTTCCCTCTTATATCTCCCTCTCAATTTCCGTTCACCTCAATCGATCACACTTTTCATAATACTTTCGTCACGCATTCACCAGGTTACTTTCCAGTCGTGTGGTCTAAAGTACACTCATATTTTTTCCCAGAAATCGTAATCTCCATAAGAAAAATAAATTATCTGTATAAAGTAGTTGTCTAGGGCTTGGTAGACACCAACCGAATGTGCTAAAAAAATTTTTTACATTTACTCAAATAAAATTCTTTCAATTTTTTCTTCCTTGGTATAAGTAGTTAACCTCGATAGGATGATCGAAGATAGACTCTAAATTGTTTTATAAGGATGCTATAACATCCAAAATTACCTGATGAAGCTGAAAATAAATCAGTGAAACGTCGCTAAATAAGAAAAATCTGATTATTTTTACTGTCCAAGTTCCCAAAAAATAATACTAATTTATCGGAGTATAATTCAAAATTCATAAAAAATAATAGCTAAGGGATCATAGTTACATAAACTGGCATATTTGAGGAAACTCTGACCAAATTAATAAATTTTCTGTAATTTTATGGTACGTCTAACAGAATAAATGTTGAAAATATGTGATTTGTAAGAGTATTTTAATTTTACCAGGCACTGTTTTTCTACCTATGGGCACCACCGTGCATTAAAATGTTTTAATTCGTTTCAATGATTACCGAAATACTAGTTTAACAATCAAATGATATATAACTCTAGGAAATTTCTAAAACTAAATTAACTAATTTAAATGAATAATTATTTATATTTGCAATCGAAAATAATTACTAATACAATTTCTCACAATCATTCTTACAATTTTCAACGCCCTAACTTCAATAAAATTTAATTTTTTTTTTTGTAATTATTCAATAATTGTTATTTCACATTTACTATACAATGAATTTAGATGCAAACAATTGAACAAATAATTACATTTTCTAGAATGTGAATTAGCAAATTTTAGATACTCATAGCGTAACAATCCAATAAAAAGTCCATTACACGTACTATACACGGTACAGATAGGTAAATAAGAGCATTCCCATGCAAGTGAATCCTTTTTATTATCATCTTACCTAGACTACTTCGAATCTGCTTGTCTATTTCTATCTATACATGTATATTATATAAAACATTTGTATTATACATAAAATAGCTCTCCAGAACTTTTTTATACATTACATAAGTTGAACTAAAGCTTTAGCTAGCTAGCTAGTAATATAAATAGTCAATGTTCAGACTCAACTCATAAAATAAACTACTTTACTAACAACTTATTACAAGTTTTATTTTATTAATAATACTGCACAGCACGACTGATATTTGTATAGACATTCAGACATACCTTTATATACATATATGTTTACTTGCTCTTATTATTATTACTATTATCAATAACTTGCGCTTTGTAAAGCTTACTAAGTTTATGTAATTAGAAGAGAACGGGTTATATGCATTTTTATGTATTGTTTGAAATAATATAGATTTTAAGTATTCTGATCATTATCGAATTAGTATCAATTCTTTTAAAAAAATTTTTACGTCGTAAGTTTATTATTTAATGAGATAATTGTAATTCATGCAAAAAGAAATATTTACTTAGTTAAGTTAAAAATTAAGATCATAGCGCCACGTTTGGTAAAATATAGATATTAAAAAAATTTGTGTATTCGCGGCAAAAACATGCTATGTTAAATATTTGTGTGTGTTAATTTGTCGTTTTTCTTTGGTTACTTGATTTTTATAGTCGACATATTATATAGAACATGTGAGAGTATATTAATTTTAGTAACGCTAGAAAATTTTAGCCGCACAAATAAAAATTGGGTAGAGGTGTCCATGGAGATTTGGAAAGTCATTTGTATGATCCAAGAATATCTTACATTTTCATTAGTTCACTGTTTATTGATTCGTTTGCTGCAGTAAATCCGATCTCTACCAATTCGAATAACTTTTAATATTTAAAGTAAGTACTGAACCATTTTATCCTTGTGATTACTGTACTTATGTCAAGAATACTCTTCAATAATTTTATAACTAAATGTCAGATTGTGGACTATTTTAATATATCTATCTAATTTTTGTGTGGAAACTTTAGAATTAAGAATGCACGTTCATTTAATTGCTGTTGAGTTTTGGGTGAAAAGTTTTACATTTTAAAATTTAATGATTTAAAATAATAATAATAATAATTTTTTACTGTTCATTTATATATAGTTTGACTAGTGATTCATTGATATAGGGGGATTCATTGATATTGAATTCATTGAATTCATTGTACTAATGCTTCTTTTTAGGAGACATTCATATTGTTTCAGTTATGTATAAAATACATTTGTTTATGTCAGTACATTGCAAATCAACTTTTGTGTAAAAAAATTATTTTATTCATCATTATCATTTTAATAATTTAAAAACAACTGAAATCGTAATTATTTATGTTTGTTGAAATTATAAAATTAAATTATTGACCAAAACAATTTGACATTGTTTTTTTTCATGTACATTTTACAGAATCTTTTTTAAATTTTCTCAATGTGAACGAACATTTTATTATTAGCACATACTGTATTTGCATCTATTCAACGAGAAAATTTTCAGAACTCATTCTACAATGGTTCAAAATGAAAAATTGCAAAATGTCAGTGTTTATATCCGTAGAAAATAAAAGTCATTAAACAAAATATAAATATAAAAAAATAAATTAATAATTTAACTATGAAAACAAAAAGGTCTCTTTTATTATTTCCCTTACAAATGTTTTTAAAATTCCGTTTCGTAAAGACTGTAAATGACATTTCTCAAAAAATTGATGAAGTGGTTATATTTACACACATAATAAATTTTTTAATCCGTTTACGCGGCTTTTGTGTTCTTTCAAAAACGCCAGCTTAAAATTCGCCAAAAAATCAAATTTTTCTATGTTTTTAAAATAGCACTTGCTTTGCGATTGAATGACTAGTTTTCGAAATATCGCTTGCAATTTATCCGAAATATGAACTCTTGATTGGATTTCAGGCCACATCTCAAAAACTATGCATCTAATCGTTAAATAGAAATTATTTTTCAAATTTACAGGTCAAAATATCCTAAAAATATAATTTTGAAAAAATAGCGGACATAATCAAGCAAAGTTTTTCATTCTGATTTCGATAAAATTATGTTAACAACGGTAATTTGACCAGTAGATTTCAACTATAACATCCAATAAACAATTGGGCGCGTGGTTTTTGAGATATCGTCTGAAATCCAATCCGGAGGTCAATATTTGGGACTAATTTCAAGCGAAAAATTTCCTTAGCCCCACAATCACAGAGAACCTAAAACAGCAATAAAAAAAATGTTTTGATTTTTGTTTTATTAGGTTTAATTATTCCCAGTATCTTAATGGGAAAATGTCTGGACCTTATTATCAGTAGTATTGTTAGGATCCACTTATCCAGGTTCCATTGTAAGTTTTTACATACAATATTTTATGTCATTCCGATTTATGTAGACCGGCTTATTTCCCACTTAACCGATTATTATAGAATTTATATTTTGGTTTTCTATTTTTTTTTAAATACATAATTTTTCTAAAACAATTTCATTATACCATTTAATAATGGTTTTCAAGGCGACCAATGACGTCAAACCAAAAATGTTTGTGAATAAAACTGTTTAGTTAGTGTTCGTAATAACCCTTATGAAAAGGTAGTGATGGCCGTCGTACTAGACGTGCACACCACTTACGATAGAGAAGGCCGTCGGCTGGTTGATTTGTATTGAAGAGAGTATAATGGGGATGATGATGATCATGATGATGCGTGAAATATTTTGTGTGTGTGTGGGAAGAGAATCTGACAACGTTTCTCTTCGTCTACCCAAATAGAAAAGATAGATGCCAGCCAGTCGGTCGGCTCTGCTATTTAACAAAACAACTTTCAGTTGATTGTTCGCCAGCCAGCCCAGTGTGCTCCACTTAAAATAGGAAAACATTTACTATAGCCTCGCACATCATATTCGCATATCCATCTTCTCGTTTTGTTTAATATTTTCTTTTATTTTTGTCGTGTCCGTTCACATGCTAGCATAATAAATTAAAAACTTTAGTTTGTTTGATATAATCTATATTCGTGGTCCAACTTTATGGAAGGGGAGCCGAAGCGAAGATTTTTGGATGTACTCAAGCGCGTCAGATTAAGATAAACTTGTTGAATCTCTCCAACAAAGCCTTAGCTCTCTTTATGTATACATAAGGGAGCCCAAGCGGGGTTTTTTTGGATTTAATCCAGAGAGCCAAATTAAAATATAGAAGATACCTTACCGTTTGTTGAGTACCTCCACCAAATAGCTCTCCGTATAGTAAAGAGTAGCCGATCAGAATATTAAAACGAAAAAATCGGTAATTCGATTTAATCGACCGCGTCAGTTGAAGATATCGTTGATTGAATACGTGTTGAAAACTTTACATTTTACTAATCTGATGATTTGAACGTAACGCAAGATAATTAAAAATGCTTAATGATAATTGGATATATAACAAATTTATAAGATATTCATGCAAACATGGGGTTTTTCCGGGAAATATTTTTTAATCCCAAAGTTTAGAGCTCGATTGATCGTGTGGAAAAGGGTTTAAATTCGATAGGGTTTAAACACATCAAAAAAACGTAACATTTAAGCAAATAAAATTAAAAATTTTATTGTTCCAGGAATCCAAAATAGAATTGAAAAGTAGAAATTCAAAAAAATAATGCTAATCTATTTAACATTCACGTGAGAGCAATAATAATTATTTCCATGATATTATGTAACTAAATACAATATCCAATTTTTTGTGTGTGTATATTTTTTCTTTCCCAGTCAAATACATAAAAAAACGTGTTTGACTTTCTTTAACGTTTGTATAAATTACGGTATCATAAATTTATTATGTACGCATTCACAATTTGTTTTTGGAGAAGAAAAACTGAATTTTTTTTTTTGCATTTTGTGAGTGGTTTCTTTTATTCTTAAAATTTTTTTTATCTGGAACAAAATATCTGCATTGTTATGATATAGATTTTTATCATTTATATTTTTTTTGTGTTCAATTTATTCTCTTTGACAAGGACAGATTATTGAGGAGATTTTAATATTTCAGGTTTTAGAAAGTATCCAAAACAGGCGAAGAATTGCTATTGTAGAAAAAGATAAATAATTCGTTTTAACGACTTGTAAATATTATCTGTTATCTTATTTCCACAATTCAATTCCGCATTTGTGGTAATGCAATTAATACTTGCTTTCCTGGCGCCGTTCGTATGATTGACACGATGTTATCTCGAAAACGATATGAAAATTATAATGAAAAATTTTAATAATGGTCGCGGTTTAAAAAATATTTTCTCTTAAAGTGCTCTCGTAATTCTGACCAAAAACTGTTATAACATACAGCAAATTTTACTCAATACACGGTATTTTACTCTATATGAAAACAATATAAAAATGAGAATCTCCGAAAAGGTAGCTGAGCAAATGTATTCAAAATTAAACTCAAAATTAGGTGCTTTTTTTTTGAAATTCAAATATAAAAATTATTTACTTATTCGAAACAAACAACTTGATATCGAAACTTTGACAGGATTAAAATACGGAAGTAAAAGAAAGTAAAAATTGGATGACATTATTTTCTTAAAGATATAAAAATAATATGCGGTACAGACAGAACCTGGCAGACATATCACTTTTATCAAAGAAAACTATTCAACTGGTAAATTAAAACAGACATTGATAACAAAAAAAAAAATTGTATTTTCCGTTTTAATTAATTTATAAAGAAAAATATATAAGAAAAAATTAAAACATTACAAATTCCCCTGTATTTTTTTCCCATTAAATATTTGTGTTTATCCATTAAAAAAAAGAATCTCTCACCCTTCAATTAATTAAATTTTTCCGAACTTCTCTGTTTATTAAGACTTTACACGTTGAATTAAAAAAAAAAATGCGTTCTGTTTGGAGTTATCGTATATTATGTTTATAAATTGAATATGTAAGCAAAAAAAAAACAGCCTTACGACATCAGAGTGAAGTGAGTGTTTTCTTTATGTTGTGGATAATCTTTCTTTTGATACGAGTGATACGACAGCATCTGTTTGTAAATTTTTTTATATTAAGGCGTTGTAGTAAAAATTTTCAAGGATTGTGTTGTTATAATTTTTAACTCTTTGATTCACAATGCAGGGAAGATGTAGAAATTTACTTTAATTGAAGTGTCGATACTTTACGAATATGAATTTCTAGTTAGTTTTTAAAAAATCTTAAATAATATGCAAAATATCGACGTTCAAAAATTAAGATTTTTTATTTGCCATTATACATCGCTTGCGAATTTCTGATTATACGTCGATGGTGGTTAAAACTTTCATCTGAATGCCAGTAGTCAACGTATTAAAAAAATAAATGGTGGAAGTGCAAATAAGTCAAACAGTATAGCGAGTAGTCATATGTGATATACAGTTATTTGCTCTTCCACCATATTTATTAAACAAATGTGTGTCTAGATATTTTATCAATGTTTTTTTCTGTAAATTATTTACTTTAAAAGGACGTTCTAAAAATTGATGTTAAAAATAGATTTTGCATGAAAAAATTTGTTTTTCATTAATAACTGCTATTTTCATTTGCATTAAATTATTGAGGTAAAGATTTTAATTTATTTTATTTGTAGAATCGTTGTGATTACTGAAATTCTTTCAACGAATAACATCTCCTCAGAGAATCATTACAACTAGCTAATTCATACTGATGATGACTACTTTGTAGTCGAAATACATATTTATAAAATACAAAATAATTTGATCTAGGAAATTGGAGAAAAAATCGAAATTTATTCGAAAAATCCTAGAGTTCTCATTAATAATTATAAAAAAAAAAAAAAAAAAAAAAAATATTAAATCTAGGATTTTGTTTAAAGACGTATTTTCATATAAGACTGTATACAGAGTTTAGGATGGGATTCACTGAGGTCCTTCTATAACTTTTCCAAACTCAGAAATACAAAAGTAATTTCATTGTGCTATTTTTCGGTTTAGTTATCTTGTTGATATATCAGGCCACGAGAAAGATTGAAACCAATCAAAGGCAATTATCTTTTCTCATTTTTGTATAGCACTTGTCATATTTTTGTATAGATAGATATATTTTATTTATACCTTCAATTAATAATTTTTAGTTTTTAAGACAATTGTAAGAAAATTACTTTTGTTATCGAATAAAAACGTTCGCTTCAAAATCAACCAGAAAGTGAACCAGGTATTAAATATTCAATCTTTAACAAACAACTTATCAACAAATTAGTGCCGCATGGTATGAAAAACAAGTCTACGTTTAAAGGACACTTTTAAATATGTAAGAGATTCTAAAAAAAGTGATTTTCTTGGGAACATATCATACAAGTAAATAATTTAATTGATTTAAAGATATCCACGTTTTGTAATTAGGAACCATGTGTGGTATTATAATATCTCACATTTGATAGAATATTTATTTTTTTTTTCTGTAACCACACAAATGTATAAGATTATATTCTTAAATACACATAGAAAATATTATTATAGTCATTCAAAAGTCTGTTTTCTTGACGTGTCTTAAATCAATATTAGAACTTGCTTCTACATACATCTACATCTTAAAAAATACCGGATGTTTTTTTTTTTAATAATAGTGATACGTTTAGATATATGATACTATGATTGACACTACAAAATCATTCTAATGATAGTTCGATATGTGAATTATGTTCTTAAATGATGTACATTAAAGAAGGTCCCTCGGCAGTTTAGTAGATAATGATCCAAATTTTTATTATGTTACAGTTAACGAATCATATTAACGAATCAGATGAAGCTTTTTTCTCTTAAAAGCTTAGTTTAGCAGATTATTTGAAAAATTAAAAAAAATACTTTTAATAACTTTAACCGGTTGCCTTTTTTGTTATTTCCGAAAATCAAGCCGGGCTTTTTTTTTCATGCATTGGCTCTACGCTACCAAATTTTGCTGTTCGTTTATAGTTTGTATTTAAGTTATGATAACCTTTAATTTGCTTTGTGTATACACTTCATACGAGTAACCTTAATGCTTAATGTTCCTTACATCATGTTACATAATACCACTTAGCTTGAAGCACTCTGTACACTTCATATATTTCAGAAGAATTTGATGACATTAGTAAGTGTATACACAAAAAATTTTTTTAAATATGATCTCATATGAGATTCAACATGGAAGTAATCTTTTATTCACAAATATTTATTTTGGAGATTTTTATAAAAAATAATATAATGATAAAAAATTTTTTTTCATTTATGCTCAAAACCGAATTATCTGAAGATTATATAGATAGTGGCATTAAGTTTTTTTTTTTTTTATGAATTCTTTAAATAAAATTAAAAGCTTTTTTTAATACAAATCTAATCTTTTGAAAATATGGTGAAAAATTTTTAAAACCTGTTTGTTTTACTGTGAAAGAGATTAGACTTTAGGTAACATGATTTAATATATTTCTTTTTCGTTTGTTTCTATCAAATATTTTTTATTTAAAAATATAAAATTTATATCTTGGTCGCAAACACCCACGACCAAGAAAATAGGTTAATTTTCGAATCTACTTTAGACCCATTGTAAAAATCAATATATTTTTGATAAAATTGTATTGTTTACTTAATAATTGCACTTATGCAGTATAAAAGTTTTTTGCGTAATTTTTAAAAATTAAATTAACGAATTATACTCAGCATATAAACAATATATGACGATATATTAAATATAGTGTAAAGTTTCCGACGCAGTCACAACATGAATGTTATCCACATACGAATTTGGTGAGTTTCTCAAGAACATTTTTAATTTCTGGCGAAAAAAACCAAACAAAACACTAATATATTGGGTTGAAACACCCCCACAAACTGCTATATTGAATTTTGTGCAAAAAAACTTTATAATTTTTCATAAAATCTTAAATCTTAAAATCATCAAAAAAGTATGTTTTTGTTTCTTTCGATGTCTCAAAGATATCGACCTTCGCATTTGAGATGTCAAGCTCATTAAATAAATATTTGAGTTAAAATTATCTCATTAACATAGTTTTATCGAAACTTACAACAACAAAAAATTTCTCGCTTTTTCGCAATTTTTATATATACATATCTTAATACTAATATTTCGAAGCCGTTTAACGCGATATCTCAGTTGGAAGTTATCCAAGAGTAAAATAATTGTGTTGTATTTTTCAGTCCTTAATTAATCTAAAAATCCCAAAAAGAGAAGAAAAAAATTGTTTTTGACATTTAGCCAAATTTTTAAGGTCGAATTTATAAAAATTTTATTTTGTCGAACAAATATCGTCGTCGGGTTGAGGCGTTCCTACTTTTATATGTATATATACCATCAACATTCGGTTTTGATGTATCGATTCACTTGATTGCTCATGTTATATTTGATTATTCGAGTTCATTGTTTCTGTGTACGTATATAAATGTTTTATACTCTATACACTGGCCAGTATCCACTATAAATTTATATATTTGATATTGTATAGCATTATTGTATGACGTAAAGACATTTCAAATATTACGTCATTATTTTTATTTTGCCAATAAAAAAAAAAAACTTTCTTTTTATAAAAAGATTACGTGAAAAGAATTTAAACATTTGAGTTCGTATCTTATATTTTTCTTAGTCGCAATGACGTATAACACTAAAATCATATATCAAAAGTAATATATTGAAAGCGCGTTCTATAATTCTCCAGGGAATTTTGCAGAAAATATTCAATGATGACACTTGACCTTCAAATGTATTTCAAACTGAAATCATGTTCATTACTTTTTAAAATTTCAAATTTATCTCAATGTCAAGATCAACAGAAAACTGTTATCAAATTAGCGACCTTTTAAATCTTTTAAAAAAATAAAAAGGACAACACTTTAAATAGTATTTGTATTAGTGACGTAAATTTAACAACGCTGTAACAAACACTGTTACGAATTGCTTATCTTAGCGCATTTTACTTCAGTCAGTATCCATGGCTATTTACATCTCATTCTGTTATTCAAATAAATAAATTTCAAAGTAACTTCTTTATACTCAAAGCAACCACTTTACTTGGTTAAAACTTAAATTACGACATTGTGAGTTTTGTGAAATATACTCGAATATATTAACTGAACATTTAAGTTTAGAGATTTATTCATGAGAAAAACAAAAATTGTCTCTTGAGATTTGCAAAATGTCTTATTTTACTTCTTCACCATTCTATTTTACAAATAAAATTTACAATTAAGTCGGGCTTTAAAAGTTATTTTTTTTTTTTTTTACAGTTTGACTATTCTTTGAATAAGTTCAGAAATGTTTTGTACTAATTATGTGAGAAGAATACTTTATGTTATGTATTTTAAGAAAAACATAATTAGATATCAAAACCTCATACTTTTCTAAATATCATATGCAAAGCAGCAAGAAAAACTGTTGAAAAAAACATAATTTAATCACTGTTTCAAATATTTTATATAACATAAGTACCATCTTGGTTTTTCTTATTTTTGCATCCAAACCTAAAATAACATTAAACCTAGGTGATATAATGATCCTCCGTAGATGAGTTATGTTGTCAACTGCAGCGTGGTCAATTTACCAAGGTTTGGACTCGACTTTCAACGACTACTACAAGGAAAATAAAAGAGTTTTCAATATTGATTATCAGCGATAAATAAAAATTCGAAAACGGCAAGTGATATTGGGCGAATAATAATAATAATTTATTTGTTTTGAATTGCACATTAGGTAACGTAAATATTTTGGTTTGTACAACCAAATGACGTGTAAATGGGCGTTTTTAGTTTGTCCAAAGTTTAATAATGCCGATTCAAGATATAGTTGGAGAATGCCTTTTAAGGACATAGGATATCGGAGAGGACATTCATGTTAATTTCCCATAAACAAATGATGCTTCTACATTAAGAAAAAACGACAAGTGTATATACATATATATAAGTCCTTATTTAGATGCTCCAGTAAAACACTACAATAAAATTGTGTATATATGTTAGATATGAGAAAGCTAATTTAAATTTATGGTTTATGTAATTTAAATTGTGATGTTGGTTTTCTGTTTATTCTCACACATAATGTTAGCCTTAATAATAATAATATTATTTCTCCAAAAACTTTTCATAAATTACTAAAATGTTTTAGTTAGTGTTGTTAGTTAGTTAATAACTTACTACTATAGTAGTATTATTTAAACGAAGGATAAATTTGTTTAATCTTACTTACCTACCCCAAACACACATCAAGATTAAAATATTTGGTTTTGTGTATAATCATTTGACAATCTATTTTAATAAATTATAAATTCTTATTAAGGATGTTTGGGAGATTCAAGTTTCATTTCAACTATAACCCAATCATAGTAGAATTCTCTTAATATTTATTATAGATACATTTAATATGATCAAAAATTTGAAAACTATGGCCCAAACTTAGTAGAATTGCATACTTTGTTTACCAAAATTGGATAAAAATTAAGCGTTATAGTGCAAAATTAATTTTTTTTGTTTTGATGACGTCATAAAGTTAAAAAAATTAATTTTTCCGATATCTTGGCCAAATTTTAACCGATTTGCTTGAACTTTTTTTTGAAACCCACTAATTTTGGGTCATACTTTTCATTTTTTATACTATTAATTCTCTTAATTTAACCAAAATATGAAATATTATACACAGACCCTCGCTATCTTAATATTTATTATAGATACATTTAATATGATCAAAAATTTGAAAACTATGACCGAAACTTAGTAGAATTGCATACTTTGTTTGCCAAAATTGGATAAAAATTAAGCGTTATAGGGCAAAATTAATTTTTTTTGTTTTGATGACGTCATAAAGTTAAAAAAATTAATTTTTCCGATATCTTGGCCAAATTTTAACCGATTTGCTTGAACTTTTTTTTGAAACCCACTAATTTTGGGTCATACTTTTCATTTTTTATACTATTAATTCTCTTAATTTAACCAAAATATGAAATATTATACACAGACCCTCGCTATCTTAATATTTATTATAGATACATTTAATATGATCAAAAATTTGAAAACTATGACCCAAACTTAGTAGAATTGCATACTTTGTTTGCCAAAATTGGATAAAAATTAAGCGTTATAGGGCAAAATTAATTTTTTTTGTTTTGATGACGTCATAAAGTTAAAAAAATTAATTTTTCCGATATCTTGGCCAAATTTTAACCGATTTGCCTGAACTTTTTTTTGAAACCCACTAATTTTGGGTCACACTTTTCATTTTTTATACAATTAATTCGCTTAATTTAGCCAAAATATGAAATATTATAACCTGACCCTCGCTATCTTAATATTTATTATAGATACATTTAATATGATAAAAAATTTGAAAACTATGACCCAAACTTAGTAGAATTGCATACTTTGTTTGCCAAAATTGGATAAAAATTAAGCGTTATAGGGCAAAATTAATTTTTTTTTGTTTTGATGACGTCATAAAGTTAAAAAAATTAATTTTTCCGATATCTTGGCCAAATTTTAACCGATTTGCTTGAACTTTTTTTTGAAACCCACTAATTTTGGGTCATACTTTTCATTTTTTATACTATTAATTCGCTTAATTTAACCAAAATATGAAATATTATAACCTGACCATTTCTTTCTTAATATTTATTATAGATACATTAAATATGATCAAAAATTTGAAAACTATGACCGAAACTTAGTAGAATTGCATACTCTGTTTGCCAAAATTGGATAAAAATGAAGCGTTATACGGAAAAATTAATTTTTTTTGTTTTGATGACGTCATAAAGTTAAAAAAATTAATTTTTCCGATATCTTAGCCAAATTTTAACCGATTTGCTTGAACTTTTTTTTGAAACCCACTAATTTTGGGTCATACTTTTCATTTTTTATACTATTAATTCGCTTAATTTAACCAAAATATGAAATATTATTACCTGACCCTTGCTTTCTTAATATTTATTATAGATACATTAAATATGATCAAAAATTTGAAAACTATGACCGAAACTTAGTAGAATTGCATACTCTGTTTGCCAAAATTGGATAAAAATGAAGCGTTATAGGGAAAAATTAATTTTTTTTGTTTTGATGACGTCATAAAGTTAAACAAATTAATTTTTCCGATATCTTAGCCAAATTTTAACCGATTTGCTTGAACTTTTTTTTGAAACCCACTTTTTAATACTTTCGATTCGCTATCTTAATAGATATTGTAATAGATACATAAACCGTTCAAGTGTTACTATAGTTATATACTAGTTTGTTAATAGTATTATGATTGTATCGTTGATTTTTCTATGTATTTTCATCCAATAAAAACATAATAAGAAGAAAAATTTGTTATTAAACGAAATTTTACACATATTATATAGAATTTGTCGTTACACTTAATATTTCCATAACGATTCATTTTATATTAAAAGTATTTTAATAGTGTGTCGATAACAGGATTATCCACTGCTAAAAGAATTTATACTATAAAAGCTCTATATGTTTATGTATATAAAAGTATTATATATATAGTAAAAGAGCTTACGCTGAGCTTTTTCTTCTTATAATAAAAACGAGGTTTTGTTTTATTGGATGTATACAAGATACATTAATAAATAGGTATGTTATTTAAAATCATCTACCAAATGAAATTCACTAATCTAAAATAAGGCTCGATATGAAATTTTATGTTTACCACTTTGTACATTGAAACATTGGAATAGCATTGAAATTTTAGTGAGTTTTAAGAGCTGAAATTAAAAATACAGACACAAATCATAAAATTCAAGTTTTTATACTTTTTGTACTCTTTATACATAATATGTCAGTATATTAATTTTAGTTTTTAGTAAAGTTTGTAACGCTAGGAAATATTCAAACAAAATTTTGGTATAGAGGTGGAAAAAAGTTAAATGGCAAAGTAATAAAAAGATAACCAAATTTTTGTATTTACACTTTTTCACATTTTTGTTTTAATACCTACAACTTTGCCATTTAACTTTTATATCCATGGGACTTGTAGTTTTGCCAAAAATCGAGATAAACCGTGTTTTACCCTTAAAAACTCAGCTTCTTCCACTTCCCGATCTCATTTATTTTTCCTTTCATTTTTATTATATTCTCTTCCGTTTCCAATGGGTTATCGACCGTGGTCTATTATTCAGATGAAACAAGATTCTAATATCGATTCTATACACAAATCGTTTTAATTACAAACAATGCTACCCTGATTATTGGTACGAATTAAATATTTCTTGTAAAATATTTCAGTTTTACAGATAACTACTTTTAATCACCTTTATCATTATTAACGCTTTCTCATAATCCATCTGCATTAAAACCAAATATAATAATATCAAAATAATATCTTACCTATTTACTTATGTATCATGAATTATACCGCTTTTATTCATTATTGTATGATAAGATATACTACACAAAGAAAGTTCTTTGAAAGCTTATTTTACTATATATACCATGCTTGTGCTTGCTACCTTTCTTTCTGTACTTGGTTATGCGGTCAAAATTAATTAACACCTTGGTATGTTTTGCTATAGTACTTATTTTATAGTGATAGTGAAGTCAAATCAACACAAAAGATAAAATTTTACTGCAATAGATAATAAAATAGTACGTGTGAACAAAAAATTATTGGTCCATCAACTGGGAAAAAATTTTACTGGTATTAATTAATATTTTTCCAACTTCCATAATTTGCTTATTATATTCGACATGACATACATGTAAGAGTATATTAGGTTTAGTCTGAAGCGTTAACAAATATTGACTTCACAAACAAAATTTGTTGGAAGTGTTCATGGAATCATCTAATTAATTAGAAAGAAGATCCCAAGTGTGGAACCATGATAAGGATACCAGGATCGGATGCCCTAAGGGGATAGGAGGGACAAAAACAGTTTTTAGTGATTAAATTTCATTCAAATGAAAAATTTTTCGTGGTTGTGCATAAAACTCAAAAGAAAAAAATTTAAACAATAAATAAACCGCCTTCTAAAAAATTAACTAAAAAGTAAAAAATAATATTAAATTTTGCCTTGTGACAAATTTCTTTTTGAAGTCGGTGCAAATCTTGTCCGTAGGTAAAAATTGATTGATTTGCGTCGACTGAGAAAGGTAATGGGTCAAAAGGCAAAATTTAATATTATTTTTTACTTTTTAATTAATTTAAAAGACGGTTCTTTTTTGTAAAAAAAAAATTTTTCGAGTTATTCTGCTGTTTCGGTTTTTTTTCCATCCAGTATATTAAAGGTGTTCATTCTATATGTTAATAATTAAATAACAAGGTGGTTTCTTTTGTAAAAAAAGAAAGTTTGATCAATTAAGCTTCTTCTTTTATATTCGTCTATTCAAAAGAATTTAGGGAAAAAGGGAATATAGAATGTAAAAATTCCGTTTAATCGTTTGATGATGTTAATTGACTTGATTGTATTTTATTATATTTAATTAGTAAAAACTTTTAATGTATAAGTTAACTTTTAACGTCTTTTTAAGCGACTTCAGAAAAGAAGTTCTCAAGTCGACTATATTTATTTCATGTTTATTACTTCAGAACTTTCGATTGGCTAAATCGATTTTGATGATTCTCTATTTATGTGAAATCTTGTGTTTCCCATTTTTATTTGGTCCAATTTGATGTCCCCAAGGGGAGAAAAGGAGTAAAAACAATTTTAATGGTATGTGTGTTCACAGATAACTTCGTCGTTTATGAACCGATTTTGATTGTTCTTTTTTTGTTGGAAAGGAAATATCCCAAACGCGGTATCAGGATTTAATATACCTAAAGGGAGAGAAGGAGCAAAAAAATTTTATTAATTAGATTTCATCCAAATGAGAATTTGTTATACATTTGTGGTTATATAACACTCATGGGAAAATTTAAAATTGTTTGGCCGGTAACTGAACTGTGGCATGACTGATCGGCGTTACCGCATTCTTGTATATAGTGTACTGATACTGTTGGGTATAAGATTTCCACTCAAAAGATATTGGTTTTATCTGGAATATCTTATGTAAGATAATGTATTGATTATCAATTCTGCAAGTTTGTTTTTAGGAGT
Organism: Chrysopa pallens; assembly: GCA_020423425.1. Taxonomy (NCBI): domain Eukaryota; kingdom Metazoa; phylum Arthropoda; class Insecta; order Neuroptera; family Chrysopidae; genus Chrysopa; species Chrysopa pallens. Next base: position 23,739,693 of record CM035595.1, on the reverse strand, counting down.
ATAACCAATGATGATGATAATATTATCAACGTCGAAATATTTAATAACATTGATTATTTATATAAGAATTTCCATGAATTTACATCATGAAGTAACAATAAAATAAATACCACGAAAGTTCAACGAAACGAAATAATAGAAAGATTAAAAACATCATTTTGAATTTATATGCAGAGAAATTATTTTGATTTCCAGTTATTTCTAATTATGAAAATAATTGAAGCATTTAAATTTATCAAACTTTATCTTAATATTTAGAAAATCATTATTAATGATTTATTCGAAAATACGGAACTAGAAGGAAGAACAATCGAAATAAATGTAATTTAACGATTTTCCTTGACACTTGAATATTTATTAAATTTAAATCTAAAAATAACAGATTTTCCTCTTAAAATAAACAATACAATTTTATTTGATACAATTAAATATGTAAACAAAATTTATTCAAATTGTATTTATTTTGATGGTACAGTAAAACCTATTTAAAAATATATTTCTTCCTTTAAAAATATACTATTCATAAACCCTCTTTTAAATTTATTTGATAGTTAAATTTCCTTATAAAATACAATTTCCCATATAGAGGTTTTACTAAGTATAAAATTTATATATAAATATTATGCAAATTTCAGGTCTATTTATTTTAACTAGAAATTAATTTTGGCTCTTCCAACTGAACAACACACATATGTGGCCTCTTATCCCTGTTTGGTCTGTATGTATATCTATGTGATGGTCTAATATGTATATTTTACTTATGTTGTGCTATACTGTCATTAAATTGTAAAATCTTATCAAAATTTATATGCTTTGCATATATAATAAATACATATGGTGTTTACATGTGGGTATATACACCACTATAAATGTATAGGAAATATTTACTGTGTACTAAGAGATACAAATGAAATATATCTAGGGCTGCAAACAAAACATCGATCTAAAAAATCTGCAAAACATTGATATATCGGTCACAATATTTCAACATTAATCAGCGTACACTCGTGCTACATTCGTTTGGAACGTAACACCGTATCGTAAATCTGTACTGTTACGTGTTGCGAGACCAATGGTTCGTAGGTGTTGCGATATTACGGTGTTGCTAAGTGTTGAATAGAAAAAAAAATTAATAATATTTACGTCGTTTTAAATATTAACCCCATCTAGCAACATCTTTTAATGTGATTCAAAATTTATCGACAATTTTTGTGACGTGATATAATATCGTCATGTATCAACTTTTGTTACACAACAGTGTTACGCGTTTATGTCCACACAAAGATTGCTGGTAGTCGTCAGACTTGCGTTACGGTCTTATGTTACATTTATTCGCACCGTGGATAAGTCCCTTCGGTTGATGCGCTACGAGTTTTTAAAATTTGAAATAAAATATTCTAGAAAATATTATTATTTGTTCAATTGTTTGCATGTAAATTGTATAGCAAATGTCAAATAAAAATTATTGAATAATTACAAAAAATGACATTTAATTGAAGTTGGGTTGAAAATTGAAAGAATGATTGAAGAAATTGTATTGATAATTATTTTTAATTGCAATAAGTGTTAAAAATTATTCATTTAAATTAGTTAATAAATTTTGAGAAATTTCCTATAACATACTAAAATCCTACATCATTCACAGACTTATATATCATTTAATTGATCAACTAGTATTTCGTAACCATAGCATTTTGATGCACGGTGTCCTTAATAACTAATATTTTTTCTTACATAATACTTTTTAAACAAGCACTTGATAAATATTTGTTTAATAAACACGTAACAAATATAAATATAAACCATAAATATGCATTATTTGTTTTTGCATATATTGGTATGCAAATATTGCGGTAAAGTATATGATAAATATATTATATGTATACACTGCATTTGTTATGTGCACCAATAAAAATCAAGTTCAAATATTCATACAGAATATGAATTTATTTAGAAAGATGCTGAATGGCTCAATATTAGCAATGGTATTGTTTTATGTTGATGGCAAAAAAGAATGAATTTCTAACTTTTTTTCTAACAAATCTCAAATGAGTGTACTAAAGAATGTCTAAAAGCAACTAAATGAATTCAAACTTTCTATTCCTGAACGATTTTTAAAATAAAGCAGAAATATATAAAAGTTGATTATCTGAGTATATTTGGAGTACAGTTTTTAAAATTCAAAAATTCAAAAAGTAGTAGTGAAAAATTTATATGTTCAGAGAAAAATTAATTAGAATTCTTTTTCTTCTATTATTGAAAACAACTTACTGAAATTTGGATCTCGAGAATTAAGCAAAAAAAATTTTCTCTCTTGAAAAAAAAAAACAAATTTAGCGAAAATTAATTTAATCTTCGTTGTTTTGATGGTTTTTTTTAATGGTCTTTTATTGTTACAGATCTGAATAAATAAGAACAAAACATATATATTCCTCATCATTATGGACCGATCTTGGTATGTACTTATATTCAAGCGTATTCATTTATGTTAGTCCTTTAAGAAGATGTTAGTTCTTGATGTTAAAAATAGATTCTCACATATTGTTTGGTAAAATATATGGTTTTCGAGATATTCATGAAACTTTCAGAACATGCATTTTTTTAGTGTTTAATCGGCATTTTTAATCACGAATAACTAAAAAATTCTTCACTTTCCGAAAAAACTTTATGGGACATTTTATGTTTTATCGATTTAAGTTGTTATTTGAATGTTAGTATTTTGACCTCCTAGATGTCGGACGGACAGTCGGAAATAAACTAGTTTGGTGTTTCCATGAACATCTGTACCAAAATTTTGTTTTTACAGTCAATATTAGGTAGCGTTAGAAACTTTAGAACAAAAATTAATATACTCTGACATATTATGTATGTATGCCGAGTATATAAATATCATTCAAACAATTTTAACAACTAATTTCACTGGACTAATATGACATAAAAAAATGAAAAATAGTAATCTGATATTCTAAAGAATTACCACACTGTTTCAAAAATTACTTGGCTATTGTTTTATTGTTGAGAAAAGATTTATGAAAATCAATAATTTTAACGATTATTAAAAATGACAAATTAAATGCAATTAATAATCAAAACATGTTCATTATACATAAATTATAATGATCGCGTGCTATTTGTGTTAGCCATCAAGCCTGTTAGACAGCCAGCCAGCCAGCCACACTAATACACAGACATTATATTTAGATAGATATATAATATTTGTTGTCTTGTTGTAAATCTTTTGGCTAAATGTTGTTCGCACGCCACAGTCACAAACACTCCATACAATTACTTAATTCACGCACATTTTTTGGCAATATTCAAATGACATTTTTCTGTTGGCCAATATATCCAATGTTGTTTCTTTTTTTCTTTTTTTTTTTAATAGTCGTGTGTGCTATTTATGTTTGTATGGAATGTAAATACCAACATCATATATTGGTGATTAAAAAGTCTGCATATACAAAACTTGATATAAATTAAAAAAGATTATTTGTCTTAAAAACTTTCCAAGTAGAATTCAAACTCATCCCAGACCAGACATTAGCTTATAAATTGGGATTATAACTCACCATTGGTGCCAGTGACTTGGTGCCAGTCAATGCTATAATCTTGGGGATAATTTTTGTGCTAATAATTGACTAAAAAATATAAGATTGTCACTTGCTAAAAAATTTAATTCAATCATGATAAAAAATACACTCAAATTAAATAAATATGATACAGCCTTTTCATGTTTCACGTTTCCTAGTTTATGTTTTATACATTTTATAATTTGTTTATTGATTTGATTGACGACGATGGGACTTGAACTTGCAAGCTTTGAATTGAGAGACCATCGCGATATCCACTACTCCCTGGCTGACTGTTAACGTTAATACAATTTTCAATAATTTAATAAACTAAAAATTGTCAAGCTTTTTTTTGTTTTTATTTTACGATATATAAATAGGAAATTGCCTCAATGATAATTTTTAATATACAGCTCCAATAAATACAAATTAGAAAAAAAAACAGCCATTAGAAATATATTTATATTTCTAAAAACTGTTATTTTTTGCATTTTGGTCAATTAACTAGAAAAATGGTCTATTTTGCACTTCTGTAAATAATAGACCAAATCGAGTATACATATAATTCGAAAACTGATATCCGTAAAAATTGTATTTTGTTCCGGCTGTCTGAGTCAGGCAAAATTTTAAATATACAAAATATTTTCTATTAACTATTGACCCTTCATTAAACTAAAAATAGATTATATTTGTAAAAAATTATTTGATTTCATGTTTGCGTCAACGGAGTCACAGTGTAGTACAAAATCATCTTCAAATATTAAATAATAGCTCTCCGTGAGTTATTATTTAACAATTGTACAAAATCATCTTCAAATATTAAATAATAGCTCTCCGTGAGTTATTATTTAACAATTGTACAAAATCATTTCCATGTAGTAACTTTTAGCATGCTATGAGCTACTATTTAAGTTAAAATAAGTGATTTTTGTAAGTCAAAATTAAATAATTGCAGAAAATCATCTCTAAATATTCAATTAATGGCTCTCCATTAGCTACTATCCAACTAATGAAAGTGAAAATTATTTTGTACCAGTTGTGAGCCAACGATGAGTCAAAATTAAATAATGGTGCCACACCATCTCCAAAAATTAAATATTAATTCGCCATCAGAGCTACTATGTGACTAGAATCAAATGATATCTGTAAAAATTTAGTTTATGAATATGAAATTATTTTTTCTAACTTATATTCTTAAGCCAACCATTGACTGTATCTCAGAAAAACTAGGAGGTAGTATTGGGTTTAGTAAAATTTGGATCATATTATTAATGAAAATATTTTTTGAATGTAAATAGCCGCGCCGATTTTAATGCTATGTTTATGTACGTATGTATGTAGATATGTAAAAAGAAATAGGTGAATTCCTCAATGTCTGTATAAACATTGGATTCGTGCCAAGTTAACACGTTGTCATACACCATCATTATTCTTTTTCACTGCATTCACTCACTTCATCAGTTTAAAATATCTATATCTGCAATATTTTAACATTCAAATATCATATTATAATCATATCAGATTTTACAACTATCTATCTCACTCTCTCTATTTATGATTTTTTTTCAAACAAAAAATAAATAAGTATTATTTTTTTTATAATCATTAACTGAAAAATTGAAACAAGATCTTTTAGTTTCAATATTTCAGCCTTCGACGCTAATTGTTTGAGTACATTTTTTACTTTTAACATCAATCTTTTTTTTTTTTATTTTGTAAACTAATTCACTATAGATTATGGTCGAAAATTTTTGAAGCCAAATAAAATTATAGTAGGATGAAACCCTTAAAAACGGTAGAGAATATAACAAAAATGAAAGGAAAAATAATTTACGGGCGATCTGAAGTCGAGAGGGGTTGAGTTTTTAAAGGTATTCGATTCAATAGATATCAGTATTTAATTGAAAAATAGGAAATGAGTTTCGAGCGCTATATCCCCGGAACGATTGTAGATGAAATTTAAATATAATAAACTAATATGGGAGACCGTGCATCAAAATATTTTCATTCATTTCTATGCCAACGAAATACTAGTTTATCAATCAAATGATATATAACTCTGTAAATGGTGGTATGATTTAACATAGGAATTTTCTCATAATTAACTAATTTAAATAAATAATAATTATTATTTGGAATTAAAAATAATTACTAATGCAATTTCTGCAATCATTCTTACAATTTTTTACCAAATAACTTCAAATTAAATGTCTTTTTTTGTAATTATTCAATAATTTTTGTGTAACATTTGCTATAAAATTTACATGCAAACAATTGAACAAATAATTATATTTTATATAATAAAAATGTTTTATTAAAAATTTTAGACGCTCGTAGCGCATCAATCGATTAGGAAATACTACGCACGGTACAGATACAACGAAATTTATTTTCTATTCAATTTCTCGCCTATACTGAAGCCCCTCAAAACATAATAACTAATATTTGGATAATTAAATACGTCAATGTGTCATATACGTATTATACCTATCCTACTGTAATGTCTGTCATGTTAAATATCTGTATAGTAATGTTAATTAATCATAGTCAATTATATTTATCATCGTTATATTTGTATACACACTCTAAAAATAAACATTAAATTGTAAATTATTATTAATCAAATACCTTCTCATAAGGGTTTATTTTCAACTGTATGACGTCTTAAATTTAACCTATGAGCAAACACCACCCTACTCATTGGTTACTATATTCATTACTCACAGATCTGCCTACTGAAGTTATTAAATATTTGTGTTTTATTAATTATTCAACAAAATTCCTACATGAATTTTCTAGTTTGAAAATTAACAATACATGTTATTTAAATTGTGCAATATGTCTCGGAAAACTCGCATCAATATCAAGCAATTTCTTTGACGATTTTCTTTAAAGTAATATAGTCTTTTTATTATCGCATGTTCCGATAAATCAGTTTCTAAAAAAAAAAAAATTGAAATGGACATCTCACTCGGAATTATGAGCTGATCCGGGCTTAGTTAGCCGTAGTAGTCGGAGAAAGATGACTAATGCTAGACTTGACTTTTTCCTTTCCGTTGCGTTAATTCATTTTCTCTTCTTGAGCGAGTATCTTCAAACTTCCTCCAATTTAAAAAACCCCTTAAACTTGAAAGTTGTTAAATTTTTTTCACTTAGCAACATTTAGTGAGTGATTTGACAAGTCATCTCTATCGTATGGCCATCAATTTATCCAATATGAAAAAACCATTCCTCGTTAATCCCTCTTCCCATTAGTGGAAACCATATCAATATCGCTTGCATACTTTAGAAAAGGTAACTAAAGAAACGAAAGAAAAAAGAAAATGAAAAGTTATGTATTGATAATATTTAAAAAAGCATTGAATTTAATGAAAGTAAATGGTGGGAGTGCAATTAAATGCATTGTGCATTCATAATATTATATACTGTATACTTTACTTGCGCTTCCACCAATTCATGTAAATAGTATTTTATTATTTATAACGCTGTGTATTTTTATATTCGATATACATAATATGTCGTAATTCAAAAACTAACAGATAGCAAGCTGAAATTTTGCTGACGTATTCTTAATATAAAAAGTAATTTTAAGTTCGTGAATGATCAAAATCGATCCATTTGGTCCAATAGATCCTTGACCCTACTTTTAAACTAAAAAATATAGAAGAAAAATACAAAAAATGTTCTTTGAAACAAACAACTTAGTTTTGAAAAAATCCTTACATGTTAGGATTCGCCAAAATTTTAGCTCAAACTGGTAATACATGTTATTATACAAGTATATATAACTGTATAGATTGGATATATATAGTATTATTATTGGATATTTTATTATAGCATTAGTTATTTCATGAATTCTAATTAAAAATTGTCCAAATAATGAAATTCAAATATATGTTGAATATCTAAACAATTATCTCTCTGTTAGTTGTTATTTACACTTGTTCTAATTTAATACTAACAAGTTTAAAACAAGTCTCTTGATTTAAGAAACGTTTACGATTGAGAATGCTTGTGTTTATAGTAACACTTTGTACATAATATGTCATTTATCTCTTTTGAAAGACGCTTAATTTGATTGATAATCGTATACATATAAGATTTAAAACATTTACAATATATATATATATATATATATATATATATATATATATATATATATATATATATATATATATATATATATATATATATATATATATATATATATATATATATATATATATATATATATATATATATATATATATATACGTGTTATATTTAAATATATAATTATTTATATAATAACTGGTTAATTACCCAACTTGGTGTATTTACGAATCCGTGTAGTAGTGATTTTAATTTACATGAATACGTGGTTCATTAAATTCGTTATATTCGTATTTAAATAATTTTTAAATATTTTTGTAAAAATATTAATACTAATAAATTACAAGTAAAAATAACAACTAACAGAGTGAATTGTTTTAAAAATCGACATACGATTGAATATCATTGTTTGGACTATTTTTATTTAACATTCATAAAATACTATAAATATTCAGTCTACACAGTTATAAATATATGTACAATAATAATATGTATTGTTATTACCAATACGTGATAATTAACTAAAATTGTGGCAAACCCTAACATTTTACGAAAAAAAAATTTCAAACAAAAGTTGTTTGTATTAAAGAAATAAATATTTATTGTATTTGAATTTTTCGTCTATCTTTTATAGTTTTAAAGTTGGGTCAAGGATCCACTGGACCCAATGGACCTATTTTGGTCATTCACGAATTTAAACTCACTTTTTATGTTAAGAATATGTCTGATGGACAATCGGAAATTGGCTATTTCGGTGATTCTACTATGAACACTAAAATGTGCGGTCAATCATAGGTAGCGCTACAAACTTTGAAATAAAATTAGTAAACTCTGGCATATTTCGAATAATTTAATAATTTTCTCGTATAATTTGTTAAATGAGAAAAATCAATTATTTTGTAATCAATTGTATTCTTATAAAAAAAAAAAAAAAGTATTCTATTATTAAATAATTTTTTTTTTTTTAATGCCATCATGTTAATTGATATAATACAAATGATTTTTTGGCAAATAAAAATATTGACCAATTAAAAAAAAAAAAAAATCAACAACAAAATAAAAAAAAATTTAATGTACAAATACCATTTGTCAAATAAATGTTATTTAATTTACAACAGGACAAGATAATATCATAAAACGACTAAACGAAATGATACTTTTATACTCGAACGACGTTATAACATTCATGTATCTACTATATATATACAGAGTGATCATTTATTCGAAACTTATCTGTGAAATACTTCGGATTTGCTGATCAAAAAACTCCACTTTTCTAAGTTCAATAAGTAGTTTTTACCTACCAGGTCCCTCTGAAGGAAAAAAAATGATTTATGAATATTTATTTATGCATAGTTTTTACATACATTGTAAACATACGTACTATGTTTTCTTTTAGTCGAAATTATAGCGAATTAAAAGAAGAAAAATTATTTCAAACCAAAAATTCACCATCAAATTCTTCTTTCTTATTTTAGCTTAGAACACGGTATCAAAATTACAGCTAGCTTATCCTTTTTTAACAGGCGAAGATTTTATCCAAATTTCGTTACTTTAATATTTTTAAGAGTTATAAACTTTAGACTGCATTTAATACACCGGCGTATAATCCACACCACACGTAGAGTCGAGTCTTAAATGACGAAAGTTTAAAAATCCAAGTTTGATTAAATCTTCTCACTTTTTGTGCCAATTTTGACACTTTTTTTCAGTTTTTGTAATATCTCAGGAAAAAACAAACGTTTTTTCAACAAGCCCATTCTATTCAAAATTAAAGTAGACAAAGATAAATTCTCCTCTGTATTCTCTTCTATATTTTATTCTTAATAAATAGTCTATAGAACCCAGACTGTAATGACGAATCGATGAACATCACATTCATCAAAATCGGTTCAGTAGTTCAGCTGCTTTGGTGGAACATACGTACATTCCCTCATACATGTACACATAGACTGCTAAAATCATAACTCATCCTTTTGACTTTGCCATAATCGGGTAAAAGAAACAAATTATATTTTTTCTGTAACTCTAATCCTTTTTGAAACATTTTAATATTTTAGAAGCCTATTTTTGATAGACACTGTGTACTAGGGTTTTTTAATAACTTTTACATTAAACTCGAATAGAATATGAAAGCTAAAATAAATTAAGTATGCGTTAAGGAGTACTTCCAGGCCAGGCGGTGTGGGGATAGGTATCGACTCTAGCGCGGTAAGGGGAACGCAGTAACCATATGATTTTTTTCAATATATAGATATACATTTAACATTGGCTAGTGGCGGCATTTATTTTTCTATTAATTAATACACTTTAATTAGTCGGGCAAGTGTAAATGTTTTTGAATTAAATTTATCACTAATATATTTACTTTCATCCATAAGTTTTTTAAAAATATTCACCGACAGTTTTACGAGAAAAATACAGAAATGTATCAATGTTTGAAGGTTACCCCATAAGACCAATGTTAAATTGCTCAACTTTAAAGTTAATTATTTATTTAAATGATCGGGCAATCTCCTTCAAATTTTTGGAATTTGTTTAGACATATTTAAACTTTGTATTAAAAAAAAATCAAGCCTTTTATCAAAAGTTGCCTTGGTGCTCGTACTTCCTTAAAAAAAAATTGTATTTTTTCTCTTCCCTATCAAGTGATGAAATTTTTAGTAAATCTTTTCTGACCAGACATTATATAAAAAAAATACATTTTACATGATCACTTGGTATATAAAACATAATAATATATATAATATATTAAATGCAATCAAGAATTGGTGTGTCTAGACGCCGGGCGTCGTTTCGTTTCAAACACATCTCTCTAATGATATGTAGTATGGAATGCATATAGGTGTATTATAGATAGTATACCGCATACACACGTATACATAATATTTTATGGAAAGTGTCTCAATGACCGGCTCCGGCAACGAATACTTTTATCTAATAATGCCGGTGCCGCAAAAATTAATATTCGAATATAATTGCCGGTGTCGGTTATTTTATTTAGTAACCGGCAGTTAATAGTTATGTGTAATCCGTGATAGCGTTACGTTAACTTTGACAGATCTACAACGGTTGTGATTTTTAAGCTATATTTATTTGATTCTTCTTTGATTTAACCTACGATAAGTACTCATAAAAATAATCATTCTTCAAATTTAATGAAATTTAAAATATGGAAAAAAATTTAACATTTTGAAGAATTCGTAGAAAAATTTGTTATTTATACAAAAACTACTTTTATAATGAATTTTGGATGACTTTTAATTTTATATAAAATCTATAATAATAATATAAATATGTTTTTAAACAATTTAATACACTGGAATCATTTTTATTGTTTTAAATGTTTATCACTCTAAAGTACTCTATTTTGAATAATAACGTCGGTAAAATTAATTATAGTATTCTGTGCTATAAATACAGAGCACTTTATATTTAATGTCTCTAATATAATATGTTGTTTTTGGAAAAACTAAAAAAAGTGCTGTATCTGTTTAACTTTATATTTTTGTTGAAAATATCCGTTGCCGGTGCCGGTGTTTTTAGTTGAAAATATTCGTTGCCGGCGCAGATTACGGAGACAGTTCCAATAGTTTACACTGTATAAAATAGTATAGTAGTGAACTATGTACAACGCGTTTTAGCATATTTTATATGTCTCATTATCTCATCTTTTCATTCACACATAATAATAATCAGTAGCAAGCAAAAGCATTGGCAGCGTATCAGAGCGAGCGTATCGTACTTCAACGTTCTGTCAAGTCAACATGTACGTTGCACATGTGTGTGTGTGTCTGTTATGTACTATTTATTATTGTCTTTGTTATTTGTTGGGACATAATAATTTGTATTTGGAATTTGAAATTTATTATTGTACTTTTACTTTTAATTTGCAAACAAATATACGAATTTCCACTAATTTATGGTTGGAATTTATAGATCTGAGTGAACCAACTTATGCGGACAGCTCAATTATATTTTTGTGGCAATTACAACAGGTCAATATATAAAACATGACGAAATTTTAAAATTTAAATTCAGCGTTCCTTTTAATTTTGTAGTAGATTTGTTCCTTAAAAATTCCTATAGAAAACATGGGGAAATTTTTTAATTTAAATTCAGCGTTCCTTTTAAGTTTGTAACAGATTTGTTCCTTGAAAATTCCCTATAAAATAAAAAAAAAATGAATCGTCTCGACAAGTATTGTAGTGTGTAAAATTTATTGTTTGATCAAAATTTTGCTGTATATGCTAATGTTACTTCCCCGATAAATAGACTTTTTCCTAAAGCTCGACTCTATTTTAAAATTTTAGTAAAGAATTTTCTACTCTGTTGTCAAGTTCATCGATGAAATGAATGAATTTCGCGCCAGACAGCTTCCCGTAGCCGAATAAGAAAACTGAAAAAATTCGTTAATATTTTGGGCAGTATATTTATGTATTTATTTATTATCATGGAAATTCTCAAAGGGGAATAAACCCGAAAGCTCCACCCAGATTTTTTCATTCCAGTATAATTGGGATCTGTTTTTGTAAAAAACGGACAAAAACTAATAGAGTTTATTGTTTAAATACTCGACATATGATTGAAGATCATTGTTTGAACTATGTTTAATCGTTGGAATTCATAAAATACTCTAAATATCCAGTTCATACAGTTATATATACATATAAAATAATAATATTATTATTGTATGTGTTTATTAGCTAAGATAAAATTGTGGCGGATCTTTACAGTTTATGGAAAAATATTTCAACCAAAACTTATATTTTATGGTTTAAAAGTTAGGTCTTTGGACCCAAAGAACCAATTTTGCTCATTCACGTTTATATTATTTTTATTTTGTACATTGATAGACCAGAATTTCATACTACTATAATTTTTTTCCCACTTTTTACTATTTTTAAAGGTTTCTACCCTGGTCTATAATGTAATGAAAAAAAGTAATGTATCATTTTACAATCGTATGTATATAAAACATATTCATTTACAATAAAGTAAATAAATTATTTGAATATTTCATATTAAAAGTAATTAAACTAATTATTATTACAATGATAAATATATTTTATTTTCTTTTTTGTTTCAGACATAAGAACAAAACATACCAAAAAAAAAACAGCAACAAATAAAACAAAAAACGAATCTGCAACACCACAGTTATTTGTTTGTGAGACTACTAAAGTGTTATTAAAATATTAGTGTGATTGAACTCCGTTGCCTGAATCTAATCGCAATATAAAGTCATTAAATATGTATTGTTACAATTTTTGATACCACAAAAATAAAATATTAAAAAAAAAACTTGTCCACAAAAATTTATGTCGAAAATAACATTGTGTGTATATTCTGTTTAAACACGTTCTTAAATAAGAAAAATTTGTTGGTCAAATTAACAATAACACGTGTATTTAAGTATATACGCGAGCACCGGAACGGTATGTCTCGGCTCGCTACATTATTTTACACCGTTGAGGTGGGTGATACCAAATTTACCATCTTAAAACGTTATCAAAATTTGAAACCGATTGGTTCTGGTGCTCAAGGAATTGTCTGGTAAGTTTCTTATCTACACAAAATTTTTTAATTTGTTTTAGTTCATGTAGAAAAATTAGAATTACGTTTGCAATTTATTGCTGGTAGTTGTAATCAATTATTTTTAGCTCTCAAATTTATTTTTTTATTGTTTTGTAATTTGAAATTGTTATGAAAATTTTGCGAAATTTGATAGTTTTTAAAATTATTGTACTTTTACTTCCGAGTGTCGAAGTCCTGTTTAAAAAAAGAAATTGTTTGACTCAGTTTCAAATTTTTTTTTTATATATGTCCACATTTTGGAACTTCGTGAGAAATTTGTTTCGTATCCGAATATTTGTATTTTTCTTAAGAATGCGCAAACATTCTTACTTTTCCTTTAACCTTTTCACTTTTCTCTGACCACTGCTCTTTTGTATTACGAAGCATTCATTCATAATATAATTATATACAAGAGTCCGAAAGAATATGTATATATTCCTTAAAATTTGTATTTGATCTAATTATACCTTACTTTAAAAGTTTCCTTATAGAAAACTACAAACACATATCCGTCAACTTTTAAGATTTTACACAAAAATCTCTTTGAAAAAATTTCATTTTTCTTATATCCCATCATTTATTTTAATAATTTAATTGTTTATCAAAACTACGACGTCAAATCTTCCTAGTTTTGTTTAAGTTATGCAGAAAAGATTCTATTCTTCTATCAAATATTAGTTTTTTATAAAATTGTTAAAAGAATTCAAAAAAATATAAAAATTTAGCCACGCTTATCCCATGCTTTATGTATAAAAATATATTTAATCGCAAGTATCTCATGTTTGGACAGGTCATCAACTTCAAATTTTAATAGCGTGCTTACTACAGATTTAATAATTTAAGTCATAGAAAAATTTAAATTATTTATTTTCATGTTAGTACTATCCATCAATTCTAGGTAATTCTAATTTCATTTCTAATAATCCATTAAAATATTCTGTATAACGATTAGTTTAAGAAAGGATGGGCAAATAATGTATGCAAAAACTTTTTATTTTTTTCGCCAACGTTTCATCAACATTGTTGACTTCCTCAGGGCTCAAAAATTAGACGTTTTTACATATTAGTCGATAATAAATATATTTCAATGAAATAGAAAGAATTTCTTACGATGACTATAGAAATATATAATCGAATAACATCTCTTCGCTCATAATTTATCATTTTAATGAGAAAATTTTTCATCGAATATATTTGTTAAAAAAATCTAAGCCTGTTATTCAAATCAATTCATTTTTTTCTTTTACATTTCACCTTTTACGTTTAATAATGCTTTTAAAAAAAATTATTGTTTAAAAATTGTTTTTTTTTTCAATAAAAACTATCAAAATAATTCTTAACAATTTTTATTCGACAGAGGAAATCAAATTATTCACAAATTTAATTAAAAAATTTTCCATAGAGAAAATATACAGTTTCAATTTTAAAAAATAATAATAATAAATAAATTGGGTTAACTGATTTTTTTTTTTTTTATTAAAGAAATTTTTATGCCAAGTAGACATAATAAATTATGGAAAAAGAAAAATGCTTGAAAAATATAAAGAAAATTATATTTTATTTGTGATGCATAAATAATTAAATTACAACACAAGCAAAGTAAAGCAATGGAAAATATAATTATTTTATCAAAAAAATTTTAATCTTTTATAAAATTTTAATATATATTTTTTCATTCATATGACAGTTTGATTTTTTTTATATATTTGAATTTTTGTATTTTTGCTTCTTCGTAGACGAGTTTTTTTTTATTTAGTATCCATCAATGTACACTTGAATTTAGAATAATTCAATCTAGACGGATTAACAAATCTTTAATTTATTATATCTGAATTTTTCAAAATTAATAAAAGTTGATAACAAACAAAAATAATCTCTCTATCAAACGGAATATCAAACTTAAATTCTTACACTTAACATAAAATTTTTATCAAAAGAGTAACAACATTCAATACACGATCTAATAATTTCTTTCCAGTTGGTTCAATTTTTTTAAATTCAAATGTACATTTGATTTTTAAAAAAAATTTAATTTATTAGTAGTATTTGCCAAATAATATAGAAATATGAAAGAAAAATTTTGAATCTTGTGTCAATCATCAGTGTTTTATTAGGCTAATCTTTAGAGCTAAAATCATATTGTACGTTTTTCAAAATTTGTATCATACCGGGGCATTAATACAAAGAAATGGTACACAGTTTCCTCTACCTCATTGACAGTATATCTATTGGTCAGACAAAATCTGGATTTCTTAATATATCCGAAAATAATGCTGACTCATGAACAAGTCCCTGCCCAGGCCTAAAAATGCAAATCATTTAAAAAATGACAATTGATAATAGTTCATCTTTACCAAAGGTCTAGAAAAAGTCAATGTGAGACCTAGAAAAGTCAGGGGATTTCGTTTTTCAGATATAGTAAACACCCTGATTGAATTTCTCACCCTATTTGCCATTTCTAAATCCCCTTCTTTTGAGATTGATCCCGAAAACACACCTTCCTATTAATATTCCATTGGTTCTTCAAATCAGACTCTACATACAAACATATCGATATTTTCTTAGTTTTTCTTTGTAATTTTATCGATTTTAATCTGTGTAGTGCTAAATTCCAAATCTCCACACACTCATTTTCTCATATTTATGGATTGCTGCCGATCCAGTATCTAAAACAACACCTTTCGACAATTCAGCTAGCCTTGATTTTACCTCCTTTGATGCTAAGCTAGTAATTACTGGCTGAATAAAACATCTACGAATGGTCTATCACTGTTACTTATGACCATTGCTATTTCACTCAATGTGAATATTTTTGCCCATAATTGTATTATAACATTTAGTCTTCTTTTCGTAACCGATAGCCAACAATTTTTCATGTCCGATGATAATTCATTCGTTTCTAATATTAAAAATCCTAAAAGACACACGCGGTTCGATCAACATCAATAATGGAAATTTTTTCTATCGTAATTTTGTTTTAATATTTGCTCCACAGACTGGTCTAAATGGATTTGATAGAATAATACAAAATTCTTCTATCATATTACTCTCAAATGTTTATTTAATTTTTTTTTTTAATATTTTTGTTTTTTATTTTTTCACAGCTATTAATCAAGTGTTTTTATTTTTGTTATAAATTGAAATTTGTTGTCGCTTCTATCGAATGCACTCATGCATGAGTAAAAACAGTAAAAAGTTGGAAAATTAAATTTTACTTTTTTTAGTTTTTTTTTTTTTTTTTGTTGCACACACCTTTTGTGAATTTTCCTTTTCGTAGTTTTTCCATTTTATTATTTAAAAAAATTTCAATAATAGTGCGTATCATACATAATACTGTGTAATATATTTTTTTTCATTGAAATAAATAATTTAACAAAGAAAAGGAAAATATATTACATAATAAAATGATTTTTAATCGTCACGTATTTCACGATACGCTTGGGGAAACGGTATTCGTTGTTCCTGAACGATATTCAAATTTAGTACCAAAAGGGGTTGGTGCACAAGGTATGGTATGGTAAGTACATTTTCTATATTAAAATACGCTTTCTATTTTTCTATTAGTAGTCGAATGCTTTCTTTATCCAAAAAAAACATTTTTTGTTTAGTATTTGTAGCTAATTTTTTTTTTTTATAGTATTTTCATGTATTTCTTGTATATCAGATGTGTCACGTTTAATGTTATTGATACTTATTTATTAATAATAATTAGAAAATAATTAATAGGGTTATTGTTTATTTTGTGAAAATCCATTTCTACAAAATAATAATGGGAACTTTTCCCTTTGTTTGATTTTCACTTTAAAATTATAAGAGTGCACTTTCGAAGTCATTATCAAATAATAAATAATTATAAATCTTTTATTTTGGAAATATAAATATGTAATATATAAAATGCTAGAAGCCTTTGAGATCAATAAACTAAATACAAACCAAAATATTACAATTTTAAATAATCAAATAGATGATCTTAATAAAACTCTCCCTTTATTAAATTATAAATATAGAATAATATATTTATCAACTCCACCCACAGGTTCTTCATTCATAATAATCTTACCTACTTTCCCTATATTTTTGAAAAATAAAACAATTATTATTCATTACTTGATACGCTCGCTTTTTTTTAAATAATTTAATGAATAGTTCGATCTCATCCAATCTTACACGTTATCAGAGAATATTTCCTACGCCATCTGTTAAATTATGTATGAAAATTTCACTACTCTGGTTATATAGTTTGAATATATATTTTCTTTCAGTAGAAATTCATCAAATAAGTGTTTGCAACAATTTTCGTGACACACCCAGTATAAACATTCCTTCAGAGCAAAGGGCTATTATAACGATATTTAACTCCGAATTTTATTTGGCTTTTCAGTCAAGTCATAAATAATCAAATTTCAAAGAAAAAATAAACAATTTTAATTTGTTTTTTGTTTTTTTACAGTGCGGCATACGATACAATAACGCAGCAAAATGTGGCAATAAAAAAATTAAGTAGGCCTTTTCAAAATGTTACACATGCGAAAAGGGCATATCGAGAATTCAAATTAATGAAATTAGTTAATCATAAAAATGTAAGTAAATTTTCTATTTGTTGTTTTATCAATGTAAAAAATGTCTGCTCCGAAGTTTTTCCGGATGCCAAAATCTAACCAGCCTCGAAATCAATAGCCACAGCTAATGATAATGTTTTAATAAGAACATACTGATTTATATATTCTAATTTGTATATTATTCATTTTGCAGATAATTGGATTATTAAATGCGTTTACTCCACAAAGATCATTAGAAGAATTTCAAGATGTGTACCTGGTAATGGAATTAATGGATGCAAATTTATGTCAAGTAATCCAAATGGATTTGGATCATGAACGTATGAGTTATTTATTATATCAGATGCTTTGTGGAATAAAACATCTACATTCAGCAGGAATTATTCATAGAGTAAGTTTTTTTTTTCAACTCTTCGAATGTGTGGTGGGCTTAATACATTCCAATTGATAATTTCTCGCCTCGCTATACGAGTATTCGGCAAATGTTGCATGGGATATACATTGCCAAGACTATCACCACTACGAAGCATATACAAATCCATGATTATCGCTCTCATATTTAGTAACTAAACTTGCATTAAGGAAAGTTACCTCGGCAATAATAGAGAATATGTATTAGTAGATAATGATCCAATTTTTTAGTATGTTACAATATGTTTCGTTAGCTATAACATACTAAAAATTTGGATCATTATCTATTAATTTCTTTTTTTCTATTACTGCCGAAGGAACTTCCTTAACTGACATCTTTAGTGACAATTTATATAAAGAATATTATATAATTTTTGTGGAAATATTTATTCAGCGGGAAACTTTCCTATAAAACATATTTTAATTTGTTCATTCATTAATTTCATCGAAAATATGTAACAAAAAAAAAAAACAAAAAAAAAAACTAAACTTAATTTTTGATTTTTTTTTCAGGATCTCAAACCTAGTAATATTGTAGTTAAATCAGATTGTACACTAAAAATATTAGATTTTGGATTAGCACGAACTGCTGGTACAACATTTATGATGACACCGTATGTTGTAACGAGATATTATCGGGCGCCTGAAGTCATTTTAGGTATGGGCTATACTGAGAATGTGGATATATGGTCGGTTGGATGTATTATGGGTGAAATGATTCGTGGTGGTGTATTATTTCCTGGTACCGATCATATTGATCAATGGAATAAAATTATAGGTAAGCTAAAATTTGTTTGAAATGTATGGATAAGCTTTTTGCGTTAAGAGAACATCAAATATTCGATAATTAAAAAATTCTGGAAAATTCTGCGTCAATTGACCGTCGAGTAGATTAAAGATGTTTGGGAGATACAAGCGGAGATTATAGTTATATAAAAATAAAAATATGTTCCAATTCAGTTTTGTTAAATCGGACTTGTAAATTACAAAATTATATGTTGGTTTTCAACACCATTTTAATTGAAATTATGGTTAAATTATTTTAGAATACATTACGAATTGTTACAAGTATGATTTAATATTTGTTTTAATTCAATTTATTTGCATAGTTAATTTAAAAAAAATCTTATATTATTTTATCGCATGAAATCTAGTCAACACCGTAAAATAGTGATTTATTTCTAATGTTGATACAATCTACAAAGATAATATATTGCGCTACCCTTAATACATTGTGTTTTTGATAATATACGTTCTTTATCTATAAGCTATCAAAATAAAAGGATAACTTCCTATGTAAATTGTAACATTCTCTACAGATTTTACCACAATTTCAGCTTCAAGTATGTTTTCACAATTCTTCAGTCTATTTCACATTTGTAACAATGCTGAGAAGATACCCGGCACAGTGTCTAGAGTGCGATTTACTTCGCATTACTGATAGGTCACTTTCCTCGAAAACATACTTCATATTTTCCTAGCAGATAACGATGAATCTTCAAAGTGGTTGACCCCGAAATATAAAAATCCAAAAAGCTGGAAAACTATAAAAATGAAATTTTCAAAAATAAATTTTTGAAAATTTATATGTTTGACGAGCTCATGAGATAAACAACGAAGTAATCGAAATTAGCATTTGAACATTTTTTTTTTTTTTTTTTTGTAGAACAATTAGGAACACCATCACAACAATTTATGTCACGTTTACAACCAACTGTACGAAATTATGTTGAGAATCGACCACGTTATCCTGGTTATACATTTGAAAGACTTTTCCCAGATGTATTATTCCCATCAGATAGTTCAGAACATAATCGATTAAAAGCAAGTCAAGCACGAGACTTGCTATCACGGATGTTAGTCATTGATCCAGAACGAAGAATTAGTGTTGACGATGCTTTATTACACCCATATATTAATGTATGGTACGATGAAGGTGAAGTGAATGCGGTAAGTTTTAATTTTCCTAATAAATATCTTAAGATTCCGAATTACAGTAATAATTTGTTGGTAATAATTTTCATGAATAGCCTGCTGCCGGCCCTTACGATCACAGTGTCGATGAACGTGAACATACTGTTGAACAATGGAAGGAATTAATTTATCAAGAAGTTATGGAATATGAGAGCAGTCATGGTGGTGCAACAGCGCCATCACCAAATGCAACTAATTCAACTGAGCCCACGAACTCAACTGGTGCAGAAAATAATGGAATGCGGTAGAAAATATATACATAATCTAAATTGCATTTAAATTTAATAAGGTAAGTGTAATATTTTCAAATTTAAAACTACTTGGATATACCAGTAAGGGACTGCATTCCTATAATTTCCCTTACCGTTTTCTCAACATATATTCGTATGATATAAACTTTTGTTCGCAAATGGCGAATTCATGCCTAGAATAAGATTGTTTTAAAACTCCCTGTTTAGTTCCTAATTTATTATTTATTATTTTTCGATTTCGTATTTTGTATGCTCACATTTACCAAAACGGCATGGTCATTATGAATTCAATGTACATTTCCCTTCTTTGAAATTGTAATTGTTAAATGAATGCACATTACCCATACGAGGAGGCAAATGTGTACATTTGCCGCAATATCTACTTTTACCGTAACATATACATTTGTAAAAATAATAAATATATACATGCCAGCATTAAATCAAAGAGTATGCTATATTGACACTACTAGTCGAAAAATGTGCGAAAAAATGAAAAATATAGAATAAGTCCGCTGTTCGACTTAAATACCGTAAATAATTATTTCAAATTTTGTTATTAATTGTATTTATTTTTTATTTTTCAGAATTAAAATTCCAATATAGAGAGAAAAAAAATCAACTAGTAAATAATTTAAAAACAATTTTAATAAAATAATAAATACAACAATAATCTTCAAAAACAAAACTACGCCTGTGTATTATATAAATAATATTTCAAAGACCGTATTAATAAGAACAATGAAAATATGTTTTTCAATCGAATATCAGAAAAAAAATATTCTCCCCTGGAAAAAAAACACACGTGTGTTCTTCAAATCACAAATATTTAGAACATATTATCAAAAGCGTATGGAACCAAAAATTATTGGATATAATCCATATTTGAAAGAACACAAACCGCTTTGTTAAAATGTTCTTTACAACACAACAACTGCTATTTACAACAAATCGTCCGATATTTTAAAATCCAAAGAAACTAGTGTGAACTGCTTTTTATTTTTATTTACAAATTTAAAAAGAAATAATAATAATAAATAAACAAAATACAAGTTAAATATTTATATAAAAATTAAGTGTTTAGTAGCAATTATTATTGTCTATTTAATCAATTAATTAATTTAAATATAATTATTAAATAGATTGTGTGTGAGATGATGATTCTTTTGATATTAATTAATTTTCGATTCACACATATCTGTTACGTTTTACTTTTTGTATTTAAAAAATAAACAAATAAAATAAAAATTCATGTTTTTTAGTAGTAAAAAAAATTGTATTTTTTACTAAAAAATTCCAAGTTTTGAAATTACTTTTACCTAAGACTTGTTTTTTTCTTTTGTCATTACTAAACAAAATACAGTATCGATTTTTGTACATAAATTTAATAATTTCCAACATATTTGTATTCGCTTTTATAAAAAAAACTGTTTTTTTTTTCTCTTAATTGAATGATTGACAGAATGAAATTTTCATATTCAGTCCATTCTTGACATTCAAATCAAAAGGTCTCTATTCTAATTAATAGCGCTGTGATATTAGCTAAAATTAAGTTGGTAATAATTGTGTCATAAAAAAAAGGATTGCATCACTTTCGAAATCAATGTAAACAGAGATAGAAAAAAAACTTCATGGCTGTGACCTACCACACGACATTTTAATCGTTATAGGCGATTAATGTTAAAAACGCACCTTTATCAATAACACCAAATAAAATTGTTTTATAAATTTCAATTTTAATGCGAAAATGGAAATTGAAATAAATACGCATCATTTTATAATCATTTCAATATTCGTTTAATATTATTCACATTTATATGCCCACATGATTTCTTAAAATTTACAACAAATGGCATAAACCTTGGAGGATTCAGGCAACAACAAATAAACAGTCGTAATGAAAATTATATGACTACTTTTTAACA
The DNA here is from genome assembly GCA_020423425.1 of Chrysopa pallens. Taxonomy (NCBI): domain Eukaryota; kingdom Metazoa; phylum Arthropoda; class Insecta; order Neuroptera; family Chrysopidae; genus Chrysopa; species Chrysopa pallens. The sequence continues at coordinate 23,717,338 of CM035595.1, read as the reverse complement.
ATTGAAGTTAACTATTGCCTACTGAAACGAATGAACCTTCTTTTCTCAATTTCAAATTTTTTCTCCGTATAATTAAAAAAGAGTTGAATATGTTTTGCCTCTCTGAAAATTAAAATATTTATTTACATTCAGTACCACGCACAAACTTATTCGTCTCTAAAATATTACATTTTCATGAAGTGAAAAGCAGTGGCGGGGTAAGAACTACATGACCGGGTGCGCGCCTAAGAATTTTATGGGTTAGTTAACAGTAATAAATGTAAAACAAATGTTATTCGGCATAAAATAAATATATATGGATAAAAAATCCAAAAAAAACAAGACCTTCTAAATGATAAAAGTTTGTTTATGTGTTAGGTTAGTGTTAATTAATCAATTAAATCCAAAATTCATCAGTTTTGCCAGTCTTTAATATAAGTTAGTAGTTGCTAAAAATATACATACATTTACAAAGACAAATAAATATGTAAAATTGGGGTTTTTAGATTGTGGTTAAGGTCGTCGCTCGAAGTGGATAGTATGATTTCTCGCATTAATATATTGGGATTAGACCATGCATGTATCTGCCTTAAGTAATTTCAAAACAGCAAATAATCGATTAAATAATTTTTAATAAAAAATAACTAAATTATATTTTATCTTGCGTTATTTTATTTTTCATTTTTTTTTTATAATCACATGTGTATATAAATAATTACATATATTTCATTTTTAATTACAAAAAAAAAATAAATAAATATAAGAAAAACATAATTAATTATTATTCTATTATTATTATTATTATTATTATTAATTAATACTAGAACAAAAAAAAACTTTGTTGCAATTTTATAGTGTAGATAAAAAATAATAAGAAAAAATAAAAATTTACAAAAAAAAAATAGCCATTTCATAAAAAATAGATTATGAAGCAAAAACAACAAAAACAAAAAATAATCACCTATTATTGTTAAGTCTGAATTAAATAATACAACAGATGGCAATATCTTACATTTTTTACTTTGATCAATTCCATTTGCAATATCATATCGGTAAGGAATTTTTATTCTAGTCTTCATTTTTTAAGATTTCCTAGTTGATAAAATTAATTCAACCGATTAATTCCGAGTCACTTATTTGGAAATAAATAAAAGCAATAGTTGATAAAATGATGGAAGAAACATATAGATCTACAGAATATCATCTTCTGTGCTTTCCAAATTACCCTTCATGATTCTACTGAGGCCAGATGAACTAACAGAGTCCCTCTACATAAAGTTCTATAAGTTTTGTAATAAGAAGATTGAAAAAAGTGAGAAAATGGCAGTTTAATCGACAATGTCCATTCAATAGAACTAATGGTCTAATTACCATAATATGCAACTTGAGTTCAATGATTTGCGCGAATTCTGAGTGATCATGGATGACTTCTTACCATCACCTGACCACATACCGCGGTAAAAAAAAATTAACTCCAAATTAAGCACATCTCATTATCTCAATTTTCACTTTTTATCGTTTTCATTTGTTACCAACACTGTTTAACATTTGTTACCTTTTACAATGAAGTGGTGATCAAATTTTCCCACTTATTCGAATCAAGTGGAATATCCAACATATTGTTATTAATCAAACAACGAGTATATAAATTACAAAACAATGTTTTCAAATTCGTGGTATTTTACTTTATCGAAGGTGAAAAATGGAATTTTTTTAGGATAAAAAAATGTACGTAAACACCATAATTTATAAACGACATTCTTTAGGAGACAAATAAAATTTTAAAAAAAAATACTGTTAAAAAATGCATTTTGTTTATAATTACACTTACAAGTATAATATATACTAGAGATTGTAATTTAAACATACAAATACGTCAAATACTCTCAAAATATTTGTATACTAAAAAAAAAGATTCATAACGATTCGAAAAAGTAAGTTTTTTTTTTCAAATTTTGTGAAAAAAAACCACTTAATCATTCGTAATTTTACAAAACAAATTCTAAATCATCGAAATTCTTACCTAATTGAAAAATAATAATGATAATACCTAAAATTAAATGATTATAAAAATATTAATTTTTTTTCGGCTTAATTTAATGAATCACCATTAGGAAAATTAATTTTATTTGCTTGCAAATCTGCTCTTCCTAATTATTATTAGCATATTTATAATGCCTGTTCTACAATTAAGTCGCAAATCAGTAATTCAATGTCGTAAAATGAACACAAGCGCAATGGAACACATTTTTGGCATTTATATGTTTTATAACCTCAATGTAACATTTATTTTTAAAATAGATTACTCTACTTGTGTACATCACGACTTTTAATGTAGAATGGGCTTAAAAATGGTAACCTGCTTTTTACTTCTAGAAAGCATTTTTATTTTTATATTTATCTATAATTACAAAAAAAAAAAAGAAAAAAAAATCATTCATGAATTTGGAAAAAGTCCAAATATATAAACCATTAGCTCTAAAAATATCCCCTTAAAAAAATGAGGCCTTGTATCAATTTTTTTAAATAATCAATTTTTAAATCATAATTGTCCATTAAAGTGCCTATTTATTAATTTTTGCAATTTATTTTTTTATACATGTACACCCAAAAATTTTTTATTAAAAAAGTAATTACTTCTCAAATTACCACAAATAAAATAAAATTGCTGCTTAAAGAATTGAAAAATTGAACTTGACAAATCATCAAGATTTTTTATATAAAAATTTATTTTTACAAAAAAAAAAAAAACAAAAATTTAACTCTGTAAATATTTAAATGTTGTAGGTAGATTGAATATCGTGTGTGTTGGAACATTAAAAAAACAAATGGAACTAATTGAACTCCAATTCCATTTGGAGTTTCAATGAATTTGATGGTAATAGAAATATTATTTTCAAAAACCCTTTCAATCATGAATTCCCTTTTCCTTCACAATCCTCAATGAAATCGTTTTTTCAAAACTACATGGTGCGTTTTTTTTTTTTTTTTTTTTTGAATGAGCAGATGAATAATTTATTTTATTTATCGAAATCATTCCTATTTTCTGGCTTGTACGAAACGAAATTTTTTTAATATAGTTTTCTAAATCTGTATTTGCAATATGTGCAACCGAATCTCTATGAAAGAAAATACTCAAGAAAAATTCAATGACTTTACGAGCTATGGGCGCATTGAAATTCATACACAAAATATTTGACAATCGGAAAATTAGTAGAATAGTTTAATTACGATTTCATAGAATATTTGAATATAGGTAAATCTAGCCTTCTAATTTAAACGGGGGAGCAAGTAGTTTTTGTTGCCTGAGTCAGAGTAACATATTAACTCTCGAAACGTTCCCATTGCTTCTCAAACCTGATTTACTCTATTATTAAAATTTCGGTTTTAACATAAAATTTTATGAATTAAGCCTTCCCCAACGGAATTTGAATCCGAATTTTAGAAGTTTCGAATGTAAATAAATCAAACTAAAAAAATCATATTACGAATGTAGAATCTTGTTATGAATCTAAAGATCTGTAAATGAAAAAAATAAATAAACATAATTCATGATAATTAATTATAAATAAACGATAGTAATAAATTAAAAATGAATAAAAAAATATTTAATAATTATTATCTTCATGTTACACTCCGATCCAAATATTATAAATAAAATAAACGTAATCACGTGTAAAAAAAATTGAATATTTCTTTAAAAATTAGTAAAAAAATTACATTTATTAGTAATAATAAAAAGTATTTTGTGCAAGAAATCAAATTTAACAAAAAAAGAAAAATTATGATATGAATTCTCTAGTATTTAATATTAAAAAAATATATAAATAAATAAATAAAAAACAAATCATTCAAAAGAAATGCATTTTACAAAAATGAATTCATCTTTTTGGAATGAAGTTAATTTAAAATTGCCTGCGTATACATTTTGTACACAGTTTTAACTTTCTTCATTTATTTTCTGATTTTTAACAAAATCTTATAAACAGTTAAATTAAATACGTAAATTATTTTCGAAAAATTGTTTGTGTAAGTACAAAATTTACTATCAGGGCTTCGTTAAAAATAAGGTTTAGGCCTGCTTCATCTGCTCCGCTAAAATAATTGGAGAGAATGTAATTTCGTTTCGTTTCATGGAGCACACACTTCAAATAGATAGACCAGCAAAATATGTTCTCAATGTGATGAAACTAAATAATTACAATTGAATTTTAAACATGTTGCTATCAAATTCAGAATCTATGGCAGCTGTAATCATATGTACTCTGAAAAAGTTTATGGCTAAATTCATATCGAATCAAATTTGTGATAGCTCAAAAAATATAATTGAGTATACGCAGGCTCAAAATTTATATAGAAAAATGAAACTGGTGAAATAAATACAGAGTTTTCCTATAGCCAAAAATCTTCCAAATTAAAGAAAAGCTTAACAACAAAACGTAAATTTGAGATTAGAATTATTATGCAATAATTTTATGAAAAAAAATCATTTTAAGTTCTTTACAATAATAGAATTACTTGTACACTTTTCGAAATAATTTAGAAAATTAATTCCAATGAAAATATTATACAATTCATTATCAGAATAATGATACTTTTACATTTTATATTTACAAAAATGATTCCGTATATGAAAACATTTTAGATTGTATAATATTTTCGTGTGACTACCGTACAGTGTACACAAAACTATTATTATAAGTATTTTAGAAATAATACAAATACAATTAGTTTATTATATTTCAATTTATTTATAATTAAGAAATAAAAAAGAAATAATTACAACACAGTATTTTTTTTTTTTAGTTTTTATTTTCCTTAACCAATTGGATACTAAGCGGGAATATCTCATACCTCCAGCAATAAAAATGAATTCTGAATTATAATTGAACACAAAGTTCCAGTTGTTTTTTTTCTCACACTTATGCTTTTCGATATTCACATGCATTCAGCAAACATTTTGCTCATTTTGCAATAGTTCAGGTATAATTTGGTGTCGCCATGATCGCCTTGTATAAAATTTAATTATTTACAATCTTCCATTTTGTGCCACCTCTCCCTGTGTCCTCAATTAAATCATAATTAAAGTAACATATCACTCAGGATTAAAACATCAAAGAAAACACCATTATAACATAGATAAAAATCGGTAAAACCGATATATTCTCTGCCATTTATAATCTTTTACTGTACAACTCTATTCAACATCGGGGCTCAACAATCGCATCATAATTTCTTTAAATTAGTCTGTGAGTCCAGTCTATGAATTAATTACGATTGATATATGAGTCTTATTTAAACGAAAAAAGTTATTCATAAGATATCATTAGGCAGACAATCTCATACAAAAAAATGTATAATGACGAATTCATATCATCAAGAATTGCACCAAATAATGATTGCTGATGGGTAAGAAGTCTATGGTGCAATCATAAATTTCATGTAGTTAATTTAGTCTTTTGTCGTTTTAATATTAATTCGCCTTATTTTCTTTATGGTCACACGCATAAAAAGCAGCTCATCAATGGTAAGTAATCACGAGTAAATTGCAAATTCACATTATAACGATGAGCGAGAAGAGTATCAACGTTTTAATGAGCTCTATATGAAATCTTTGATTGTCCCATAGACTCCACGATCTTGACAGCTTAAATCAACAACTTTTGACTATTTTTATAAAAAATATGGCGGAACATATTGTCAGTACTGGGTCGTTGTGGGTGGTATACTCTACTTATATGAACGATATCTTATAAGAGCAGCCATTAATTTATTATACATTTTTGTTCATACTTTTTTAAACATGATGTCTAAATCTGTTTACATAATCGTGGTTCATACTCTATAATCTATGGCTGGCTATATGTAATCTTATATATAAAAATGAATTGCAAAATGTGTTGTAAGCGCATAACTCGAGAATGGCTGGACCGATTTGGTTAATTTTGGTCTTGAAATATTCGTGAAAGTTCAGGGAAGGTTTTAACGGTGAGAAACATAAATAATAAGTAAAGGAAAATACTATAAACGACAATTTAATTTTCGAATACAAAATGTTCCTAGCTGTGAAACATATTTTGTCTTTTTCTTTCTTTATTTACAAATCAACATTTCCATAGAAACCAAAATATAATTTTGAAATTCAAAATAAAACTTCTTTATCTATTCAAAATAAAACTTCTTTATCTCTTCTCACTAGCAGTATGACGAACTGTCAACTATATAAAGTGTGCATATCGCATTGTTCAAGTATTACCGGAATCATTCTTGGTTCAGGAGGTCCATATACCTTTCATCAAGAGTATGTGTACCACACCAAAAATTATCGGGTTAACGCGGTCCCGGGTGTACCCCAGCAAATACCAGGTAAATACCGGGTGCATATAATGTACTGGGTGCACACTAAAAACCGGGAATCCGATTAGAAAGGATTTGAAATTCTTCCCCTAAGGGTAGAATCGCATCCTCATGTAAACGATGTAATATCATTTATTAAAATGTAAACCGGGTGGGTATGCTTCAAAATATAAATTAATATCATAATTTATTCTGATATGCCGCAGCTTCATTATTTAGTTATAGACAGTTGAGAATGTGTTATGATATTTAGGAGATATTGATGTTGATTAGAAAGAATTTATATAAATAACAAAACAATGTTTACCCGGGTCAGCTATTCAAAATAGAATTTATTTATCTCCTCTTTTCTATATTAGTGGTTCTGGACTTCCTTTTACTATTTTTCATCAAGTATATGAGAACCACAGTACAATATACACGAATTGTGGGTGCACGAGGTACCGGGTGTCCCACATCAAACACGAGTGTATATATAAATATTTCGTGTCACGGGTATCCCACACCAAATAGTGGGTTAAACATCAAATACCGGGCATCCCATAAGAAAAGATTTTCTGAAATTCTACCCCTAATGGGATGAAAAGAAGAGGCAAAGTTTGTATGGGGCAACGGAATTCCTTCGTCCAATCTGCTTCAAATTTTGCATGCAATCGATGTAATATCAATTGTCACCGCAACGTGTCCGGGTATGCTTTAAAATATATATTAATATCATTATTTATTCTAATTTGCCTTAGCTTTCAGTATTAAGAAATACAGGAAAGTTGTTAAGAATATGTTATTATACTTAGAAAATGTTGAAGTTAATTAGAAATATGTGGCAAAACAACGTTTGCCGGGCCAGCTAGTCTATAATAAAATAAAATTGATTTAAGTCATAGAATATCACGGTTAGAATATATATTCTATGGTATGGAATAGACAACCTAACGATTTAAATGTAATCATAATAAATGAGCTAAAAATCAAAGCTAAGTAAACATAATTTAATATTAAGTGAATTTTTTTAATAGAAAATGTCAGAAATAAACCATTAAAATATTTTAATTCGAAAACAGAGGCTTTTCAAAAAATATTTATATACTCTATGATACGATATATTATTAATGACATGTCAATTGAATTATGAAGCGAAAAAATGGATGTTGTTTGAAATACATTGGAATATATAAATATACTTTGGAGAATAATTTATTGAAGGATTAAATTATTATAGGTGAGTTTTTTATAAATTTTGTGTATAATCACTAGGATATTCCATTTTTTGTTAAATTTAACTGCAAGTGTTTGAAATTTTTTATATGAAAAATGTGTATATAAATCAATACTCAGTTTTTCTATTTATGAGGCATTTTTAATTTCAGTATAAAATGCTTAAACAACTCAATACTTTGTATGATTCTTTATAATATAATATGAATTCATTTGACTATCATATTTAATTTGAATCTTTCTTCTTTTTTTTTAATTCCATTTTAATCAGTGACAGAATCTTGTTTATAATTCCTCCCTCACACGACAAATAACTACCAAAGAACGTTTTACGTATATGCTTGCTTAGAGCTCTACGTATCCTTCAGCAAGTTTATTCGTTACTTTGTGTGAAAAATTTCTTTGAATAACTAAGTTCAGGTGTTAAGAATTTAAAAAATTATTTTCGAGGATTTTAAAATCCACAGAGGATTTTAATCAAAATTTATATATCCTATTGCTATATGTATGTATAGAAATGTTTGATAATTATCAAGATATCAGTTCAATTTCAATTAAGTCGACTTATTTCGTTACTGTGATGTGAACAGTTTGAATAAGTAACATGTTTTAGTGATAACTATAAATTTAAATCTTTTAGTCTGATTTTATGTTCAGGTGTATATTATAAAATTTTATTATAAGAAAATTCTTAATCTTTTTTTCCTTACGCTCATAGTATATATAAAAAATCGTATTTTGTGTTCTTTAATTGAATCCACAGATGAAAGTAAAAAAGCACATTTATCGATGATATTGCATTGAAAAACGTCAAATGATTCACTCGACATTTCTGATATCACGGAGGCTCTGTATTACAAATCATTTTTGATACGATTTTGGAATTTAAGAAATTTATTATTCAGCGTACCATTTACAATTCCACATAATAGCTAAGATTTTGTAATTTAAACCTTTGATCAAGAGAAAAATATAAATTAAAATTGCAGAAACATTCCTATATATAAAGTATTTCGCAGAATACATATTCGTTTAAAAAATTTTCATTTATCGATTGTAAATGTCATTTCCCATTAAAGTTTTTAAAGTTTTGTTTTAATATTTTGAAAAAATGTTCGTGAATACAAGTGAATATTAATTAAACAGGTAGGTTATTAATATTAATAAAAAAGACATCGTCAAAATAATTAACAACTGAATGTTGACGATAAGAAAATAAACTGTATTTTAATTTTTAATGTAATCAATAAATTTTTTCAGTGTTTGTAACTTTTTTTTCATTTTTATTGAGAATCCAAAATTTATATGTCGAGAATAAATTTAATTTTTATAAATGTCTTCTATCGCAATTAAGTGGGAACTGATTATTTAAATCTGAAAAATTTATAATCTACATGTGTCATAATTCATTTTAATAAAAATTTTAAGCTTTTCTTTAATTAACAAATTAACTAGTAATTTCTCTGGTGATATATTAAAATACATTGTCTTCAGAGAGATGTTACTAAAACGGTGGCACTTTTTATTGCTAATATTATAACGATATTACTGGGAAGAATGAAAGTAGTGCTATCGTTAAAGGATAAGATGAAAATGATTTTTTCGTAGTTTTTAATGCGACTAGGGGTTAGTTTTATCACTTTGTTTACTGACGTTATTATTCTCTAAGGAAAAGGATAAGATGGAACGTTAAAAAATCGGGTTAAGGCGACCTTATATTGAAATTCATATAAAAAAAACTAAATTTTGTTATTTTTAAATTTGAGTTAAGTTTTTTGTAATTTTATACTTATAACCTTAAAAATTCCCAAAAAAAAATTTTTGTCTATTTTTAAATTTTCTCGGATCGGATATATTTAAACATTGAAAGTGCAGCTTTTGAGAGATCAGCTTAACTTGTATACGGAGTGCGATATACTTGAGATGTTTCAAGCGGTATCTCAAAAACTAGCCATTCAATCGTAAATTGAGTATTATTTTTGTTGTTTTTAGACCTGAATAAACCTAAAAACAAACAATTTAAAAAATATATATATTTTGTTAATTTTTAAATTAAAAACATACAAAAAATTAACCGACCAAGTTGACTTTTTGACAAAATAAATTGATTTGGGGTTTTGGTGAATTTGAAATTTTATTAAAGCTGAATTTCTCATAAATTGTGTTTAATTTATATAAATTTTTTCAAAAAGTTTAATCGAAAACTATTTTCTTAAAGCACAAGTTCAGAAGTTCTTTAAACTCTAAAAAACGTACTACAAGTAGGTCATATTTGAATCTAAAAATATCTAGAAGAAATCTAATCAGGAAATATCTTACTTAAAGAAGAGACGAAATTATCGAATTAAATACCAATTATCTCAAGGACAAGGAAGTTTTCAAATCCGAAATACTTTACATGTCATAGTTGAAATCAAAACGTTAAATGTCTTACTACGAATGTTATATCAAGTATATATATACCTTCCCATATGTGTATATCATTGTGTTTGTTTAATTCAACCAATCTCATAAACTCAAGCTCTTTGAACTTTCGAGGACAATCTACATAGAAAGAACTATCTAAACTTAGTTTCATCAATTTTTAATGAAACTTTACAGTTATAAAACTTAGAGGGTATCGCTAAATACAACAAACATTATTCCAATTGTTTGAAATAGCCCTTAGACGCATACGACGTACACCAAAAATTGAGTGTAAAAAAGTCAGATGATCGGAATACTGACTGGAAATACTAAAGCACCTGAAACTAGAAACTTTAGTGTAACTTGTGATAAATATTTTCGTCGATTGGAATTTTGAAAATTTCCAATAAAACGGTAAGTTTCCTACGTTAAAGAAAACTTAGACGATATTAAAACATTTTATTTTAAATGCATTTTTAAAAGCATAACTTTTGTTTGTTTTTAATAATTTTTAATAAAAATGGTGAGTATTGCATTTTTAAAATTTCCTTGTTTTTAAAAGAATATGTTTTTTCTTTTTATTGCAGTTGGCGTTGTTTCTAAAGTAGCGTCTTTAGAAAAAAATATAAGGAGTGCTTTTATTTAAGCAGTGAATCTGATTTTCTTGACGCAAGTGTGATTAAAAAGTGTGTGCGTGAATTTTAATTTGGTGACAAACAACAAAATGGATCATCGAAAAACTAACATAGAAGATGAAGATTTAAAGGTATGTTATTGATACATAAAACTTAGAAAGAATATAATTTTCTTTCAAAAATATTAAAAAAAAAAAAAAATTTATTCATAACGGTAAGTATTCTTAAATTTTGTAATATTACAAAGTAAGTTTAGTGATTGGATCCACGTGCAGATATTTAAGTGTTGCTCTGATTGTGATATAACTTAAGTTATATCACGTTAAGAAAGACCCCGTCATTGTCCGGATCAGTTCATTGTTTCGGATAACTCGGAGGCTTGGTTGATCGTGGGGAGGTAAACAAGGGTTTACTGTAAAAGCATATTAACGAAAAAAAAAAAACCACCACAATACACTATTGATGAAATATTTGAACTTTCATAAGTATGAATGGTTGGAAATTTTTGGAGAAATTGCGTATAAAAGGTTCTAAATAATATGATCTTAAAAATTAGTATGAATGTGATATGGAATTTGTTTTTGAATGTCTAATTTTTGTATTTTTAGTCGTTGAAAATTTTAAAATGGTAAGTATTCACTATAAATTTAAAATAAATATCCTTGTAGTTTATGACACCCTCCATCAAAAAAATTAAATCCTCAAAATTACAAATGTATTTATTTTTGTATTTTAATAAACAAATTTATTAAATGAACTTTTTCTACACAATAATTGTAATGAAATAATTTTTTTAAAGTAATTCAGTTTTCAAGAATTTTTAGGGTATATTTCTAGAAATTTTTTCAGGCTTATGCAACCAACACTCATCGACAAAAAAAATCTACGAAACTTAATTTCTTTCAACGTGACAAGAAGTGCTACTCTATTCAGGGTGTCTACTGGTTAGAGAAAATTTGGAATAAGCAGAGAATTTCGAATTTACTGAAAAAGTCATAGAATAATCAGGGAATTTTGAATTCTCTTTCTGGGTTTTCAAAACATAAATTCAATTTTTTAAATATTCATAATAATTATTAATGAGTTCTTGATCTCATAATATATCCGATAATGATGCTCACTGATGAACAAGTCACTGTTTAGGCCTAGAAATGGAAATCTTTTTAAAAATGACAAATGATAATGAACCATTATTTAGAAAAAATGGCCTAGAAAAATGATACCTGGAAAAGTCATGGAATTTCGTTCTTATTCGGAATTTTTTTATAGTAGACACCCTGTCTAAGCTAAGACAAAAAAAATCGAAAATATATTAGATTATCTAATACATTTTCGAATTTGAAGTCCCCTTACTTATCGTCGTATAAAAATAAAATTTAAAAAAAATTACACTTAAATTTATTTTTACTTCAATTTTTTATCATCTTATTATGGCATCATCGACAGAGTCTCGAATTCATCTAAAAGAGTAAAGTTATGTTATCTATTTCAGATGTTTTTATTCCCAGTAATTATGAATTTTATAAACAAATTTTGTCTTCAAAACTATTCAAATTGTCTATGTCAGTCTCAGGAATATATTATATTTTACAGGAAATAGTTGAAGACCGTTTGTTAAGAGTGAATGCCCGATTATTAGATGGCTCAACTGCCAAAGTATTCTCGGTATTACCAACCGAACGTGGACCACAATGGCGATGTCACGCATGTCAAGTTACTGTGTTGGGATCCCGTGAAATATACAAACATGAACGTTCAAAAGAACATGCTCGAATTATGGTGGAAACAAAAGCACACCCACGAGAAAATTTTCGAGAACAATCTTTACCACCACCACCACATCAAACATTACTTGAAATGAGTCTGGCACCAGGAGAACCTGTACCACCTGGATTTGAGGGTGAAGTTCGTGGTATTGCTGAAATACAAAAGAAATTGGATGCTTTTACTTCGTCGCCGATAATTGGTTTGGAGTATTTATTTGAGTTACATAGCTACGATGATAAAGAACCACATTATATTTGTATTTTATGTGATAAACGTGGAGATCCACGTACAGTTATGGCACACTTAAACAGTTTAAAGCATCGTTTGAAATTTATTGAAAGTCATTTTCCAAAAGTTAATCAAAAAATTCAAAAGTATCGCTTAAGCAAAGAATATAAACAAGTGTGTCAAAATTTGATAACAACAATTGCTGAATGGATTGAAAAACGTTTCGGACGTTTAGTACCTCACGCATGCGATAAAGATTCATTTGAACGTAAACGTGAGAATTACACACAAATTGTTGTTAAAGATGTGCATTTCTCTGATAAATATGGTGAAACGTTAGAAGAGCTTGTTGATGAAAAATTTTTCGAATCACCTGGTAAGTTTGAAATTTCTTAAATGATTTTGTGTATAATTTAAATTTCGAAAACTCCCTTCTATTGAAAAATTTCATTTTTCCCACAGAAGATCACCATGCAACTAATCATGATCCATCAAAACCAGTACCAGGATGCAAACCTCCTGAAATTATTAAACGCAAAAGTCCTTCACCACCGATTGTAAATGCCCCAGGTACGTAAAGCTATTACATGTATAAAGTGTTCCACAACTTAGTTTAGAAGCCATGTTTGAGGTAAGTAGTTAGAAACGATTACAAAAGTAATAGAATTGAGGGCCCTATCTACAATTAGAAGATCTAAAATATTTCCTTTCTATTAGAAGAACAAAAAAAGCATATTCATTAATTGGCGCTGGATTAAAAAATTATTGAACCTAAAACACATAACATTACTGACGGAAAGACCCAAGCTATTACGGAAGTAATATTTAAAATGACTAAATTGTGGGACATTTTGTACTTTGATTTATAGATTTAATTAAAATTTTTAATTTTAGGCAAAAACAACAAACAACGGCCTAATTTTAACAATAAAAATCCACTTCGACGATGTGATAAATCACCTTTGTCATCAGTGTCTAGTATATCATTTAGCGGTGATTCATCACCTGAACATTCATCAAAATTCGAACAAATCCAACAACGGTCACGTGGCCGTGAAATTTATGATAAATACAAATTAGAACGAGAAAGGCGGCGTTCGCGTTCAAGAAGTGGTTCATTTTCAAGAGTACGATCTAAACGTAGATATAGATCACGTTCTATATCCAATTCACCACCTCCAAAAGGAGGTCGTTTTATGCCTGGACGTTTTCCTTGGAAACGTAATGACTACGTTCAAGCACGTGAGAAAACTGACTTAAGTATTCGTAAAAAAATGTCTTTGGAAGCTGCTCGTTTGGAAGAATATAAAAAAGGTATTATTAAAATTGAAGATGAACTTGAACATGTACTTCGAAATCATGAAAAAAATCCTGAAAAACATCCACAATACCCTGAAGAATGGAAAAAATTTTGGAATCGACGTTATAAAGAATTACAAGCCGAACATAAAGACCCCTCCAAACATGATTTTAAACCAGAGTGGATTGATTTTTGGAATAAAAGAATGAGAGAGATGCATGAAAGTGAATTAAAAGCACGTAAAGAAGCACTTAGAAAACGATTAAATTTACCTGAAGAACATCCTCAACCAATCAAATTTAAAATAGGAGGTAAAAAAGTCGGTAGTACATCCAAGAATGATATTCCAGCTAGTTCATCTGACGATGTTATTGTTATTGAAGATGCTAAAGAGGACGATTATAAACCACAATTACGACGCACCATATCAAAAGAAAGACATGAACGCAAACGATCACATAGCCCATGGGAATCCGATTATATGTATAGCATGGACCGATATCAACCAAAACGAGATTATTACAATAGTCAAAGAATACCAGAAATGAGACCTAAAAAATATATTTCACATAGTATCATGGAATCCAGGCATGAAGAACCAGAAGATGACGATGCAGAATTGAATATTGTAGCTGTTTTACGATTGCTAACTGCGTTAGAAGAAAAATTAGGTTCGTTAGGTCCGAAAGTTATTGATATGTTATCAACAGCATTAGCAATGGAGAAAACTGAAGCGAATAGTGCGGAAACTCTATTAGATAATGATGTACATTGCGTGTTGTTCGAAACTGTTAAAGAAAAATTAAAAGGACAATTATTAGCTGGATTGATTGAACCCCAAGCTGAGAAACCAGCTAAAAATGCTATAAAACGTATCGCATCGTTATTACATATTTCATCAGAGCGAAAACGTAAACGTGAAGAGGAATTAAAACAATTAAATTCAAAACCAAAACCGTTAAGTGTACCTGGTATTGGAGAAGTAGATAAAGAAGCAATCGCTAAACAAATTACGACTGCTTTGCTTACACAAGGTCGTACGAATGTTACACAACATGAATTAGAACAATTAATTGGGGCTGTCGTTGGTATGGCACAAGCTAAATCATCTGGACAAAATGTAACTACCGCTCAATATGTTGACAAAATGAAAAATTCTGAACCAGAAAAACAAAAAATTATCACACCATCTACATCATCAGCGCTGTTAACTTTACAGTCGAGTCAAGGAATGGACTCGAGTGCTATGGATGGATTGTCTGATTCTGATTTAAAAACTTTATTACAAAATTTTAAAGATTTATCTACAGATGAACAACATGGTTTGATATCATACTTAAAAAAATTAGAAGCGCATGAGCCAGAGAGAGTTGAACGTTTAAGAAAATTTGTAAATTTAGAACCCTCAAAATCTGAAGCAGAAACAAATAAAGAAGAAAAACTTGAAATAAAAAGAAGTCCATCTCCTCAGAAACAGTCGTTTACACAATCTCGATCCTCTCGAAGTTTAAGTCCATTTTCAAAACGTTGTAACGACGTTGTTGATATTACATCCCCAAGTCGTAAACCTGAAGTGCCCGATAAATCTGATCAAAACTCAAATAATTCTGGTTTTGTAAAAATTGATTCTGATGAAGATGATGATTACACTTATGAAGATGTTTTTAAAGCTGCCTCGAAAAATGTAAAAGATAAAGAAGATGAGAATAATAGAAAAGAAAAGGAGTCTGTTTCAGAATCAACATCTACTAACAGTGCAATTGACCCAAATGTAGTTTTAAAAGATGCAAAATTAATGATTGCAAATATTATGGGTCAGTTGGGTCAAAAAAATGCAATTTCGTCAGCATCAAACAGTCTGAACGATATTCCATTAATATCCTCGAATCGTCCACCAATCAATCGTCCTACAAATATAAATGATAATCGACCTATGGATATACAACCAAATCGACCCATGGACAGTGGTCTTGGGAATATGTTTCGCGAATTTGATAATCGGCCTGTACCACCTCCGAGAAATGAATTTGTATATACACAAAATACAAATTTCGATAATAATCCAACACCCTCACAGTACTCGAATTATTCCAATTTTAATAGTTCTAATCAATCGGGAATGCCATTTCAACAGCGGCCTCCTTTAAATAATCCAATTAATAATTTCCAACAAGTTCTGCCATTCCAACAAGGCCCACCAAAACCAAATTTATATGATAACATTGGCGGTTTCGGGGATAGAAATCCACCATTTAATAGTGGTAGCAATTCGTTTAATAATAATCCTTATGATCAATTTGGTATACCTCCACAACAACAATACGATAATCCTCCAACTGGAAATAATTATTCGAATCAAAATTATGATGGGCCATCTAATGTTGGTGGAGGGTATGTAGAACAACAACCCCCAGGAAACTATAACAATCCCAGTTCGTATAATTTTAATGATCCGCCATCATTCAATAATCGTAACTTTTATTAGATCCAGAATACTTAGTTAAGTTTCAAAAATGTAAATTAAAACATATTTTCTGTAAAAAAACCATGTGAATTTTAAGTTAATTTTTCATATTAAAAGTATTTAAAAAGTGCATCTTTTTAGTTTTATTTTTGATAGATATATCATTAAAAATTTGAAATTAAAGATATTATGCGCCCACGGCACTATTCACAATAAAAGAGTTTTTATGCTCGACATGCGTATGAATATGAGACGTAGAAAGCATATTTAATTTTGTAGGCAAATAACAAAACTTTAGTATAGTCTGTAAAAGTCTGTCCCTTATCGAAACTACAAAATAATAAGCGAACTAAAATGAGCTAGAATTCTAAAAAGCTTTTTATTCTAAACGTTTAAAGTTTGTGAAATTGAGAAAATCAATTAATTGGATCCAAGACTAATTTTTTAATCTGAAACTTTATATTTTTTAATAATTATAAATAGTGTAAAATTGATCCTAAATAATAATTATTTCTCTACAGAAAATAATTTTATTTCTATTTGTTAGTTTTATAATATGACTTATGGGACACGTAAGTCACTTACTCAGTGACAGAGTGTAACACAAGTGTTACGACTTTATGTGTATAGGATAGCTACACATGATAAGATTTTCTGATCAGAAAATCTAATGTAATTCTTAGCATGTAATTTATATTAAGCCCACCTCGGTAATACTTTTTTCAAAAGACATCAGATTTTCTTATCAATAAAATTTTATCGTGTGCGCATACATTCTGTTTGAAGTAGCATTAAAATTTACGATATTTAGAGTAACATCAGATTTTCAGATGTTGACCATCTGTTAGCCAAAAAAGTAATTAGTAAATTTTTTGCGTGCTGGCAATTCTGATCATGATCAGAATTTCTTATAATGTACGATGTACTAAAGATGTTGTCTGAAATATGACCAGATTTTCTTATAGGACTATTCGATGATGTACAATCAAAAAATCTTATCATGTGTTCACTATCAATACAAATTATTTTTTTTTTCTTATTTATATTTTGTACACAGATAATGAGACATAATAATTCAATCCCGCTTATTCTTTTAAACATCCAAAAAAATATCGATATAAATTAAATTAAGAGGTATAATTATAATGCACAGGGAATTCTTTTTGACACTGGATATCAAATCAAGTATTAGATAGTTGTTTTCGGTTATTATGGCTACGACATACTACATATAAATAAAATGTTAAAAATAACAAACAAAAACTTATGTGGAGTATATAAACGACGACCTGTCACTGCGTGAAAAATAAAAAAGGAATTGAGCCGTTGCAAGACGTCTGGTAGATGTGAAACATCGAAATTATTTTGTAGAAATAATGAGTATAAAATGATTGCTTATGAAAGAAAATAAATATAACATTTAAAAAAATAATATTACTACAGTACACAAGTAACGTGTATTGTAATAAACAACAATGTATACTAGTGTCTACTTATCCGAATCTTATCAAATTTACTATGCACAATATTGAAATAAATAAAAACATTCAATTCATTCAGTTTTCATGTCGAGATTGTGCGTACTGAATATCATTACATTTGGATAAGTATTTTCTGTGTTATTTGTCAGCGAAAATTGTGTTTATTATAGAGGTCTCTATCAAAATGACACACGCCCTTAAATACACATGAATTATATATATATAATATACAAAATCCATGGTTTGATTAAGCAGTATAATATTAACACAAATTAAGATTTAAATTAATTTATAATTAATTTTAATATAAAATTTTTTAAATCAACAACCACGATAAACTTTTATTATAACAAACAATATTCTTTTTTTTTCAGTTTAAGGAAACAAAAAAAAAAACATGGATGAATAATTTCACTGGAAATAAATTGAACATATTTTACGTTAGAAAGAAAGTCTACTGTAATTACCGAATTTCTTTCTAAATGTGTAAAATAAAAGAATTTCTTAATTTTCTTACGTATGAATAACATATTTACATGATCTGCACGTACTTGGATCTGTAATGTATTACAGAAAAAATTCATGTGTGACTATCTGTGATTTTTACTTTTAGTGAGTGTTACGATCTTTGGCTTAAGAATTAAAAAATCATAATAAAAATAAACATAGCCTGCAAGAACAGTTACTAAAACGAATTAATATTTTATTTATTGTTGCTATGATGATTCATTCATGTATTAAATAAGTCATAATAAATACCTTATCAATTATTTTCAACATCTCATGTAATATCCATAGAAATTAGTCAATTTACCTGCCTTCCTTTTAATTTAATATTTCATTATTAGGTATATTCATACATATAGGTAAATTAAATTTAGAAGAAAAGTATATGCATATCATCCATAAAAAAAAAAATATCAAAGATTTCAGAACAGAGTAAGTAAATGTTATTTATTGAAAAATCTTTATACGTACATGTTTATATAATAATTTATCATTGCGATATTTGTATATAACAAGTAGATTTATTACTGTAATTTTCAAACGCTATGTCCGATTTTGATAAAATTTAATAAGAACGTTTATCACATTCAACCATTTTTAAGTTTTATGAGCCATCATGGTTTTCTTATTCCCTGATAATAAATTATTGTTCTTATTTCATGTTGTTATTATTAAAGTTAAGTTATAAAACAATTATTAACGGGTGGCTTATTTATATTTTCTCCAATACTTTCAATAGGCATAAAGGTTTTGTTATTTCTAAATAAGATCTACAAATTGCAATTAAGCCAATAGTACATTTATTTATTAAATAGTTTTCGCCAAAAACTTTTCAAAGAATCAATCATGATTATACAATTTTTTTAAGATATATGAAATAACCATTGTTGATTAGAGACAGTCTGTAGCATAGCCGTACTCTCTTCACTTTTGTTCAATATGATTCATTCATAATCGTACTTAGTTAATATCAGTTATACAGTTTGACAGTAAACTGTTACATAACCTCAAAATGTAATTTACACAATTAGATTACTTGTTAAATATTTCATTGTTTATGAATTTGTAAAAAAAATTAATTATATATATATTTTTATAAGTGATACAAATTAAATTAGCACAAATGTAACATGTAAATAATTTTAATATTTTTTTTTTAAATAAACGACTAAATTGTACAAATATTTTTTTAATAATTATTTAAAAAAATTTTAATCATATTTGATAAGTATGTTACGTTAACATTTTTAATCTAAATGCTTCGAGTTTCATCGAAAATGAAGGATAAAATGCCACCTTTTCGAAGGAAAAAGTCAAGCAAATCATTTCCAGTTAAAGTTTGTACATTAGATGCAGAACTTGAATTTAATTTAGAGGTTATTATTAATATATGAGATGACTAATAAAACATAACAAAACTTAGTATCAATTGTTTTTTAGTGGCGAGCTACTGGTCGCGATTTATTTGATCTAGTATGTCGTACTATTGGACTTAGAGAAACTTGGTATTTTGGGCTACAGTATGAAGATGCTAAGGGGTTTATTTCATGGTTAAAATTGGATAAAAAAGTACAGGATCAAGGTATCAGTCAACAGTTAGCATCGTTTATGTTTTTAGCAAAATTTTATCCAGAAGAAGTTGCCGATGAACTTGTACAAGAGGTCACACAGCACTTATTCTTCTTACAAGTGAAACAAGCTATACTATCAATGGATATTTATTGTCCACCAGAAGCTTCAGTCTTACTTGCTAGCTATGCGGTTCAAGCCAAGGTATATTTTAGTTTATGTATAAAATGAATTCATGGGTGTAACCGATAACAATCCTTTAGATCTATTTCCTTTAATAGAGGTTTGTAAATAAAATTAGCACAATGTGTTCTAAACACAAAATTTCTTAAAATTGTGGTGCAAGGGATGACTATTGTGCCTAAAACCATTATTGGTCTCATATTGAATTTTTTCCTTCAATTTATCTACATATCCCAGTTGGATGAAACTTTGAGTCTTATTCAATTCTAAACTTTTCTCGTTAGATATGCTATACAAATTTACAAAAATAGTCCATTTTATAATTATCAATGAGAACTCTAGGATTTTTCGAATAAATTTGATCTAGAAAATTGGGGAAAAAATCGAAATTTATTTAAAAATAGTCTAGTTTTTATTTTTTAAATGTTAATTATACTTTTGACACCAGTTTCATTTTTTTTGGAATTTGGAGAAAACTAATAGTATATGCCAAAGTTGATAAAACATTTCTTAATTGTACATGATTAAATGGTTTAAGAACCCAGCGCTTTGTACCGTATACCGATTGAAAACATTCATAACTATGGTCTATGTGCATATTATTATATATAAATTCATAATTTTAGCATAAGTTGTGATTAAGTACTATGAAACATTAGTCATTATCAGTTTATACCTCACACCACAGAAGCCAGCCACTACTCGATCAAATTCAAACCTTAAAAATATTTGTTACAGATGATCACATATACCAAAATGATGTGATTTGTGGTTATAAAAAATGAGTTATATATATTATAAGTTATCGTTTGTTTTCTCCATAAGACATAGTTATGTTTCCAATCGATTTTTTTGGCCTTTCAAAATATTCAAAACTAGGTTTTGATTAAAACAGTAGTTTTTTTTTGTCAGTTTGGTGATTATGATGAAACTACATATAAACCCGGCCAATTAGCAAGCGAAGCTTTATTGCCACAAAGAGTGATTGATCAATATCAAATGACTGCTGATATGTGGGAAGAACGAATTAAAGTATGGTATGCAGATCATCGAGGTATGTCACGAGATGAAGCTGAAATGGAATATTTAAAAATCGCACAAGATCTCGATATGTACGGCGTCAATTATTTCCCAATAAGTGTATGTATAAATTTTCGTCAAATACAGCCAACTATTCAAATTATCTTAGGCTATAATTACATTAGATTATATTGGGAGTATTCAAATATACAAAGTTTATAATTTATATTGATTTTAATTTCATTATTTTTTAGAATAAAAAAGATACAGAATTATGGTTAGGTGTTACTGCATTAGGTTTAAATATTTATGAAAAAGAGAATAAATTACAGCCAAAAATGACATTTACATGGTCAGAAATACGTCATATTAGTTTTGACGAAAAAAAGTTTGTTATTAAACCTGTGGATAAAACTTCACCAAATTTTGTATTTTTTTCACAAAAAGTACGCATGAACAAATTAGTAAGTATCGCATATTTTATAAAATATTTTTTAAGAACATTCTATATTTAACCCTTATTTTTGTAAAGATTTTAGATTTATGTATTGGTAATCATGACTTATTTATGCGACGTCGTAAGCCCGACTCAATGGAGGTACAACAAATGAAAGCTGCCGCCAAGGAAGAAAAACAACGAAGATTAGTGCAACGAAATCGATTAGCACGTGAAAAACAATTACGTGAAAATGCCGAACGTGATCGTGCAGAAATGGAACAACGTTTATTACAATATCAAGAAGAAATTCGATTGGCTAATGAAGCTTTGGTAATAATTTACAAATAATTCTATTCATTTCCAATGCCACTTTGATTACGAAAACTGAGATCAACCAGTATAATAATATAACACTTTTACAATTCATTATACAATTTTAATAATCTAGTAATTGAATTTAAATTCTTGTAAATTAGCGTCGTTCTGAAGAGACTGCTGAATTACTTGCTGAACAAAGCCGTGTTGCCACCGAAGAAGCTATGCTATTAAGTCAAAAAGCAAACGAGGCTGAAAAAGAAATAACTAGAATACGCTTAAATGCAATGAAAACTGAAGAAGAAAAAGTAAATATTTTGAAAACTCATATCAATGGTTTCTTAAATTTATTCATTGTATTTGTAAATTTACAGATTCTATTAGAACGAAAAACTAGAGAAGCAGAAATGTTAACTGCTCGATTAGTCGAAGAATCTGAAAGACGCGCCGCCGAAGCAGCTCGTCTTAAAGATGAATTGTTACGAGCTCGTGTAGCTGAAAAACAAGCTAAAGAAAAACTTCTAGATTTTCTTAGTCGTAATGCATTATCCCCAACACCCACCGTTAATATCACGGTAAGAATTTAAGAAGGATAATTTAAATTTAAAGCTTTTTTTGATATAAGGTATTGAAAGAAAAATTCGATCAAACTTCTTTATAATGCTTTAGATTTAGATAATAATAATAATTTACTATATATATTTAGAATTGCGTGGAATCGCAATTCAGGTTCCTTGCACATAAACCTAATTATTTTCTGTATCAACAGTAGCCACGCAGAAATAGTAGTCTGGTTATTTCTCATGAAGGCGAAAATTTCTGCTTGAAAAATTGTGGAATAATAAACTAAAGGAATTGATTCCTTTATTCTTGACCTATCTATAAACTCTCACTGCAAATTAGATCTAATACAACCGTCTTTTAGGGTAAGGTTTTATAGGATGTAACCAATTATATTTTTCTTTTTTTTTAAAGCCCGTATCATCATTATATCAGCAATATTCAACGCCATTATCATCACATCTTTCAAACCCCGAATTACAAGGTTTGCCCATAGATACTACAACTAGTAGCCCAGTCACACCTGATCTAACATCATATGATTTAATTGCCAATGCAGACGTAGAACAACTTTCACTTGAAATAGAAAAAGAAAGGTAAAATATACAATTTAAAATTAAAAAATTTTCCAATACTGAACTCATTTGTCTTTTTTAGAGTGGAATATTTAGAAAAATCAAAACATTTACAAAATCAATTACGTGATCTACGTACAGAAATTGAAGTGTTAAAAGTTGAAGAGAAACAATGTGAATTGGATCAATTGCATGAGGAACAAGTACGTCTTGGTGAAAATAAGTATTCAACTTTGCGAAAAGTAAAATCTGGTTCCACTAAAGCTAGAGTGGCCTTCTTTGAAGAATTATAGTGCCTTATATAGAAATTCTTTTTTATTTTAGAAATGCTTTATTTACTTATATTTTATATACATACAAAAAAATTGTAACTTTAAAAAATACTTGTTTCTGATCCATAAAAAACACTAATTAATTATACAACATGAATATATTTTTGCTATTAAAAAAAATCAATTATATAGAGTTCCTTATCATCATATATTTTGAATTATGCACTCTCCCTTTTTTATTTCCAGTATAAGTGAATAAATTTATAAGTTTTTTTGGTAAATTATGAACCTGCAGTTATAAATCTAAGATATCGCTTCCCTTTTCGATTAATTTAAGTAGTTTCTGTGGCTGATTTTTAAGTTGCTAACAAGTATTGAAACTAGCGTCAGTTTTAGCAATAAATATTTATTGTTCTAACGTCCGCTCTACATAAACTTAATTCGTACGCATGTGAAATGCAAACTAATTTTGAGCTTTTATAACTCAAAATGCCAAAAATAGCTCGTAATGCGCTTATATATGCCGTATACCTAGAACGGCTCTTTCTGGAACTCTTAAATGTTGGATAGCCAATTGAATATTAGCTTTTAAATTAAAACGGAATTATTTTTGGTAAAGAACAGCGTATGTAGTTCGATCTATGGTTACATATGTTTCTTAATGGCCCGAGATCTTAGCGCCTTTTATCGGGATGATAAGCTATTAAATAATTTCAAGATTAAAATTTGTATATGACTTAATTATGTTAAATATAATAACTTTTTCCTTTGAAGTTTGTAGGTAAAATCGAAATTTTATTTGCACCGAAAAAAGAAACAGGTCTCAAAATTTTCGAAAAGGAAAAAGTTACTACACTATTCGTAATTTAGTCATTTACAATTTTTTTAACTTGATGGTTATAGTCCCGGAAAAGGGCTCTGGTCCCACTAACTATATAAGTAATGTTTAAGGAAAAATTAAAACAAAAAAATTCTAAATACGTATAGATATATTATTAATGATATAAAAATAAATACAGCCTGTTTATAGCTATTATTTTCAATTAATATTAAAATATTTTTCTATATATCTTCAAAACAAATTTTTATTTTATAAATATACCCAAGTAATTTGGTTTATTATTTTTTTTCTTTTTTTTTAAATATACTTTTGAAAATATGTAAAATAAATATTACTACCAGAGTTTATATATACTAGAAAACAAAAACGAGTTCTAATTTTGAAATTTTAAGTATAATTTAATGATAACAAAATTTTTTGTGGTCCAAGATTAATTAAAAATATATTTTAAAATAATTTCCATTCTAAAAGTTTGTTATAAAATATGGCGGCTGAATTATTTTAAAACAAAATTGGGTGTATTTTTTAAAATATATTTTTAAACATATTTTCGGAATGCATACTGCAATATGGTGATCTATTCATAAAGCTTGTTCTTCTTATATCAAAAGGTATTTGCATTTTTTAAATGGATGCCTATTATTTATGGAAATTTTGTTTTTCTCTGCCATAATTAATCACAGGATTGAAAATAATTTTATCCATATAACAAATTTCACATAAACTGTACGAAATGAAAAATGTCTCAAATAGTCATAGAAAGAACAAACTTATGAATGTTCCTTAAAAATGTTAAAGGCAAACACAGCATGCCGCATATTTCACTTACTCTAAATGCACGATAATACGACCATTCTGCAAAACTTAGATCAAATATTCCCTAACTAAAGTCATTTAATAAAACATCTTCAATTTAATTTCTCTACTTATAGACTATGCTCAAATTTATAAATTTACTTGGATATATTCTGTACAAAACGACAATGAGAATCGTTAAATCTTAGGCGCTAGGTCTTATCGGTAAAAAAATTGTTTATTAATATCAATTTAAAGTTCGTGGAATTTGGTATAAATAATTGCAAACACAAACTTAAAACATTCTTAAGTCCCATATATATTGATAGAAATTGTACTTTTTTGGACATTTTTCAAACATTTTTGAATATGTTTAGTCGACGATATGATTAAAATGGCCTTTTTAAGTCTATGGAATTTCAAGAGAAAAAATTATATATGAACGATCATTGACAAACAAAATTATTATGAACACATAATTCGAGTGCCAATTGTAGTATCTACATCTTTAAAGTACGGATGATTTAATGCATCACGAGCACTTATACGTCTGGCTGGATCATACACTAACATTTGTCGTAATAAATCCTTACCATCATCAGATAAATTTTTTATTTGTGCATCTAAATTATCTTTTGTCCAATTTGGAAATGATGCTTTGTAATCTGGTAATGATGTTACACCTGGCCAAATTTCTTCAGTAGGTGTTTTGAGAACTCTACACAAATATTAAATTTTCGTAATAATAACAGAAAAGGTACTTTTTACTTTTTTTTTTTAGAATCATTAAAAAATGATAAATCTTATATAATTACCTGAAAATTCTGAACAGTTGATCAATTTCCGAATCACCTTGGAAGAGTGGTTTTCGGCTTGCCATTTCAGAGAAAATACAACCAATTGACCATATATCAATTGGACATGAATATCTGGTGGCTCCAAGCAAAACCTCTGGTGCCCGATACCATAAAGTAACAACTTCATGTGTTAATACACGTAATGGGATACCGATTGTTCGTCCCAAACCAAAATCTGCTACCTAATAATTTTATACATTAACAAAAAAAAATTATTTAGCTTTCAATTAAAATAATTCCAAAGAAAATAAAATAGTGAAACTATGCCTTTTTTTAAACCCAACAACTTTTAAGATACACATTTCCATTAAAGTGTTTTATGTTAAAAATGCAAATTCTATCAAACAAAATTAAGAAACTGGTTCTTAAGAGATAATGACTTTTCTTTTTTCAAAGATGATAGAAAAAATTTTATTTTCTTGGAAACTATTTTAAATAAGAAATTTTTTATACCTTAATAACGCCTTTTTTATTAATTAGTAAATTTTGTGGCTTTAAATCTCTATGCAAAACACGCCTTTTATGGCAAAATAATATTGCATTAGTTATTTGGTATAAATAACTTTTAACCAATTCTGGATCCATCATATTTCCACTACCCAAACTATCCATATATTTTTTTAAATCCATTGATAAAAATTCAAAAATTAAATATAATCGTGCCTCTTCCATAAGGACATCTTCTAATGTAACAATATTTGGATGGCGTAATTCCTTTAATAATGATATTTCTCTGATAGCAGTTGACGGTATACCTTCATCTTCTGACTCCAATCTAATTTTTTTCATTGCCACAAATTGGCCAGTACGTTTATTTTTACCTTTGTACACAACCCCATAAGTGCCTTCGCCAATTTTTTCAATCTTCAAAAATTCTTCCATATTTTTTTACCTCTAAACAAAAAATTAAATATTTTTAATTACATTTGAAATAAAAATAATTGCGACAAAAATTTATTTGAAAAACATTCATTTCACACATGACCAGTTAAAAATTTTGTTAAATCTATTTTGTTGTTTAATTTTTTTTTTTTATAAATATTTCCTTAAGATGTGAGTGCAACTCCCAGTGAGTGTAACGGCAAAGCTTTAGTTTGTATGGCTTATTAATATTAATGTGTTAATCTCAACAGGCGAAACTTCGTACACCAGGCTTTTTTTATATCCCCTATGAAGATTGTTAAAAGTTTATTAATTGCAAATAAATTCGAATACACTAATTTTAATGGCGAATTCCTAGGAAAATATTAAATCGAAAACCTTATACATGGCGGGCCAAAATTTTTTGTGGGATTTTATTTTGAGTAAAATAAAATACGAGTACCTACACTTTTCCGAAACTCCAAGCCAAAAAGTTTTGCGTAAATTAAACCGATTGAAGAAACATTAATTGAATTTTGACTTGCGATTAATTTAGAACTAAGCAATTGAAGTAGATTTCACAAATTTTACTTTTAATAAAACTTGTTTATATGTTCCAAATAATCCAATTTTATATGTTTAAGTGATTAAAAAAAAAATAGACTGGATTAAATTTGGATTCCAACACATAGTCAAACCTTGACTTTAAAAAATCGATTGAATTATGAGAAATTTACCAAAATTCAACGAAATAATTATATTTTTCATTCATAACATAATAAAAATGTTTGATGAACAAAGTAAAAAATAACCCGCCACAATTTATGCAGATTGAAAAAAATTAAATTTATACTAATCACTCAAAACATTCTAAATAATATTGAAATACAATTTACTTATTACGTAAACACGAATTATTTAGAAAATGAAAACATTTATATCACAGCATTAACTTCGAAAAAACAAAGTTTCAAAACGACCGTTAACGTTATCAAAACTTTTAACGTGACGCCATACACAAAATAAAAATAAATTTCACACCAAACATCATGAATTTATATAATAATATGCTTATTTAGAAAAACTTACGTAACAAAATATTTCAAATTAGAAAAAAATTATATTGTTATAATAAAAAAGTTTAACTCGGTTGCGAATGAAAATAATTTTATAAACTTGAAGGAGTGTGTAACTGAAGTTTAAAACAAAATTTTAAACATCAAATCACACTAGGATTAACATTCAGAAATAAAAATCCCCATTTGTTTTAATTATTTTTAATAATTGAAAATTTTCATAATTTTTGAATTTTCTTTAATTAAGATAAAATAAATTAATTAGTATTGATAAATTATTATTTAAAATCTTTCTAGTTAAAAAATTATATCAGATATCTTGCAAAAAATACTGGACTTGGACTTGGAAGTCTATGAGTTCATCGAAAAAAAAGTAAGATCTGTGAAAATGGAGTTAAGTTAAATTCTTATAATTCTATTATCGTAATTAAATTTTAGATCATTTTAAATTAAATTTAACGATAATATGACGACAGAAAGTCATTGCTAAATATTGATACTTTCTTTAAGATAAATCAGCATATCTATGGTATATATAGTGTTATTTACTACTTTACACATCTGAGGAAAACCTACAAAATAATTTCGATGTTTCACATCTGCCAGGCATCCCGTGACGATTCGCAATTTTTAATACTAAAACTGGTTATTATAATTGTGAAAGAATTTCTTTAGATTACACACTTTCATGGCACGGGCAATTCTGAACAAAAGTACATAAAGTAAGCACTTTTTCAGCCGAATGTACAGTCGTCATTTTCACTAGACTATTTCCCACTCCCATGTTTAATATCTAGTATAATATTTATCAGTCTATTTTCAATATTTCAGATCAAAGATATTATTTATGGCAATTGTAAATAAAATACTCTATGGTACCATATTTTGAATTGAAAATCATTGGTTTCTTGTCAATTTTGAATTAAATGAAATTGTAGACTGAATATAAATTTTAAAATAAAATAATAGAAAATGTCTCGATTAATTGAACAAATAAAAATTTTGTACGATCAACAATTATATTCAAACGTCATATCTTTGGTATTTAATTCATTTTCAATTATTATTTTCAATCACTAAAACTTATTATGCTAATAAAACATTTTCAGGCTGATTTAGTTTTATCACACAGTGATCACAACTCAAATTGTTTCACAGCGGAAGCAAAATTTCAGGCATACGTATACTATGCGGATTCATTATTTTATGAAAAACAATATAGACGTGCAGAATCAATTTATAGAAAGGCATTGCAATTTAAAAAGAGTATATTAAAATACAAAGGAGCTACGAAACCGGAAGGCAATCAAAAAGAAAATATTTATGATATTGATATAAAATATAATATACATGTTTGTCATATACAAATGAAAGGCTGGGAAGAGGCATTATCAGTTTTACAAAGTATACCGGTTAAACAACGTACGCCGAAAGTAAATATGGCATTAGCAAAATTATGGCAGCAAACTGGATGTGAACGTAGTGCTATTGTTGCATATAAAGAAGTTCTTCGGGTGTGTATTTTAAAGAGATATCCAGGGTGTATTGTTAAACTTCAATGTTTAAGACTTGGACGCACAACATCAAACAGTCCTATAAGAAAATCTGAACATATTGCAGACAGCATCTTAAGTACATTATAAGACATCCGTATAAGAAATTCTGAACATACATCAAACGAAAATCTTATATAAATCTATTAGACGAGCAGGTGGTCTGTCTAAAACACAGGCGCATCGTATGTATGCACCCATAATAAGATTTTCTGATCATAAAATCTGATGGCTTACGAAGAATTTTTACCGTGTGCGGGGTCTAATGTAAAATACATACCAAGAGTTACATTAGATTTTCTGTTCAGACAAATCTTATCGTGTGCGTCGAGGCTAATTCTGTTAATTTATCTTAAATTCATTAAAATTCTTACCCTTGGGGATTCAAATAACAAGCTGCACGTGATGCTGCATTTAAAGTTTTTTATAATAAAAGTTAAATATTTCTAGGAATGTCCATTGGCATTAGAAGCTGTTGAAGGTTTATTAAGTTTAAATGAACGTGGTGTCGAAGTGAATACATTAATTTTAGATGCTATTACTAAAATTGGTAACATGGATTGGTTAATATCATGGATTAAAGCTCATTCCTATATAAATATTAAAGAATATTCAAATGCGGTATCAATATTTAAAACATTAGATCAACCAGGAATGCTAAATAATAATGTAAAGTTAATAACTTTAATTGGAGAATGTTTATATAAATCTGGTGATTTACAGAATTCATTGTCCTATTTGCAAAGGGTAAGTAATGCAATAGTTGCTAAAAGTTGGTATGGTATCTTTGGTTACTAGTTCTATTCCGTCGTTCCAACAATAATTTGTCATGGATTGTTGTAGAGAATCAGTCTGCCTAGAATGACATGCTTGAGGACACATTAAACTGATGACATAACTGAGGAACCGAAATAAATAGTGAATCGGTAAAAAAGGGTCTACTCGCTAGGTTTTTAGATTCCTATCACTAAAATTTTTCACCAAGATGAATTTAATAATCCCCTCTTCAAATATAAAATGTCAAGGGTTCATATTCTGACTAATCCTTACATATTTTGATTCGGAGCTTCTGTATATTTGAATACCGTATTATTTAAATAATTCCAGTTCAGTTATTTCGTAATTTAAAAAAATAATGATATTAATAAATATATTTTTAGGCTTATAGTTTGGATCGTAATATGCAACGTGGTTTAGATTTATTAGTTTCAATATTACATAAAGAAAATAAACAAAAAGATATCGAAAAATATATATCACCTAGTATTGAACCTTCAGAATATTCAGCAGAAAATTGGATTGCATTAGCATATCATATGCATTCATTGAAGAAAATGACAAAAGCTGCATACTATGCACAAAAAGCGTGTCATTTTAATCCTAGAAATATTGAAGCATTAATTTTAAAAGGTATTATATTATACGACTTAAAGCGATATCAAGAGGCAATTGTACATTTTCGAGAGGCTATGCAAATTAGTTCGAGGTAAGTGTCAAAATTTTTATTAACTTATGTTACTAGTTATTTTCTTGCTTAATAAACTTTTGTCAATTATTTAAACAATTCAGCATTATTTTTGATTCCCGAGTTGGTCTTCAGGTCCTTGTGGTTTCAGGATTCCAATCGATGACTATTCTTGAATGCTTCAAGGAACTGAACAGCCTGACACTGGATAATAAGGTCAGATTGATCTGGGTTACAAATGACTGACATAAAACACCCCAGACTCGTAAGCGCGGGAGAGGTCGTATCAAACACAGACTTCGCCTTTTATTCTTACAGTAAGATGCTCCGTAATATCCCGTTTCGTGGCATGCTAAGTTTTGATAAACACAACTAAACCCATTTTAAAAAAATATTTATCTACGTTGATATTAATAATTAGTGTATTTTTGGTAATTTTAGAGGGTTCTCTTAAATATTACAAATTGGATATATTGAATATATCTAATTACAATGATTTTTAAGAAATTACCTGACATTTATTGAGAATTTTTAATTTTTGTTTCAGCTATGATTCTCATAAAGGTTTAGTTGATTGTTTTGTTGCGACTCATCGACATCGAGAAGCTTTATCAATTGCTCATAACGCATGTGCGTTAGATCCAAGTGCTCGAACGTACACGGTAATTTTTCGAACTGTTTTCACTTTAACATTATTTGATTTATCGCTAATTCTAAATTTGTTTACAGCTTTATGCAATGGTGCTAGCAAAAGATCCGTTACAAGTATACAAAGCACGAACATATTTAAATAAGGCACTGGGTATCGATGAAAGTTATTTGCCAGCTGTTTATTCATTATCGGAATTGTATGAACGCGATTCTCTGTTAGATCAAGCAATTGAAATACTCGAAAAGCAATTACGTTTACAAACCACCTGGAGGCTACATCAAATGCTTGGCGATTTATATTTTCGTAATAATAATGTAGATAAAGCATTGGATCATTATACGACAACGCTGAAGTGAGTATTAAAGCCCTTGCCTGTAGAAATCCTTGGTACGTTTGTTCATGGGAGCGAAAGCCTAAACCACCAATATTACGTTTACCAGCAGCGAAAAAGCAACGCAACTGAGAAACTCTTACATGTTAATTAATTAACGATTATTTAGAAATTCAGGCACTATGATCTATTCCTCAAAATCAGATCGTGTTTAGCGTGTCCGAGAGTATAGAAAAAAATACTCCAAAAATTATCAATTTCGAGAATTTAGTAATTTTTTTTAGTTATTATTAAAATTCGTTTTCATTTATTCAGCTTGGATCCAACAAATCGTCGTGCAATAGAAGGAATGCATCGTATTGACCATGCCTCAACCCATTCGAATAAATTAGATTCAGTTAGTGGTTACTGTATGTCACCATCTACGGGTGATGTATCTCGAGGCGCGCCAAGTGGTGATGGTGGCACATCAAATACAAGCGGCGGTGGTGTTGGTATTATGGAAGAGACTGTTGAAATTGATGCAACGTATGAAAGTGTTGATTCAATGCGTGCAACGGCCAGTGAACGAGATGATAGTGAAACCGAAGCTGTATGGTCTGATATGGATTTAGAAGTTGGAGGAAGTCAATAATTATAATAAGTTTAATTATAAATAATTATATTTATTATTAAAAATAATGTTATATTAATTTTTTTATAAATACGTAGTTAAAGCATGTAATATTATTTATATGTTTAATATATAATATTTATATATAAGATTTCCTGACTCAAATTTTTTAGATTCAAATTTTGAATTAAATGAATTAACTAACCTCAAGCTCTATTGGAAAATAATTTTTCTTTAAACTTTTTGAAAAATATTTATCTAAACAATACATAAATAAATTTAGCAATTATAGCATATTATAAATTTTATCAGCGATTACTGTTACTAAAACTAATAATTTTATGATGAAAAATAAAAGCCCAATTTACCTCAAACAACAATAATATGGTAAAGCCACTAGTAATATAATATTAAATGAATTCATATTGATGGACGATTTTAACACAGTCGATATCTCAAAAATTATTGTTGTTTGGCATGAAATTATCGTACTTGTACGATATTTATCCTATGGTTCCCAACACAGATAATTATATTATGCAACCATAGCTCTTGTCTAAAAGTTTAAAAAGTATGGGTGACATATTATGGCGAATTTATATGAAACGACGGGCGACAAGGGCATAAGCATAGAAATCGTCTATTTTGACAAGCGACGAGGCGATGCAGACATTCACATTACGTTGATAATATAATTAGGTTGAATAATATAATTGTATAAAATTATGACTATATAGCGAATATGATTGAAGTCAAGGATGAAATCGTATTCACTTCGTTCACTGGATAGCTTATCACCTCATCGCTCACCTAATCAAAGCGACGAGACTGTAGGCACAATATAGAAGTTGCATGAATAAATTTCCTATTTTACAAGAATTCGAGAAAGACACTTCTATTGAATTGCTGCAACTTCAAAATTTGTATTTAGCACATTTAACAATATACAACCCAAATACAAACGTGCATACACAATCTTTCAGGATTCATGAATGCACCCTTAAGTTCGCACATGTTTGAAACATAACCTCTTTTTCGATAGTTTATCTTAATAAAATTTATTGTCTTAAGATTTTTATAAATTTTCTACGAAAATGGTAAGTATTGATATATTTACAGTTTATTAAATAAATTTGAAATTTCGATAGAATTTAAACTGAATTTAATTATCTGATTATTTAAAGGGAAAAATTTCAAAAGCAAAACGAAATAATCAAACAAAAAACAAATTAATTAAACAAGGTAAAATTAAGAAGAAAAAGCAAAAACAGAAACAAATCAATATACAACAAAATACAAATAATCAAAAACAATATTCTGACGATGAAGAAAGTGATCATGGACAAGATTTACTGGATATGATTGAAACAGATGATTTAAATTTTTTAAAGAATTCAGTAATTAATCGATCGTATTCCATGTTAAAAAAGATTCGAGCTACTGAATCAAAAGATAAACCAGTGAAACGTAAACGAAAATCAAGTGTTGATGAAAATTTAGAAGAACAGTATGAAGAAAATTTAACAGTTGATAATGCAAATAAGAAAAAAGTTAAAATGATGTTACCTGTGAAAACAGATCGTGGTATCGTTGAACAAATGATAGAAGTTGATGATGTTGACGAAGATGAAGAAAATAACAATGAAATCAAAGAACAGGCATTAGTTAAAGACGAACAAGCTGACAGTGAAGATGATTTAGACTACGAAGATGCTGAAGAAGTTGATAAACAAAAACCTTTAACAACTGCTGAATTACTTGCATTACGTGAAAAAAAAATGAGATTTATCAAAGAAAAGGTTGGTGTAATCTGTTCCGGAATGTTAGAAGATCCTGAAGGAAAAATTAATAATACTCGAATATTATTTAAATTAATGGATGAAGCTACACCTGAAGTGTACTTATTTACAAAAAAGCTTGTGGCGGTTTCTTTATTAGAAGTTTTTAAGGACTTATTACCAGCGTATGCAATACGAGAACAAGACACTAAAGAAGTTAAACTAAAAAAAGATACATTGAAGTTAGTGAAATTCGAGACACAATTATTACAATCTTATAAAAGTTATTTACAAAAATTAGAAAAATTATCGAACATTTTAACACCGAAGAAAGGTAATACGAAAAAACGTGCGAATCAAGAAATAAAACTAGCTGAAATCGCGATTTTTTGTATGTGTGAACTATTAATGACCCATCCATATTTTAATTATTCACAAAATATTGTCCAAGTAATTGTACCATTTTTAAATCATAAATTACCGAATATTCGGGAACTTGTACGTGATTCGATTATAAGTATATTCAAAAATGATAAAAAGGGCGAAATTACGTTAATTATTATTCGAAAAATAAATTTATTAATTAAGTTAAAAGTGGAATCATCTATACATGTTGAAGCTTTAGAACCTTTACTAGCATTAAGAATTAAAGATGTTAATTTAGATCAAGAAAAGGAAAATGAATTAAAACAAAAGAAGTTAAAATCACATAAACAAAATTTAATTCAACAAATGTCGAAAAAAGAGCGTAAGCGTAAGAAAAAATTAGAAGAATTAAATAAAGAATTACTTGAAACTCAAGCAGAAGAAAGTAAAACTGCGAAACATAAATTATTTACAGAAATAACTCAATTTGTTTTTACGATATACTTTCGTATTTTAAAACAATATCCAAAAACGAAAATATTAAGTGTTACGCTAGAAGGTCTGGCAAAATTTGCTCATTGTATAAATATTGATTTTTATACTGATCTTGTGAATGTGATAAATAATTTATTAGATGATCATGAATCACTAGGATATCGTGAACAATTACATTGTGTGTTGACAGTAATTACAATTTTAAGTGGGCAAGGAGATGTGTTAAATATTGATCCACTACGATTTTATGCCCATTTGTATAAAAACTTATTTGAATTTCATGCAGGAGCTAGTCATTGTGATTATCCAATATTGATAAAAACATTAGAGATGGTTTTAATTAAACGCCGTAAAAAGATTTCCCAAAAACGCTTGGCATCGTTTGCAAAACGTTTATGCACAATGGCATTACTAGCAATGCATAATGGATCGCTAGCATGTCTATGTTTTGTTAAAACTTTGTTACAGCTCACGAAATCTATTGATATTTTATTGGATTGCGATCCAACTGTAGGCGATGGAAATTATTTACCATTTAGTGATGATCCTGAATACGCGAATGCAAGTAATAGTGCACTATGGGAATTAATATTGCTGCAACGGCACTACCATCCAATTGTACGCAAAATGGCGATGTATGTAAGTGCAGGATGTCCAGCGGCAGGAGATGGTGGAATAGCGCCAGAATTAAAGAAACTTAATTCCGAGGAATTATTTTCTGAGTTTGATTCCACTCAATTGGCATTTAAACCTACAATACTTCCACCCAAAGCGTGTAAGCCGACTGGAAAAATTGTTAAAACAAATTTTATTCAAACGGATTTTGAAAAGTATTGTAAAAATGTTTGTAAACAAAAAATATCTTCTATAGATTATTTTGATATATCATAAATAAAATGTAAATATTTTTATTTTATAAGTAATTCATAAAGTGCTCTATTCCTTTTGACTATTCATTCACTTTTCCATTTCTTTGACTATTCATTCAGAAGTTTCAGTTTATTTAAATAATTAAAACTAGGTTATTTGTAGTATTAGGACCATAAGATTTTCTGATCAGAAAATATGATGTAACTCCATGTATTTTATATTAGACTACGCACACAATAAGAATTCTACATAAGATATCAGATTTTCTGATCAGAAAATCTTATCTTGTGCGTGTAGCATCAGAATTTCTTATAACAATATCTTACGATGTTATCGGAAGTAGACTACTTGTCAAAAAAGTAATTAATAAATTTAAAATATTTGAAAGTTCATTGTGGTTGTACCTATCCGATGATATGCGCTTGCTTAAGATTTTTGCTGATGTATGATCAGTTGACTGTCCGATGATGTGCGTTGGCTGTAAAATTTTCGGATCAGAAAGTCTTACGGTGTTTTCGACTTTTTTAGACTATAATAATTCGGGATCAAACGACAGACATATTTTGATTTCTTGAAGTAAAGAGAAAGAAAATCGATTTTAATAAATTTATTGCAAATTTATAATTATCTAATATTCTTATTAATAAAACAAATCTTTCAATAAAAAAAAAATCAAATTTGATTTCATTACGTCGCTAAGATTATTTTTAATACCCATTTTTATTAATAATTTCGATCCATTTGCATAATAAAATGTACTTTTTCTATCATCTGGTTTATTTCAAGAACGCACACTCTTTATAAAGACAATTTTTTTTATTATTAAGTTCATATGTCGATTTGATTATGTAAATGAAGAACGTTCTCATTTCATTCATACTGTTATTAAAAAAAAGTGTTATTTTATTTTATAACTGACAAGTACAATGTCAGATTTTCTCACACACGTATACAATTATTTTATTTAAGGCAAAAATTTTCTTAGTTTTTTCATAGTTTTAAGATTTTCTTTCAATGTTTTGTGAAGTGAAAAGTGTTTTACTAGTTACACTCCTTGGTTGAATGCACAGGTTGTTTTCAAAAAATAAAATAAAACATCTACTTAATCATGTTTTTTAATTAATTATATATGTATTAATTAAGAATGTATAATACAAATAATGTGCAGTCAATACGAAATAAATTA